>LR738715.1:890250279-890314715 GCA_902687465.1 Secale cereale | reverse complement strand
AGAGCATCGTATTTTGCTCAGTTGACTAGTCAAATAGTCTAGGGCAGCCCTGACTCTGTGGGTCCCACATGTCAGTGAATATTAGAGAGAAACGAGAAAAAAAATTCGTGCAAGGCTGGGGCTTCGAAGGGTCCCACCAGGAACGTCGTCAGTGATATTCGAGGCCTTCAGCGCTCTTATAGGGTTTTTTGCAAAGAGATAAATACATTGATGGTTACTAAAGTTGAGGTCAAAGCACACTACGGTCACTGTACTTCATAATACGCTCAACACGGTCACTAAATATCAGAATACGTTCAATACGGTCACTGAGTACGAGTTGTGGCAATTATACGGTCACTGCTTCTCCGTAGAGCATCGTATTTTGCTCAGTTGACTAGTCAAAGTACATAATACGCTCAACATGGTCACTAAATATCAGAATACGTTTAATACGGTTACTGAATACGAGTTGTGGCGATTATACGGTCACTGTTTCTCCATAGAGCATCGTATTTTGCTCAGTTGACTAGTCAAATAGTCTAGGGCAGCCCTGACTCTATGGGTCCCAAATGTCAGTGAATATTAGAGAGAAACGAGAAAAAAATGCGTGCAAGGCTGGGGCTTCGAAGGGTCCCACCAGGAACGTCGTCAATGATATTCGGGGCCTTCAGCGCTCTTATAGGGTTTTTTGCAAAGAGATAAATACATTGATGGTTACTAAAATTGAGGTCAAAGCACACTATGGTCACTGTACTTCAGAATACGCTCAATACGGTCACTAAATATCATAATACGCTTAATACGGTCACTGAATACGAGTTGTGGCGATTATACGATCACTGCTTCTCCGTAGAGCATCGTATTTTGCTCAATTGACTAGTCAAATAGTTTAGGGTAGCCCTGACTCTATGGGTCCCACATGTCAGTGAATATTAAAGAGAAACGAGAAAAAAATTGCGTGCAAGGATGGGGCATCGAACTTGCGACCCTTGGGAATTAAACATTGCACGACAACCACCAAGAACGTCGTCATTTCTATGTATTAGCCCCACGGTTAAGTTTGAATATTATATGTACTGCATGCATATTTTTACAACTGTTTTTTTTTTCACTTGTGTTGTGCGTGTGTGTTATGTGTAATTTTTTATTCAGACTTTTGCTATGAGGGTCTATGGTGTGTGCATGCTCCATGGACACAAGAACCAGCGCCAGGCCGGACAACGCCGGCGTCTTGGCCAACCCCTTCGTCGTCCTGCCTCTTGTGCCTCCTGTCGTTGGTTGTCTCGTTTCCTCACCATCCGAGTCTGAGAAGCTCTCGTCGCCCATCATCGTCAGGCATGCAGCCGCCTTCGTAGACACCTCACGCGGTAGGAGCAGAGGCAGCTCGTGGGTACTCATACGTGCTTGTGTGCTCGCGTACGTTCCCCTGGTGCTCTAAGGCCGTGGTCGTTGTCGTCTTCGTCTCCGGTCAGTTGTCGAGCAACGGCGACAAAGAGATGCTCTAAGAGATGGCGCAGGGCGCAGTTGTGGGCAAGCTCTTCGCCGGACGTCCCCACAGATGGCGCACACCTCCATGCACCCCGAGTGTTTGTGCATGCATGTGTTGCGTACGTGGGTTGTTGTGCGTGGCCGCATAGGTGCCGTGCGTGTGCATGGTGTGCGTGCGTGTGCATGGTGTGCGTGCGTGCGTGCTGTGCATGCGTCGGTACATGCGTGTGCATGTTGTGCGTGCGCGCGTGCTGTGCATGCGTCGGTGCATGCGAGTGTTTTTCCATAAAAGAAGAAAGATCTTTAAGATAGCAGCCCAGTGTTCTATCTCGAGTGGTTATCCCTCCCGCAACAGATAGGTGGGACCCACATGACAGACTATTTGACCAGTCCACGAAGTCCCGTGCAGATAGAATACGGTGCACTACGGAGAGGCAGTGACCGTATAATCACCGCAACTCGTATTCAGTGACCGTATTAAGCGTATTCTGAAATACAATGACCGTAGTGTGCTTTGACCTTAACTTCAGTGACCATCAATGTATTTATATCTTTTGCAAACAGGCACACATCATCCCTCCACGCTGGAACGGCCAATTTTGCATGTTTTTCTGTTTAAATTGCAAAAAGTTGTGCACGGGTGTGATTCAAACGTGTGACCTCCTCATTTAATGTTAGCCAACTATACAACTCACCTGATGTGATTTGCTACATCCTTTTTCCTCTTTCCTTCTTTCTTCCTTTTTTCTTTATTTTTATTTTCTTTTTCAATTCACCTTTTTCCTTTTTTTTTCAAAATTCGTGAACCTTTCTTTATAAAATTTGACGAACTTTTGTAAAATCCATTATTATTTCCCTCAAAATCAGGTAAACGTCTTTTGAGTTTGTGATTTTTTTTTCAGAATTGATGATTTTTTTTGAAGTCGTTTACTTTACTTGAAAGTAAGTGAAAAAAATCGATGAACTTTCTTCCAATTCGTGAACTTTTTTTTTTATCAAAATCGGTGAAATTTTTGCAAATCCATGTTTTTTCAAAATTCGGTGAACGTTTATCTAATCAATGAACTTTTTGTATCAAAATCGATGAACAGATTGCTGATATACTCATCAAGTCTCTAGGAAAGGCTCAATATTTTTAGATAAAAGGCACAAGCAGCGCCCAACTTTAAATTAATAAAGCCAAAAGTGGCCAACAGAGTATTACAACATGTAAATAGATCTAACACAAGCTAGATAAACAGTTGTACTTCTTGAAAGAAAATAGATTACATGACATACAACAAAAGTACGGAACTAATTCGGCGTTGTTCTGTTTGCTGTGTGGATGTCCTTGATATACTCCCTCCGGTCATTTTTAGTCTGCATATAAGTTTGGTCAACAGTCAAGGTATCTCTACTTTGACCAAAGATATAGAAAAGAGTATCAACATTCACAATGCCCAATCAATATTTTTGGGTTTGTTATGAAATGTGGTTTCAGAGTATATATATTCGATACTGTAGATGTCGATATTTTTTAGATAATTTTGGTCAAACTTTGCAATGCTTGACTTGACAAAAACCTAATACGCGGAGTAAAAATGACCGGAGGGACTACCTTCCTCTTCCCTAGAGGGCGGCATAGCTGCAAAAATAGAGCCCATTTAATGATGGAATTAGCTAACTGGCTAGGGCTATAAGTCCTTCAATGTTAAGTTTGTTACCACAGTTCCAAAGCGCCCAAGCCATCATCACAGAGGAGTGCCAGGTGATCCTTCGAAGAATATCAGGCTCTGAAGCAATAACATAGAGATCGGGGAACGGAGCCTAAAAATGAAGAGTCGTTTATACATAATAGAGAACCAAATTTTGATGTTAGACCCATTGCCGACCACAAATTTGGCTTCCATATAAGGATGGGAACGGGTTGGGTATGAGCAGGATAGAGCAATACTATACCCATACCCGTATGGTAAGCGGGTACACATTTTTACCCATACCCATATCCAAGGGTATTAAACTTTACTCATATCCATTATAGAGCACATTTTTACACTCATTGATAGCACATTTGACAAAAAAAATCTATTATCTCAACTCAATAACAGGTAGACGAGTACAATATACTCATAAGTCAATAGGAGTAGACAAGTCAAATCACAAATTAATGATTAGTTGACGACAATGTAACATTAGTTCACAAGCGGGTTGGGTATGGGTATACCCATGGGTACAAGACTATACTCGTACACTACCCATGACTTAACGGTAGGGTATGCATACTACCCATGGGTATAAAAGTTTGCCTATACCCTGCCCATGCGGGTACGTTTCCTGTGGGTACCCGAACACGTGGGTAAAATCGCCACCCTTACTTCCAAATATAATAAGTCCTTACATTTTTGGAGCCCATTTTAAAATGGGGAGCCCTCGACACCAGATATATAGAAGGACGAGTTAGACAAGTATTTGGCATTGAGAATCTGAGCACACTGGCTGTCGTCCGGTTCTGCTTCCAAATCCATTTGGTGATAAGGGCAATGTTCATAATTGTAGAGTTCGTGATGCAAGTCCACCTTGAGATTTAGGATTACAGTTGACCTCCCAGCGGATCATATGGTATTTACGTCTATAGCCCCATCAGCTTCTCAAAAAAAAATCTAGCTGAATTTTGTCGAATTAGGCATGAACCCCATAACCTAGCATGACCATGTAGGCGACTTGGCATGGGTATGTACTTCATGAACATTACAGAAGGTGGGATACTCAACCCTCATTTGGGATGAACAGACGGGTCACACTACTATTCATTTGCTTGTTCTTTTTTCCCTATAGGGAACTATATTAGCATCAACTCGATATCAAACACATCTGACCTTTGTAATAATCTAATGTCGAGCTAGTCAAGACATGCCAAATTATTACAGAAAAAGGAAAATAAACAGGACTTCAAAAGTTACGTTGAAGTGATCAATGGCGCAAAACAAGCGTCAACATCACGAGTGGTAACACTCGAGCTGTGATCGGAAAGGTTCTCCGAAAGGAACACCGAAGGGAACAAACATTATTTATGTTATATCCTAAATTTTCGCCCGGTAGAACAAGTCCATGGAATGTCTTCGACGGGGAAACAACATGTATGCACCATCATTGCCAACTGCAACCAATAAAGATTGGACCTACAGTACTCTTGGTGTGTGGCTAGATAGAAGTCAACATGTGCTTCCGCCTCTACTTGATAAGGCAACAACGCCATACGTTTCATTCTTGCCAATGCTGAACATGAACTGAATGTCTTACATGCATTTTACATGCGATACCCACGACCACATGTACAAGAACAATGTCTTATGTAGCAAGCACATGGGGGACACCGGGGACCGGTAGAAGTATGTCCTGCAAAAACGATTTGTGACTTGTAAATTGTTACCTAAAATTGTGGGGCAATGATTTATCCAACCAATGAGAATAACACTAATATGCTGACTTGTAAATTGTGGGGGCAATTTGTCCCCAGTCAATAGTATCATTAATACGTTTGGTAACTGGTTGAGGAGGGTTGAGGCCAAAACTAAAGCATGGATCCGTATGAGTGTTTATGCTTTGCTTTGGACTATTTGGAATTATCGTAACAATTGTATTTTTACCAAAGTGAAAGTTCACAAATATTTGCAGTTATTTTCTGTACTACAAGATAGATCTATATGTGGTCTTTACTGCAACATCCAGAAGTGCGCGAGCTTATGGCCTCTGGGTGCGATCACTGGGAGATGGTAGCACGCGATACATACAACCCGTTTGGATGACGGTCTAATAATAGGCTATGTCTGTAGGCATATTTTTTCTATTTGTGTTGACTGTGGCTTTGTCTTTATTTGTTGACTACTATATTGATGTTAAAGATTGATACTTGAACTTCAATAAAATATGATTATGTGCATGGTAATGATGCATAGGCTGGGGTTGATCCTCTTTTTCCAAAAAAAAAAGAGTTCAATAGCACTTTAACAATCTCCCTGAATGCAAAAAAGGAACTTTGTAGTAGCAAGTATTGTTAATTTTTGTTTTCCT
This sequence comes from Secale cereale, assembly GCA_902687465.1. Classification (NCBI taxonomy): domain Eukaryota; kingdom Viridiplantae; phylum Streptophyta; class Magnoliopsida; order Poales; family Poaceae; genus Secale; species Secale cereale. Next base: position 890,309,195 of record LR738715.1, on the reverse strand, counting down.
TTCTGACACATCAGTTGTCACACTTTTTTATTCTAGTTATATTCTCAATATAAAATCAAATTTAAACTTGTGTAAAACATTTAGGTTTATTCAAACTTAATTGTGAGTTTATTAAATATTAACCGTTTCACTGATTAAACCTTTCGTCTATATTCTCTATATTTCTTTCCGTAAAAAATAAAAATGTATCTGTTGACTTTTTTTAGATCTCTAGAACACATGATCAGTATACGACAATAGGGCAGAACCCGTACCTTCGCCGCATCCCAGTAGACAAGAGTGATTTCGCGTGATATTCACTCCAGACGTGGTCGCAATTAGCAGAATGATCTCTAGTACAACAAGTAGAAGAACCATGTCCATGTGGTACCTCCTACTCGAAGCCATGGTATGGCAAAATGAAAGCTAGCTCCTGCGCTAGCCGGTCTCTTCTGTTATATCATCGCCATGCTACTTGTTGGTCTATATATAAAGGATTTGTACAGAAGTTTAGAATGACCATATACGTTACCAGTTATGAGCGCACACTCTTCTTGACTTTTGAATAGTTTGTAGTTGGCATAGGCGCTGACACGTGCGTTTCAAAAGTCAAGATGCGCGACCGCGTAGTTAGAGCAGTAACCATTCACCCGAGCTCAAGTGGCGCATTCGATCCTTTGTGATAACGATCTGTGGGGTGAAGACTTTGACCATGACGGAGGATGTGACGGGGGAAGAAACGAATTAAGGATGCAAGTGAATGGATAAAAGAGGGTATATCAGGGAAAATAGCAGACCTTTTTTTATAAAAAACCTTTTTTTAACTACTCATAATGCACATATCATAAAATTTCAAATGTCATGAGCAGGCACCCAACCTTTACACAACTAAAATGCATACAGTCAACACCAACACACATACACAAAATAAAGAAACCGCAACCTCCCAAGGTCCTACCGAAGCCAACTACAACATGCACAACAACATTCAATATCAGCCACCAGAATGACAGCACCTAGCACTAGCGCAGGAACTCCTTATAAGATTTGGTCGTTGGTAGCGAGCAAGAAGTGTCAATCAAACACCTCTTAGTTTGATGTCGGTTTGTGTGTTCTACATGGTCATTCATCCAAACAACGTCTAATTTGTATTCGTCCACAAATATTGCCAATATATCTTATCACTAGCTTGACATGGTACCAAATAGGTTTAGCATGCTATAAGGGTTGGAGCGTCTACCTTATTATGGTTGCTCTGGCTATGTACAAATGTATTATTTTCAATGGAAAAATCTCTTCTCCTATGCAGGCCATTGTACACATTGCCTTCATACATGGTCTAAATTTTATTTAACAGAGTATCAATCGATGTTCAAAGCAGTGTGTATGCGGTTGGAACAGGTCGCCAGGGAAGTTTTTACCGAACATGGATGACACAATACACTACAAGAAATATGTTAATACGTGACGGTACTGGTCCGTCACAAATCAGTGAAAAACTGTCATCGGTGCCCATGCATGACGGACTTGAATTCCGTCATGTATATCGCGTCATAATTTGACATTGTGCCTTCCTACGGATCTTGACCGTCATGGATCTACCCCAAGCCCGCCCAAGCCCAAACCATTGTGACGGAACAAGCCGTCATAGCCTGACGCCACGTTGGATTTTTGATTCGCCAATTGGAATGATGTGGCCGCCTACATGGATACTACTTTTCGTCACAGAAATCGTCATGAATGTAGGCATAATTTAAATATGGTCTAGCCAATTTCTTGCGGGCCAATTTTGACACAGTATATTTTTTAGCCAATTTTGGCCCAAAGAGAAAGTAATTTGAAACAGTTCACACAATATGTGTCCAAATGTATGTATATATGTTTCTTAAAAAAATCTGTGTGTATATACAACATAGCAGTTTACAAATCCTTCATGTCATGATAATTTACACCATAGATTCACTAAATATATCACACAAGGTTAAGAAGCACTACAATCCAGTTTACATCAACAGAACATATAAACTTCCGAGGCTGTTATGCAGGTTCTTCGTCGACTCTCCTGATGGCAACTATCATGTCATGCCGCGGATTATGATGGGTAGCACTATGTAGCCCACTACCCAATCATACCTAGCATATTTAAAAGAACATTAGATTTTTGCAGATTCATAGATAGTAGAGACAAGAGTATTACAACAAGTGTAAAAAATGTATTACATGTTCTCTTGCCTAGTATTGAGAGTATTATTACTTATATCAGGAAAAATAATGAAATGAAACAAACCAGTATATTTGTATAGAAGGTGACAAGAACTAGAAACATAATTTATTACATGGCTTAAAAATCACTGTAGATAAATTGGACTGTTTTATGTGAAATCAAGGTCCAGAAATGTGAAATCAAGGACATAAGAGATGTGCAGAGATAAATTGGACTGTTTTATGTGAAATCAAGGTCCAGAAATGTGCAGAGATATTCAGTGTTGGACGTTGCGAATACCATACTTATTTTTTGTATGCATTTACAAAACGAACAATCTAATCTTGTTAGCAAATTTGCATAACAGAACACCTGCTTGAAGACATCGGACAGTTCATATAAAGAATATGAACCGTGAGTTAGAGACAACATCTTTCAAATATTAAGTTATGAATAGTCAGTCAAACAATATAAACTGGATGTATGAAATTAACCAGATAAAGAGCATTAGAACAATAAGCCGATATATGCTTGTGACAAAAAGGGCCTTAAAATGATGTAGCCTTTCTAGTGTGAACTATGTAACTCTATAAAGGGACAAGAAAATTCTTTACAAGACATAACAGAAATTACATTCAGAAAGAGAAATATATACTTTGATGCTCTAAGTTTATTAGTTCTATGGCAATTGTTGAATTACAAAACATGAGTACATAAACATAGAGGAAAAGGGGTAGAAATTTACAGAAATGAGCGCAAGATTTAAAGCTTTCACATGCTCAGCTCTATTCCCATGGATAATAGAAAAGGGATGTAGAAAAATGCACTTCTATATATCCCGCAAAAAAGAAAAATGCACTTCTATAGGACATGAAGAAAAATTGATAATATTCCAAAAGACATGAAAAAAACTAACTGAATATACACTTCTTCAAATATAAGTGAAACTGAATGTCATGGTAACACAGACTAAACCTCAGGACATGCTAGCATGTTAATGTACTGTAAACCTTAGGAGATGCTAGGGTGTTAACCTCAATCCACAATTGTAGTGGATGATTGTAGGTGTCTCATCTGTTCAATATTGATTTGAAAGCTGAGATCAAGTCACACAAAACAAACTTCTACAAAAACAACGCAAGAAAAGGGGAAAAAGTGAGACTTAATTAAGTACACTCATATTCCACTAATTAAACATAGTACTGCTATAAATAATTATCAGTTACATAAGTAGATAATTGGCATAAGATTATGTAACCAATATTATTATTTATAATATAATATAGAAATTAAACAGTTGATGTGCAAATTTGTGAAAGAGGCATGTGTAAACATTCAGGTTTGTTGTAGTGCTCAAACCATTGGGTATAGTATAGCATTTATCCATTCAATTCACATTACCAAGTGGTGACAGAATGACCAAGTCTCACAACCCTGTGTGTACATTATTTTAGGCAGTAGCAAAGCACATACATCGGAGCAGGCATACATCCATGATCAGAGGTGTGGTCATCATCAATGCATCATAGATACATGATAAATCAATCAACATGTGATGCTAATTGATAGCCGAGAAACAAACTTAGTAAAAATCTTGAATTGCTGACTTGCCAACAAGAACAATCACCCAAAACAGAAGAGGCGGTGAAGGTGGTTACCCTAGGTGGCTGGGAATTTGTGGAGCTCGAAGTAGATGCACGATCGTCGTTCCTTCCGTGCTCCTCTATGTTGGCTGCTGTCCAGCGGCAGCAAGAGGGATGCACGTGTCCGTACACAAGGTGCAATGAACAAAATATGTAATATTTGCTGCAACCAAATGATGGTAGTAAGTACATTTCACGGATCTGACGCTAAACTTGTACTTAATTAGCGCAAGAGCGAGAGTAGGCGAGGAGGACTAATAAACAAAATGATGATATTAGATAGAAAGTTTGCACAAATATATAACAGAGAAGCAGTGTAATAGCAGCCCTAGTTAGCAATCTTATTCTTGGTCAAACGATTGTCTGAGATTAATGAATTACTTTTATTCCACAAGAAGAAAAATCCAAGGAACCAACAGAAGCATCTCATGAGAACTTAATTATTAAATTATTAGTTGCTTTACTAACTAGCGGATCTCACAAATTCTACACTGCTAGTGCTCGCATGGTGAGACAAGAAAAAGGAAATAACAAACAGTACTAGTCTATCGATGGCTGTAGCTTATGAGCACCAGGAACGAAGTGGCCACATTTTCTGTCTCAGGTTCGGTCCAAGAGGAAAGGGTAGGCCATGGAGAACTTCGTTCTAGCAGAGTAGCAATCACTTATAGAAAGAAAAGAAAAACAGATCGAGAAGGGTCAACCTTATTGTTCTCTGCGGAATCATGGTGGTCGTGGCGGAGGACCTGGCCATCGAGCTCGTCCAGCTCATCGGGCTGGAGCGTGTGGTCCCGGTGGTCGACTTCCATTGAACTGAAGAGATCCTGCTAATATGAATCGAAGCAAGAAAGTTTGATCGGGGATGGGATAGAAAATGAAGTAATGAAGGAGGGAGGATACATTGGGGGGGCGCAGGGAGGGACCTTGTGCGGGGCGTTGACATCGCCGGAGAGGTCGAGCTCGGGCCTCCCGCAGGTCATGGTCCTCGTCCTCTCCTCATCTGGTGCTTGCTGCTCCCAATCCTCAAATGGCGAGGCACCTGCGCCGCCTAGGAGAAGGAGGAGGGAGTCCCTTGTCGCAGATCCATGGCCCAGGTTGGCCGCCGCTTCCATCTCACCAGTGGAATCGTTGTAGCCATGGATCTTGGGCGGAGAGGTGGAGGTAGGGAGGTGGAGGCAGAGAACGGAGCCGAGGAGAGGCGAGGCGTGCTGGCGGCGGCTGGAGGAAGAGATTGGGGATGGGAATGTCTTAGGGTTAGAATTTATACGGGGGGAGGTTTAGGGCTTTATGCGGGTTTTAGTGGGCTTGCGGGTCTGTACTAGGCGGTTCATGAAGAATTCCTAGACCGTCACCAGAAATCCGTCATGTATTAACAGGTTTCTTGTAGTGATAATCTTTAGATTGGTCCACCTCTTTCTTCGACAGAGGCATATTATTAGGTCCATATGATTTTACTGTTATCAATATGTCGTTCTTTTCACTAATGTCAGACTGGGTATTTTTTGTCCGCATCTTAGCTATGTAGTGGTGGGTGTCGCTTATGATTCTTTGTATTTTTTTGATGCTACTCCATCCGTCTCATAATATAAGACGTTTTCTGACACTACATTAGAGTCAAAAAATGTCTTATATTTTGAGACAAAGGGTACATTTTAAGTCAATAAGATGTGACATTTATATATGAAAAAAATGCAAGAAATGTTCAGTGGTGGAGCGCCATTTCCATGCGCTTGTGGTCAGCATTTTCCACTGGGACACTGTTGGCAGTCTCCTAGTCGACTGTGGTGCAAAATTAAGACGTGGATAGTGGTGTAAGATGTCGAGATTGCAAGAGTGTTACAGTATATGTGGATTGTCTAGCCCTTTCCATCAGTTCGGACTTTTGGTTGCGTTGGCTAGTGCATGAAGCTTAACATGGTATCAGAGCTAAGGTCTTGAGTTCAAGTCTTGGCTTTCGCAATTTATCTAAAAAATTGCTGCTGCCCCCCTTTGTGTCCACGTATAGGCCTCTTGAGTCATACGTGAGTTCCGCGCGGCGTCGCTCTCTTCCGGTTGCACGTGTTGACTTGTCTTCCCCGTCACACGTGAGATGGGGTGTTACCGTATATGTGGATTGTCTAGCCCTTTCCATCAGTTCGGATTTTTGGTTGCGTGGGCTAGTGCATGAATTTTTTAGATAAATTGCGAAAGCCAGGACTTGAACTCAAGACCTTAGCTCTGATACCATGTTAAGCTTCATGCACTAGCCAAGGCAACCAAAAGTCCGAACTGATGAAAAGGGCTAGACAATCCACATATACTGTAACAAAGAGGAGGACCTCTCGAGTCCAAACTGGCGACGCACGTCAGTTGATTTCTTCGTGACAGTGAATTGAAGGTCGTTCTTGAGGTGAAGACGTTGCCCATGTAGTCTCGTGACTCGTGACTCGTCGATCAGACCGGCCTGAGACTGAGACAGCTTTCTTTACCACGACGATCGCACTTCTGTGAAGACGTATATGGACCTCCGTGCAAGCGAGTAGACGAACCTTCTGTCCACAATCGCATAACATGCCAAAATATGTCTGTCTCAGCTATCTTTATTTTCTTTAACCATGCGAGAGAGCTGGATGCATGTGTATACCCTATATAGTATACTTACCGATGGAGAAACAACGAACGGCGACGATAATACAAAGTAAGAAAAAGAAAGTATAAAGACAAATGGAGAGTGATATAATCAATCTCTCACTAGTAGAGAACGGGCCATCTGCCCCGGTTGGTAAGGGCCTTTTGCCTCGGTTCTTGAACCGGGACTAAAGGGTCGGTACTAATGCCCTAGCCCTTTAGTCCCGGTTCAATCTAGAACCGAGACAGATGGGTCTCCACGTGGCATGTGCGCGGAGCCCAGGCAGGAGGGCCTTTGGTCCCGGTTGATGGCACCAACCGGGACCAAAAGGCATCCACGCGTCAGCATTTCTGTGGCTGTGGTTTTAGTTTTTTTTGAGGGGGGTTGGGGGTTTTGGGGGGTTAATTTAGGTGTTTCATATATTGTGTTAGCTAGCTAATTAATAGAGAGAAGTGCCCTCTCTTATGTCCGTGCTTGGTCGACGCTACGTACTACACATACGTATAGAGAGGACTAGACACGCTAGCTAACTAGCTAGTAAGCAAACGAAGGAAACAGAAGATCGTCATCAACATATATATGCACAGAGAGAAGTGATATCGACCACCTCTCCTTCTCCGAGAGATTGGTCGAACAACAAGTTATCGTATATCTATCCGACACTACCGATATAATAATTATCTCTTACAAATATAATCTCCTATCATATGGACGCATGGTCCACATAGTATTCTCCGTCTGGCGCGATCACATGGTCAAGGAAGAATGCCGCCAATTGCTCTTGAATTGCTCGCAGATGATCTGGTGCTAGGAGTTTATTCCGCATCCGAAATATTCACAATTTTATTTGATTACCATCATTTGTGTTGAGTTTCATTTATTCATATATATATATATATATATATATATATATATATATATATATATATATATATGAATAAATGAAACTCAACACAAATGATGGTAATCAAATAAAATTGTGAATATTATTAATTGCTTACGCACTTCAAATTGTGCGTCAGAGTAGCCCCGCTCACAGGTCGTGTGGCGGATGGACTCGCAAATGTAGTATCCACAGAAATCATTCCCTTGTTCCTGCCACAACCACTTTACAAGAAATAGAGGTCAATCAAACTGATAAGCAAGAATGCCCATGGGTGGAACATGCTACTATATAGTACTTGAATCAATAGGAGATGCGCGGAACATGCTACTATATAGTACTTACTTTTGGGTGTCTAAATTCCAGCTTCTTCGGCAGTCCCGGAGCTTTTTTGGTGAATTTTCTCCAAACCCAGCCAGACAAAGAAAACAATTACTTGATATCAGAAATGAACAAAGTTGCTGATATGCATGGTGGATAATGATCGATTTAACTTACTTCTCGAGAATTTGAGTCATGTCTGCATACTTATTGGGATCTTTTCGTTTAGAGTCCAAGACAGTTACTACTCCCTGCTCAAGCTTAATCTCTAGGAGAATATAGTGGAACTTGCGCACGCATGCATGAACTCATCAATTACATTAATATAACCTTGACTAATATATAAGGGAAACCGAATATGCACAAGACAGTAACGCTCACTTGAAGTTGTAAGGAAAGTGTATTATATCTTTGTTTTCATTTACCACCAACGATCGTAGCAAGTTGGCCTCGGTATCTGCGGCACGCAATTTAACCTCAGTTGCATTTATGAGATATGTGTTAATGAACCCTATATCATCGACTTGTCTTTTCTTCAATTCGACAATCTTCAATCTGCATAATATAGTAAGGATAATTATAAATACGTGCAATGAAAGAGCTGAGATATATAGAGAGAGAGACTTAATGACAGAAGTAGTACTACTTACAGATAGTAGTAGGTGACCGTTGCTTTATCGAGGGCCAATTGATTGAAAAACTGATAGAACTCCTCAAATGGAATAGGCAACAGTTCAATTCCAACGAGGTCATGCTCCGGTTTAACTCTCACATACAAACTATCCCTCCCCCAGATTCTCTGCAGATTTTCAAGTACCAATCATACAATCTTCGCATCATTGTTGATAGAGATCTTTCATTTTTGACGAGAGGCTTCCCGTACTCGTATCTTCGTATCTACACCTCCAAGAAATTATAGCCACATACACATATACATCAAATACACATATACATTATAGCCACATACATCAACTATATACACATATACATATATACATAAGCAACTATATACACATACACATATATATACATATCACATATGAACAAAAAAATATAGCAATATATATATATGCATGAACAGAGCCGGGCGCGCGGCGGCTCACAGCGCGGGGCGACGGCGAGGGCGCCGGCAACGAGGAGCGGGGAGGGCGCCGGCGAGGGCGCCGGCGACGAGGAGCGGGGAGGGCGCCGGCGACGAGGAGCACGGGGGCAGACGAGGGCGCGGGGCGACAGGGCAGGGGTGTTGGGGAACGTAGTATTTTAAAATTTTCCTACGATCACGCAAGATCTATCTACCAGATGCATAGCAACGAGAGGGAAGAGTGTGTCTACGTACCCTCGTAGACCGGAAGCGGAAGCGTCAAGTGACGCGGTTGATGTAGTCGAACTTCTTCGCGATCCAACCAATCAAGCACCGAACGTACGGCACCTCCGCGTTCAGAACACGTTCAGCTTGATGACGTCCCACGAGCTCTTGATCCAGTTGAGCTTCACGGGAGAGTTTCGTCTGCACGACGGCGTGGTGACGGATATGATGTATCTACCGGCGCAGGGCTTCGCCTAAGCACTGCGACGGTATGACCGAGGTGTGTTTCTGTGGAGGGGGCACCGCACACGGCTAGGACAATTCAACTTGTGTGTCTTTGGGTGCCCCCTGCCCCCGTATATAAAGGAGCAAGGGGGGAGGCCGGCCGGCCCTCTGTGGTGCGGCTAGGGCTGCAATCCTACTAGGAATAGGATTGCAATCCTATTCCTAGTAGGAACCTACGAAAGAAGGAAGAAGGGGGGAGGAAAGAGAGGGAGAGGGAGAGGGAAAGAGGGGCCGCGCCCCCCTCCCCTAGTCCTATTCGGACTCCTCGTAGGGAGGGGGCGCGCCACCTCCTGGCTGCTGCCCTCTCTCTCCCCTATGGCCCACCAGGGCCCACCATTCCCCCGGGGGGTTCCGGTAACCCCTCCGACACTCCGGTAAATTCCGAAACTTTCCAGAACACTTCCGGTGTCCGAATATAGTCGTCCAATATATCAATCTTTATGTCTCGGACATTCCGAGACTCCTCGTCATGTCCGTGATCTCATCCGGGACTCCAAACTACCTTCGGTACATCAAAACACATAAACTCATAATACCGATCGTGATCAAACGTTAAGCGTGCGGACCCTACGGGTTCGAGAACTATGTAGACATGACCGAGACTCATCTCCGGTCAATAAACAATAGCGGAACCTGGATGCTCATATTGGCTCCTACATATTCTACGAAGATCTTTATCGGTCAAACCGCATAACAACATACGTTGTTCCTTTTGTCATCGGTATGTTACTTGCCGTGAGATTCGATCGTCGGTATCTCTATACCTAGTTCGATCTCGTTACCGGCAAGTCTCTTTACTCGTTCCGTAATACATCATCTCGTGACTAACTCATTAGTCATTTGCTTGCAAGGCTTATTATGATGTGCCTTACCGAGAGGGCCCAGAGATACCTCTCCGACACTTGGAGTGACAAATCCTAATCTTGATCTATGCCAACACCACGAATACTTTCGGAGACACCTGTAGAGCATCTTTATGATCACCCAGTTGTTGGAAATATGCCCTAGAGGCAATAATAAAAGAGTTATTATTATATTTCCTTGTTCATGATAATCGTTTATTATCCATGCTATAATTGTATTGATTGGAAACTTAAATACGTGTGTGGATAAATAGACAAACTTTGTGTCCCTAGTAAGCCTCTTCAGGACTAGCTCGTTGATCAAAGATGACCGCGGTTTCCAGGTCATAGACATGAGTTGTCATTTGATAACGGGATCACATCATTAGGAGAATGATGTGATGGACGAGACCCAAACGTTAAACATAGCTTTTGATCGTAACAGTTATCGCTATAGTTTTCTGCATGTCAAGTATAAGTTCCTATGACCATGAGATCATGTAACTCACTGACACCGTAGGAGTACTTTGTGTGTGCCAAACGTCGCAACGTGACTGGGTGACTATAAAGGTACTCTACAGGTATCTCCGAAAGTGTCTGTTGAGTTAACATGGATCGAGACTGGGATTTGTCACTCCGTGTGACGGAGAGGTATCTCCGGGCCCACTCGGTAATACGTCATCTCAATGAGCTCAAAGTGACTAAGCAGTTAGTCACAGGATTATGTATTACGGAACGAGTAAAGAGACTTGCCGGTAACGAGATTGAACTAGGTATAGAGATACTGACGATCCAATCTCGGGCAAGTAACATACCGACGAGACAAAGGGAACTGTATACGGGATTGCCTGAATCCTTGACATCGTGGTTCATCCGATGAGATCATCGAGGAACGTGTGGGAACCAATATGGGTATCCAGATCCCGCTATTGGTTATTGACCCGGGAGTGTCTCGGTCATGTCTGCATAGTTTCCGAACCCGCAGGGTCTACACACTTAAGGTTCGGTGACGCTAGGGTTGTTAGTGAGAACAGTGTATGGTAACCGAAGGTTGTTCGGAGTCCCGGATGAGATCCCGGACGTGACGAGGGTCTCCGGAATGGTCCGGGGACGAAGATTGATATATAGGATGAGAGTGATCGGAGTCCGGAAGTGTTCCGGGGAGCATCGGGGAGTCGTCGGATGACCGAAAGAGGTTTCGGGGGGTCCCGGCAAGAGTTGCGGGCCCTATGGGCCATAAGTGGGAGACGCAACAGCCCTCATGGGGCTGTGCGCCCCCCCTTGGGCCCTCCCACCTGCGCATGGGGGCTGGTTCCCCCCTAGGGCAGCCGCACCCCTTGGCTTGGGGGGCAAGGCGCCTGGGGGGGGGGGAAACCCTAGCCCTGGCCGCAGCCCTGGCCGCCGCCCCCCCCCATCTGCCCTGGCCGCCGCCCCCTAGGGGGAACCCTAGGGGCGCCCCCTCCCCTCTCTTCCCCCTATATAAAGAGAGGCAGAGGGAGGGCAGCCACACACGTTCGTGCCTCGGCGCTGCCCTCCCTCTCCCACAAACATCTTCGTCAATTCCGCAGTGCTTGGCGAAGCCCTGCTGGAATTCCTCCACCACCATCTCCACCACGCCGTCGTGCTGCTGGTTTCTCCATCAACCTCTCCTTCCCCCTTGCTGGATCAAGAAGGAGGAGACGTCCCCGAGCTGTACGTGTGAAGAACGCGGAGGCACCGTCCTTTCGGTGCTAGGATCTTCGGCGATCTGAATCGCGGCGAGTACGACTCCATCAACCGCGTTCTTGAACGCTTCCGCTTAGCGATCTACAAGGGTATGTGGATCCAACTCTCCCCTCGTAGATGCATCTCCTAGATTGATCTTGGTGAGCGTAGGAAAATTTTTTGTTTCCCATGCAACGTTCCCCAACAGTGGTATCAGAGCTAGGTTCTTGCGTAGATGCTTTCACGAGTAGAACACAAAGGGGTTTGTGGGCGTTGATGTTTAGATTGCTTCCTTCCTTGGTCTTTCTTGATTCAGCGGTATTATGGGATGAAGCGGCCCGGACCAACTTTACATGTCCACGTACATGAGACCGGTTCCATCGACAGACATGCGACTTTTGTTGCATAAGATGGCTGGCGGGTGTCTGTCTCTCCTATCTTAGTTGAATCGGAATAGACAAAGGCGGTCCTTGTAGAAGGTTAAATAGCAACTTAAATATCACCGTTGTGGCTTTGCGTAGGTAAGAAGCGTTCTTGCTAGATACCCATAGCAGCCACGTAAAACATGCAACAACAAATTAGAGGACGTCTAACTTGCTTTTGCAGGGTATGTATGTGATATGATATGGCCAATGACATGATGAGATATATTTGATGTATGAGATGATCATGTTGTAATAGTTAATATCGACTTGCATGTCGATGTATACGGCAACCGGCAGGAGCCATAGGGTTGTCTTTAATTTTTGTATGACCTGCGTGTCAATCATTAAGCGCTATGTAATGCTTTACTTTATCGCTAAACGGTAGCAATAGTAGTAAGAGCATGGTGGGCGCACGACAACCCCGAAGGCGACACGATGATGGAGATCATGATGATGGAGATCATGGTGTTACGCCGGTGACGATGGAGATCATGCCGGTGCTTTGGAGATGGAGATCAAAAGCACGAGTTGATGGCCATATCATGTCACTTATGATTTGCATGTGATGTTAATCCTTTTATGCATCTTATTTTGCTTAGGACGACGGTAGCATTATAAGATGATCCCTCACTAAAATTTCAAGATAAAATTGTGTTCCGCCCGAGTGTGTGCCGTTGCGAAGGTTCGTCGTTTCGAATCACCACGTGATGATCGGGTGTGATAGACTCTACGTTCGCATACAACGGGTGCAAGCCAGTTTTGCACATGCAGAACACTCGGGTTAGACTTGACGAGCCTAGCATGTACAGACATGGCCTCGGAACACGGAAGACCGAAAGGTCGAGCATGAGTCATATAGTAGATATGATCAACATGAAGATGTTCACCATTGACACCACCTCATCTCACGTGATGATCGGACTTGGGTTGGTGGATTTGGATCATGTCACGCTCGGATGACCAGAGGGATGTCAATTTGAGTGGGAGTTATAAGTAATTTGATTAGTTAAAAACTCACTTATCATGAACAATAGTCTAAGATGTCTTTGCAAATTTTTTTGTTGTAGATGGCTCGCGCAGTAGCTCCCCTGAATTTTAATGCGTTCCTACAGAAAACTAAGCTGAAAGATGATGGGAGCAACTTTGTGGACTGGCTCCGCAATCTGAGGATCATCCTCACAGCTGCCCAAAAGGTTTATGTCCTAAGTGCACCGCTAGGTGAACCCCCCGCTCCGGCCTCTGTGGACGTTATGAACGCCTGGCAGACGCGTTCGGATGACTACTCAGTAGTGCAATGTGCCATGTTGTATAGCTTGGAAGGAGGACTTCAAAGGCGTTTTGAACGTCATGGAGCATATGAGATGTTCCAGGAGTTGAAGTTCATCTTTGAAAAGAATGCTAAGATCGAGAGGTATGAGACCACCGATAAATTCTTTGCTTGCAAGATGGAGGAGAATTCGTCTGTCAGTGAGCACTTGCTGAAGATGTCTGGGTACTATACCCGCATAGCTGATCTGGGACTTGTGTTCCCGGAGGAGGCTATCATTGACAGAATTCTCCAGTCACTCCCACCTAGCTACAAGAGCTTCGTGCAACAGTATAACATGCAAGGGATGAACAAATCCATCGCCGAGCTGTTTTCAATGCTGAAAGTCGCTGAGGCAGACATCCAGAAGGAGTATCAAGTGTTGATGGTCAATAAAACTACCAGTTTCAAGAAAAATGGCAAGGGCAAGAAGGGTAACTCTAAGAAGGGTGGCAAGGCAGTTGCTCATCCAGTGAAGAAACCCAAGGCTTGGCCCAAGCCAGAGACTGAGCGTTTCTATTGCAAGGGGAACGGCCACTGGAAGCGGAACTGCCCCAAGTATCTGGCAGACAAGAAGGGGGCCAACAACAACAACAAGCAAGGTATATGTGATATACATGTTATTGATGTGTACCTTACCAACTCTCGTTGTAGTGCCTGGGTATTTGATACCGGTTCGGTTGCTCACATTTGCAACTCTAAACAGGAACTACGGAATAAACGGAGGCTGGCGAAGGACGAAGTGACGATGCGCGTGGGGAATGGTTCCAAGGTTGATGTGATCGCCGTCGGCACGCTCGCTCTTCGATTACCATCGGGATTAGTTATGAACCTGAATAATTGTTATTTAGTGCCTGCGTTGAGCATGAACATTATATCTGGATCTTGTTTATTGCGAGACGGTTACTCATTTAAATCAGAGAATAAAGGTTGTTCTATTTATATGGGTAATATCTTTTATGGTCATGCACCCGAAGTAGGGGGTTTATTCTTATTGAATCTCGATAGTGATGATACACATGTTCATAACATTGATGCCAAAATATGTAGAGTTGATAACAATAGTACCACTTTCTTGTGGCACTGCCGTCTGGGTCATATCGGCGTGAAACGCATGAGGAAGCTCCATGCTGATGGACTTTTGGAGTCTCTTGATTTTGAATCACTTGACACATGCGAGCCGTGCCTCATGGGCAAGATGACTAAGACCCCGTTTTCAGGAACAATGGAACGGGCAAGTGACTTATTGGAAATCATACATACTGATGTGTGTGGCCCGATGAGTGTCACGGCGCGCGGTGGATATCGTTATTTTCTCACCTTCACTGACGACTTAAGTAGATATGGGTATATTTACTTAATGAAGCATAAGTCTGAAACATTTGAAAAGTTCAAGCAATTTCAGAGTGAAGTTGAGAATCATCGTAACAAGAAGATCAAGTTCCTACGATCTGATCGAGGGGGAGAGTATCTGAGTTATGAGTTTGGCAATCACTTAAGAAAATGTGGAATTGTTTCACAGTTGACGCCACCTGGAACACCACAGCGTAATGGTGTGTCCGAACGTCGTAATCGAACCCTATTAGATATGGTGCGTTCTATGATGTCTCTTGCCGATTTGCCACTATCGTTTTGGGGATATGCGTTAGAGACAGCTGCATTCACTTTAAATAGGGCTCCATCTAAGTCCGTTGAGACAACACCGTATGAACTATGGTTTGGTAAGAAACCTAAGTTGTCTTTTCTCAAAGTTTGGGGTTGCGATGCTTATGTCAAAAGGCTTCAGCCGGAAAAGCTCGAACCCAAAGCGGACAAATGTGTCTTCATAGGATATCCAAAAAGACGGTTGGGTACACCTTCTATCTCAGATCCGAGGGCAAAGTGTTTGTCGCTAAGAACGGGTCCTTTCTCGAGAAAGAGTTTCTCTCGAAAGAATTGAGTGGGAGGAAGGTAGAACTTGATGAGGTTATTGAACCTCTGCTTCAACCAGAGAGTAGCGCAGCACAGAAAGATGTTTTTGTGGAGCCTGCAGCGGTTGAAGAGGAAGCCAATGATGATGATCAAGAAGCTTCTGATCAAGCTACTACCGAACCTCGTAGGTCGACAAGGGTACGCACTGCACCTGAGTGGTATGGTAACCCTGTCTTAGAGGTCATGTTGTTGGACAACAGTGAACCTGCGAGCTATGGAGAAGCGATGGTGGGCCCGGATTCCGACAAATGGTTAGAGGCCATGAAATCCGAGATGGGATCCATGTATGAAAACAAAGTATGGACTTTGGAAGTATTACCTGAAGGGCGGAAGGCCATTCAGAATAAATGGATTTTTAAGAAGAAGACGGACGCTGACGGTAATGTCACCGTGTATAAAGCTCGACTTGTGGCAAAGGGTTTTTCACAAGTTCAAGGAGTTGACTACGATGAGACTTTCTCACCCGTAGCGATGCTTAAATCCGTCCGAATCATGTTAGCAATAGCTGCATATTTCGATTATGAAATTTGGCAGATGGATGTCAAAACAGCGTTCCTTAACGGTTTTCTTAAGGAAGAGTTGTATATGATACAACCGGAAGGTTTTGTCGATCCAGAGAATGCTGACAAAGTTTGCAAACTCCAGCGTTCCATTTATGGGCTGGTGCAATCATCTCGGAGTTGGAATCTTCGCTTTGATGAGGTGATCAAAGCGTTTGGGTTTGTACAAGTTTACGGAGAAGCTTGTATTTACAAGAAAGTGAGTGGGAGCTCTATAGCGTTTCTAATATTATATGTGGATGACATATTGCTAATTGGAAACAATATAGAACTTTTGGATAGCGTGAAGGGGTATTTGAACAAGAGTTTTTCGATGAAGGACCTCGGTGAAGCTGCTTTCATATTGGGCATCAAGATCTATAGAGATAGATCGAGACGCTTGATAGGACTTTCACAAAGTACATACCTTGATAAAGTTTTGAAGAAGTTCAAAATGGATCAATCCAAGAAGGGGTTCTTGCCGGTATTGCAAGGTACAAAGTTGAGTAAGACTCAATGCCCAGTGACTGCGGAAGATAGAGAAAAGATGAGTGTCGTCCCCTATGCTTCAGCCATAGGCTCTATCATGTATGCAATGCTGTGCACAAGACCAGATGTCAGCCTTGCCATAAGTATGGCCGGAAGGTTTCAAAGTAATCCTGGTATGGATCACTGGACAGCGGTCAAGAATATCCTAAAGTACCTGAAAAGGACTAAGGAGATGTTTCTCGTTTATGGAGGTGATCAAGAGCTCGTCGTAAAGGGTTACGTCGATGCAAGTTTTGACACTGATCCGGATGACTCTAAGTCTCAAACCGGATACGTATATATTCTCAACGGGGGAGCGGTGAGCTGGTGCAGTTCCAAGCAAAGCGTGGTAGCCGATTCTACATGCGAAGCGGAGTACATAGCTGCCTCGGAGGCAGCAAAGGAAGGTGTCTGGATGAAGGAGTTCATGACAGATCTTGGAGTTGTGCCTAGTGCATTGAACCCAATGACTCTGTTTTGTGACAACACTGGTGCCATTGCTCTAGCCAAGGAACCAAGGTTTCACAAGAGGACCAGACACATAAAGCGACGCTTCAATTCCATCCGCGATTCAGTCAAGGAGGAGGACATAAGCATTTGCAAAGTACACATGGATTTGAATGTTGCAGATCCGTTGACTAAGCCTCTTCCACGGGCTAAGCATGATCAACACCAAGACTCTATGGGTGTTAGATTCATTACCTTGTAATGCTAGATTATTGACTCTAGTGCAAGTGGGAGACTGTTGGAAATATGCCCTAGAGGCAATAATAAAAGAGTTATTATTATATTTCCTTGTTCATGATAATCGTTTATTATCCATGCTATAATTGTATTGATTGGAAACTTAAATACATGTGTGGATAAATAGACAAACTTTGTGTCCCTAGTAAGCCTCTTCAGGACTAGCTCGTTGATCAAAGATGACCGCGGTTTCCAGGTCATAGACATGAGTTGTCATTTGATAACGGGATCACATCATTAGGAGAATGATGTGATGGACGAGACCCAAACGTTAAACATAGCTTTTGATCGTAATAGTTATCGCTATAGTTTTCTGCATGTCAAGTATAAGTTCCTATGACCATGAGATCATGTAACTCACTGACACCGTAGGAGTACTTTGTGTGTGCCAAACGTCGCAACGTGACTGGGTGACTATAAAGGTACTCTACAGGTATCTCCGAAAGTGTCTGTTGAGTTAACATGGATCGAGACTGGGATTTGTCACTCCGTGTGACGGAGAGGTATCTCCGGGCCCACTCGGTAATACGTCATCTCAATGAGCTCAAAGTGACTAAGCAGTTAGTCACAGGATTATGTATTACGGAACGAGTAAAGAGACTTGCCGGTAACGAGATTGAACTAGGTATAGAGATACTGACGATCGAATCTCGGGCAAGTAACATACCGACGAGACAAAGGGAACTGTATACGGGATTGCCTGAATCCTTGACATCGTGGTTCATCCGATGAGATCATCGAGGAACGTGTGGGAACCAATATGGGTATCCAGATCCCGCTATTGGTTATTGACCTGGGAGTGTCTCGGTCATGTCTGCATAGTTTCCGAACCCACAGGGTCTACACACTTAAGGTTCGGTGACGCTAGGGTTGTTAGTGAGAACAGTGTATGGTAACCGAAGGTTGTTCGGAGTCCCGGATGAGATCCCGGACGTGACGAGGGTCTCCGGAATGGTCCGGGGACGAAGATTGATATATAGGATGAGAGTGATCGGAGTCCGGAAGTGTTCCGGGGAGCATCGGGGAGTCGTCGGATGACCGAAAGAGGTTTCGGGGGGTCCCGGCAAGAGTTGCGGGCCCTATGGGCCATAAGTGGGAGACGCAACAGCCCTCATGGGGCTGTGCGCCCCCCCTTGGGCCCTCCCACTTGCGCATGGGGGCTGGTTCCCCCCTAGGGCAGCCGCACCCCTTGGCTTGGGGGGCAAGGCGCCTGGGGGGGGGGGACCCTAGCCCTGGCCGCAGCCTTGGCCGCCGCCCCCCCATCTGCCCTGGTCGCCGCCCCCTAGGGGGAACCCTAGGGGCGCCCCCTCCCCTCTCTTCCCCCTATATAAAGAGAGGCAGAGGGAGGGCAGCCACACACGTTCGTGCCTCGGCGCTGCCCTCCCTCTCCCACAAACATCTTCGTCAATTCCGTAGTGCTTGGCGAAGCCCTGCTGGAATTCCTCCACCACCATCTCCACCACGCCGTCGTGCTGCTGGTTTCTCAATCAACCTCTCCTTCCCCCTTGCTGGATCAAGAAGGAGGAGACGTCCCCGAGCTGTACGTGTGAAGAACGCGGAGGCACCGTCCGTTCGGTGCTAGGATCTTCGGCGATCTGAATCGCGGCGAGTACGACTCCATCAACCGCGTTCTTGAACGCTTCCGCTTAGAGATCTACAAGGGTATGTGGATCCAACTCTCCCCTCGTAGATGCATCTCCTAGATTGATCTTGGTGAGCGTAGGAAAAATTTTTGTTTCCCATGCAACGTTCTCCAACACCAGTTACGTTGTGACGTTTGATAGCACACAAGGTGTTCTTACGGTATTCGGGAGTTGCATAATCTCATAGTCATAGGAACATGTATAAGTCATGAAGAAAGCAATAGCAGTAAAACTAAACGATCACAGTGCTATGCTAACTGATGGGTCTAGTCCATCACATCATTCTCCTAATGATGTGATCCCGTTGATCAAATGACAACTCATGTCTATGGCTAGGAAACATAGCCATCTTTGATCAATGAGCTAGTCTAGTAGAGGCATACTAGGGACATACTATTTGTCTATGTATTCACACATGTATCAAGTTTCCGGTTAATACAATTCTGGCATGAATAAAAGACATTTATCATGATATAAGGAAATACAAATAACATATTTATTATTGCCTCTAGGGCATATTTCCTTTAGTCTCCCACTTGAACTAGAGTCAATAATCTAGATTACAAAGTGATGATCCTCACACCCATGGAGTCCTGGTGCTGATCATGTTTTGCCCGTGGAAGAGGCTTAGTCAACGGGTCTGCAACATTCAGATCCGTATGTATCTTGCAAATCTCTATGTCTCCCTCCTTGACTAGATCGCGAATGGAATTGAAGCGTTTTTTGATGTGCTTTGTTCTCTTGTGAAATCTGGATTCCTTCGCCAAGGCTATTGCTCCAGTATTGTCACAAAAGATTTTCATTAGACCCGATGCACTAGGTATTACACCTAGATCAGATATGAACTCCTTCATCCAGACTCCTTCATTTGCTGCTTCCGAAGCAGCTATGTATTCCGCTTCACACGTAGATCCCGCCACGACGCTCTGCTTGGAACTGCACCAACTGACAGCTCCACCGTTCAATAAAAATACATATCCGGTTTGTGACTTAGAGTCATCCGGATCAGTGTCAAAGCTAGAATCGACGTAACCATTTACGGCGAGCTCTTTGTCACCTCCATATACGATAAACATATCCTTTGTCCTTTTCAGGTATTTCAGGATGTTCTTGACCGCTGTCTAGTGATCCACTCCTGGATTACTTTGGTACCTCCCTGCTAGACTTATAGCAGGGCACACATCAGGTCTGTTACACAGCATTGCATACATGATAGATCCTATGGCTGAGGCATAGGGAATGACTTTCATTTTCTCTCTATCTTCTGCAGTGGTCGGGCATTGAGTCTTACTCAACTTCATACCTTGTAATACAGGCAAGAACCCTTTCTTTGACTGATCCATTTTGAAGTTCTTCAAAATCTTATCATGGTATGTGCTTTGTGAAAGTCCAATTAAGCGTCTTGATCTATCTCTATAGATTTTGATGCCTAATATATAAGCAGCTTCACCGAGGTCTTTCATTGAAAAACTCTTATTCAAGTATCCTTTTATGCTATCCAGAAATTCTATATCATTTCCGATCAATAATATGTCATCCATATATAATATTAGAAATGCTACAGAGCTCCCACTCACTTTCTTGTAAATACAGGCTTCTCCAAAAGTCTGTATAAAACCATATGCTTTGATCACCTCATCAAAGCGTATATTCCAACTCCGAGATGCTTGCACCAGTCCATAGATGGATCGCTGGAGCTTGCATACTTTGTTAGCACCTTTTGGATCGACAAAACCTTCTGGTTGCATCATATACAACTTTTCTTTGAGATATCCATTCAGGAATGCAGTTTTGACATCCATTTGCCAGATTTCATAATCATAAAATGCGGCAATTGCTAACATGATTCGGACAGACTTAAGCATCGCTACAGGTGAGAAAGTCTCATCGTAGTCAACCCCTTGAACTTGTCGAAACCCTTTCGCAACAAGTCGAGCTTTGTAAACAGTAACATTACCGTCTGCGTCGGTCTTCCTCTTGAAGATCCATTTATTTTCGATGGCCTGCTGATACGTCCAAAACGTATCTATAATTTCTGCTTGCTCCATGCCACTTTTGGGTGATATTGCTATGATATTCATACACTTCCATTCACTTTTGATCATATTTGGACTAACTTACTAATCCAGTGCACCCCAGTGCCAGTTTCTGTTTTCGGCTGTTTTTGTATTTCAGGTTTTCACGTTTTGAGAACTGCCAAGAAAAATCTAGAAAAATTATATAAAAAATCAGCGTTCCGGAAACAACACTGCGTCCGAAGGACAGCCTGGGGGGGGCCACAGGGGCTCCAGGCGCCCTGTGGGCGCGCCCCCCTCCCTGGGCCGCGCCGGGGGGGGGGGGGGCGCCTGGGCCCCCCGAGGCTCCCCCGGTGCCCTACTTTGGCATATATTTAAAGGACCCTCCGAAACCCTCCGAGGAGGAACTCTTTTCGCGATCCCATCTCTATTCCGCAGCCGCCGCCGCTTCCAAGATCGGGAGCACCAGGAGAACTCTTTCCGGCACCCTGCTGGAGGGGAGGATCACCACCGGGAGCTTCTCCACCACCATGGACGCCTCCCGGATGACTCGTGAGTAGTCTCCCTTGGACCATGAGTCCATGACCAGTAGCTATGTGATGTTCTCCTCCCGTTCTTGTGCTTCACTAATTAGTCCTCGTGAGCTGCCCTACATGATCAAGGCACCTATGTAATCCTTATGCTGTTGCTATGTTGAGTTTGCTGGGATCCGATGGATTATGAGATTATGTTCAGATTGATCTTGAGTAATATATTTGATTCACCTCTTTTATATTTTAGTTCATAAGTAATTCTTGCATGTTCTCCGTTGTTACTTATTGCTTTGGCCGAGTAGTAGGTAGTGACTCCAAGAGGGAACGTTATGCTTGATTGTGGGTTCATGCCCCTCGATGACTAGCTTGAGTGACAGAAACATGAGTCTAGGGGATGTGTTGTTGCCACAAGGGGGAAAACAACGGTGCTTGTGCCCGCGGGTGCAAGGATTGTTTACTTTACGCAAAGTTCTTTTAATGCAGTTGTCTGTTGCATTGAGTTTACACTATGGGTGGGACTCGCAACTTAATACCAGCGAGATGTTCTGGATAGATAGCTCAAGGTGGATGATTAGTAGTAGATATTGATGGATTTCGGTCTACTTACTTTGGCGTACCGCTCATGCTTTGAACCTCAACCTTTCTTGCAATGTAGTCATCATTGGTTTGCGTTCGTGGTCCTGTCAATTGCCCAGCTGTAATTTGTTTACCTCACATAGCTGTTTTATCGTCTTTTGGGAGAGAGACATCACTAGTGAACATCATGAGACTCCGGTCCATATTACCATCATTGATCACATCCACTATTTACTTTCCGCTATTTATTTACTATTGCAAAAACTATCTATCACTACTATCATTGCTTTTAATCCTTTGTGAACTACAAGACCGGAGAGATTGACAACCTCTCTATACTCGTTGGGAGCAAAGTTATTTGTATCTGTGTGCAGGTCCACGTTGGTTGCTACTAATCTGGCGCCGTAGCAATTGACACCTACTTGTTGAACCTAGGAGTCTCTCGGGAATCGATCCTTGGCATCTTTGCTAGGGGAAAACACTTCTACTTACTGCATCTTACACCTTCCACTTGGGGTAACCAACGAGGGGTTCGAGGCCCATCACCTGCCGATCATCGGGCAAGTCAACCAAAGTCCACACTTTGTTCTCATACATGGATCCCATCTCAGATTTCATGGCCTCTAGCCATTTTGCGGAATCTGGGCTCATCATCGCTTCCTCATAGTTCGTAGGTTCATCATGGTCTAGTAACATGATTTCCAGAACTGGGTTGCCGTACCACTCTGATACGTCCAAAGCGTATCTATAATTTCTGCTTGCTCCATGCCTCTTTTGTGTGATATTGCTATGATATTTATGCACTTCCATACACTTTTGATCATATTTGGACTAACCTATTAACTCAGTGCACACCAGTGCCAGTTTCTGTTTTCTGTTGTTTTTGTATTTCAGGTTTTCCCATTACGTAAACTGCCAGAAAAATTCCGGGAAAAATATATAAAAAATCAGCGTTCCGGAAGCTTCCATGCGGCCAAAGTAGGGCCGGAGGGGGGCCACCAGGGCTCCAGGCGGCCAGAGGGCGCGCCCCCCTCCTGGCCGCGCTGCCAGGGCGCCTGGGCCCCCCAGGCCTCCTCTGACGCCCCCCTTTGGCATATATTTACACCGCGTCCCGAAACCGTCGAGGACGGAACCCTTTTTTGCGATCTCATCTCTGTTCTGCCGCCGCCGCGCTTCCAAGATCGGGAGCACCAGGAGAACTCTTCCCGGCACCCTACCGGAGGGGAGGATCACCACCGGGAGCCTCTCCACCACCATGGACGCCTCCCGGATGAGTTGTGAGTAGTCTCCCTTGGACCATGGGTCCATGACCAGTAGCTATGTGATGTTCTCCTCCCCTCTTTGTTCTTCACCGATTAGACCTCGTGAGCTGCCCTACATGATCGAGGCACATATGTAATCCTTATGCTGTTGCTATGATGAGTTTGCTGGGATCTGATGGATTATGAGATTATGTTCAGATTGTGTTTGAGTAATATATTTGATTCACCTCTTTTATATTTATGTTCTTGAGTAATTCTTGCATGTTCTCCGTTGCTGTTTATTGCTTTGGCCAAGTAGTAGATAGTAACTCCAAGAGGGAACGTTATGCTTGATTGTGGGTTCATGCCCCTTGATGACTAGCTTGAGTGACAGAAACATGAGTCTAGGGGATGTGCTGTTACCACAAGGGGGGAAAACAACGGTGCTTGTTCTTGCGGGTGCAAGGATTGTTTACTTTACGCAAAGTTCTTTTAATGCAGTTGTCTGTTGCTTTGGGTTTACACTATGGGTGGGACTCGCAACTTAATACCAGCGAGATGTTCTGGATAGATATCTCAAGGTGGATGATTAGTAGTAGATGCAGATGGATTTCGGTCTACTTGCCTTGGCGTACCGCCCATGCTTTTGAGCCTCTACCTTTCTTGCAGCATAGTTAGCATTGGTTTGCGCACATAATCCTGTCAATTGCCCAGCTGTAATTTGTTTACCTCGCTTAGCTGTTTTATCGTCTTTTGGGAGAGAGACATCACTAGTGAACATCATGGGACCCCGGTCCATATTACCATCACTGATCACATCCGCTATTTACTTTCTGTTCTTACTTACTAGTTGCAGTTATACCTATCACTATTATCTCTTGCGTTTGATCCTTTGTAAACGACAAGGCCGGAGGGATTGACAACCTCTCTGTACTCGTTGGGAGCAAAGTTATTTGTATCTGTGTGCAGGTCCAGTCAATCGCTAAGTATCTGGCGCTGTTAGCGGTTGACACCTTCTTGTTGAACCTTGGAGTCTCAGGGGAATTTGATCCTTGGTATCTTTGCCAAGGGAAAACTACCGCTACACTGCATCTCAAACCTTCCACTTGGGGTAACCAACGAGGGGCGAGAAGCCATCAAGCAAAGTTTTCTGGCGCCGTTGCCGGGGACTCCACTCTTCAAGATAGGGGAGTTGCACGCTATCTTTTATCTTTGCTTTTTAGTATTGTTAGTTTACCTTTCAGTTTTTGCTTTAGTATCCTTTACCAAAAATCACAAAAATAGTTATCTCGCTTTTATTTGGCATTATGTCTGGTCCTTTTGCCTTTGGTGAGGCAGAAGTGCTCACCTTTAAACAAAGAGGTGGTGAAAGTCTAAAAGATGCTTGGTATAGAATTAATGATTCTCAAAAAAGAGCCACCAAGAAGCAATCTACTACTATCCTGCTTAGAAATTTTTATGTTGGAATTACTTCTTGGAATAGGTTTATTATAGATTCTGCTATCAATGGAAATTTCCTAGAAGCCCCAGTTTGGGAATCTCTTAGTATTATGGAAAATCTTGTTGGAAATCCCCCTGTTGTTAGCATTCAAGAGGACATTACCCTAGCTCACATTATGAAAAAACTTGAAAAGATAGAGCTAGAGATGCCAAACATTAATAAGATAAATGAGTTGGACCTTAAGATCCAAGGGAATTTGAATAGGCTTGATAGCTCCATGCATAAAATTCTCAAAACTTTGGAGACCATCAAATCCCATGACTTGGATTCTTCTAGGATAGACAAGATTGAGGAAATCTTTGACACTTTAGGAACTACTTTCTCCTCAATCAAAACCAAAAAGGTAGAAACTCCGGCAAAGAAGGAGCCTAAGTTCGTTTACGTTCCAAAGGCTCCTCGTTCCAAAAGTAATCCATCTATTGCCAAAGGGGTTGAAACTGTGAAGACTTTGGAAGAAACACCTCTCTTTGATAAATTTATAAATGAATCTTCCATTGACTTTTTACCTTTTGGTCTTCTCCCTAGAAGTATCTCTATTAGGCCTTTATTTGAAAGTCCTCTTAAGACTAGTTGTACTATTGAAGAGCTTTTTGATGATCTTGATGATGGTTCAATTGATACAACTTGATCTCTGTGCATCATGCCTAGCTTAAAGGCATAAAAGAAAGCGCTTTTGGGAGGCAGCCCACAACGAATAAAGTTTTATTTTGCTTTTGTTGTGTCTTGATGTTTGTTACTATAGTAGCATCATCATTGTATCTTTTCTCTTCAGCTTTGTGCCAAGTTTAGCCTCTGATTGCAAGAAAGTTCAAAAGTTGTGATGTGCTGTCCAGGAAATAGATTATGTCCTTGGACAGAAAAAATTGTATAAAATCACCAGATCATCTTTTTGGTCTAAATTGTTTCGACAGCGTGCTCTATACAATTGGCTTTCGGGCTTCTGTTCTTAGTTTTTTGATTTGAGTTGCAGAAGTGCCACAAAAAAATTATTTACTACCTGCTGGTCTGTTTTTCATAGATTCTGTCCTGTTTTGCCTTTTCTTCGTTTTGCAAACCTTGAGCTTGCTTTTTCTTTGCAAAAACCTTTTGGAAATCTTGAGAAACAGTAGCTCTTCAAGATTATCCCTATTTCCAGCAGGGAAAAGTTATTTTATTATGGGTACTAACCTCGCTAATCAGATTATGATGAGTTATGTATGAAGGGAGTTCTCTAGTGTGCGAGGGAAGATGATAAAAAGATTCATGAGTGTCAAACGCTCAAGCTTGGGGATGCCCCCATGCACCCCAAGAAATATTCAAGAAGTCTCAAGCGTCTAAGCATGGGGATGCCCCCGTGCATCCCCTTCTCCATCAACATTATCAGTTCGTCTTTCGTTCCACTATATTTTAATCACTTCATGTGTTATGTGCTATGCTTGGAGCGTCTTGCTTTTAGTGTCCTTTTTAGTTTTCTTTAGCTTTCCTTGCTTTTCATAACGAGTTGGAACTCAGCTTTCTTTGTGTGGGAGAGAAACACGCTCCACTTCAACCTAGAACACAACATAGAATTTTCATGTTTATCTTTGCTGTGTATGTTCTTGGTCTTTCAATAGCTACTGTCATGCTTAGCTCTTAGTTTTCATGCTTTACTTTTTAAAAGAGCTTTTTGTTTAGTTGGTCGCTGGAACTCTCTTGAGTTATCATGCTTATCTTGTTAAGAGAGTTGGCTTCTGTTGCGCTGGTTGATATGTCCATGATAAAAATGCTATGTGTATAATGGTGCTTAGTAGTTCATGTTTTCTTATGGTTAGTCTCAAATAGCTGGGGGGGTTCTCAATGTGTTATTGGAGTACCAACATGATTTGTTTGCCTATGATGTGGTATGATTTAGTGATATCTTCCTCCGAGAATTTATTTTGATTGACTTGGCATATGCTCACGCATATTTAAGACTGTAAAGAAAGTCTATCAAGCCTTGATGATCTTTAATTTCTGAGTAGCGATATAACTTCCATGCCCGATTCAATGTTGCTTTGTCGCTCTGCATGATTATGACCGTCATTGCTCTTTTAGTTGGTCGCCCCCAGTCTTTTGCTAACCTCCACCTGTACTAAGCGGACTGACTGCTTGTGCATCCAAAATCCTTTAAACCAGTTATGCCATATGAGTCCACCATACCTTCCTATACATGGTATTTACCTGCCATTCCTAACGAAGACTTTCGTGTACCATCTCGAAATTAATCAAAAAAGCATTTCTCTTTTGTGCCTCTGTTTCAGCTCATGAGGAAGTAGTAGTTAATTCATGATCTTTTTAAGTTGGTCAAGCTTCACCCCGGGATTGCATGTCTAATGTGCAAACCCCTAATACGAGAAGGAACTGGCATAGAGTGCGCCCGACTCATTAAAAATAATACAACAAACAAACCCTCCTTCACGCTTTGTTCATGAGAAATCAGAAAACTTTGGCAGTGATAAACAAAGGAGATTAAGAGGATGTGATCGTCCTCATGCAGGAGCCGTTCCTCGAAACTTGTCCAGCTTGAGAAGTAATTGAGTTATCTGCTAGCATTCATTGACGAAATATGCATACCCCAAAAATAATTTTTACTTCTTTTTTAAAAACCAAGAGCTCTGGTACATGTTTAGTTTTTGTTTCCGACCACGGGTTTTCAACCTTGCCATCAAAAGCCATGGTTCGAGAGTCTCCACCTTCTTTAAAGCACCAACTATTGAGAGCTGGATTGTCATTCTGAGTGTAATGTGAATTGTCCCAAAGTACCATTGTCTTTTGCATGATTATGATATCGTTTATTCTGAAATCATTGTATCTAGTCGTCACTTAAACCTTGGAGGTGCCCCTGCATTTATGTTTTGCTTCACTAAAGGGGGCAAGCGAGGTACCACTTTATCATATTTGCACACCATGCTCACTACAAATCTATTTGATGTTTCAGTATCATATTGTAAAACTTTCAGTTCTTTGTGATTTTCTCATGAGGCAACTTAATTACTACAGATTCATTGTCTCAGTAAGCTTTTGTCATGTGACTGTGAAAAGTCCTTATATGGTTAATAGTATGTCACCACAGAAATTATGCTTGTTATCATTTACCTACTCGAGGACGAGCAGGAATTAAGCTTGGGGATGTTGATACGTCCAAAACGTATCTATAATTTCTGCTTGCTCCATGCCTCTTTTGTGTGATATTGCTATGATATTTAAGCACTTTCATACACTTTTGATCATATTTGGACTAACCTATTAACTCAGTGCACCCCAGTGCCAGTTTCTGTTTTCTGCTGTTTTTGTATTTCAGGTTTTCCCATTACGTAAACTGCCAGAAAAATTACGGGAAAAATATATAAAAAATCAGCGTTCCGGAAGCTTCCATGCGGCCAAAGTAGAGCCGGAGGCGGGCCACCAGGGCTCCAGGCGGCCAGAGGGCGCGCCCCCCCTCCTGGCCGCGCCGCCAGGGCGCCTGGGCCCCCAGGCCTCCTCTGACGCCCCCTTTGGCATATATTTACACCGCGTCCCGAAACCCTCGAGGACGGAACCCTTTTTCGCGATCTCATCTCTGTTCTGCCGCCGCCGCGCTTCCAAGATCGGGAGCACCAGGAGAACTCTTCCCGGCACCCTACCGGAGGGGAGGATCACCACCGGGAGCCTCTCCATCACCATGGACGCCTCCCGGATGAGTTGTGAGTAGTCTCCCTTGGACCATGGGTCCATGGCCAGTAGTGTAACGCCCCGGACACACCCGCCGGTGGTCGTTACTCCTGGCGGGATCTAGACTGGCCTCACATATCAATACTAGTCTTTTCTGCGCACTTTGTCCTCACTCGTGCGCACCCGGGAGCAACTTCCCGGTCGGTCACCCATCTTGAAACTACTCCAAGCTGAGCACGCTTAACTTTGGAGTTCTATCCGTATGGGCTCCCGGAAAAGAAGGAATTCCTTATTGATATGAGTAGTCTATCATCCCTAATAAGCCAGGCCATCACATACACCCTCACTCAGAGGAACCGACGTCCTCGTCGGGCCACAGGAACGTTCCCTCTTGGCACAACCGTCTGTGCTTCCAGGACAGCACATGTGCCATGCCGTGTGCCACGACGGGTCACAAACGTCATGCACAACATGACTGCAAACTGTCTGCAAACATCCGTGTAACCGCGAGGGTCGGCTCTGATACCAACTTGTAACGCCCCGGACACACGTTACTCCTGGCGGGATCTAGACTGGCCTCACATATCAATACTAGTCTTTTCTGCGCACTTTGTCCTCACTCGTGCGCACCCGGGAGCAACTTCCCGGTCGGTCACCCATCTTGAAACTACTCCAAGCTGAGCACGCTTAACTTTGGAGTACTATCCGAATGGGCTCCCGGAAAAGAAGGAATTCCTTATTGATATGAGTAGTCTATCATCCCTAATAAGCCAGGCCATCACATACTCGTGCGCACCCGGACGATCAGTAGTGGAGTCTCTTACTAGGATTCGATCCGCCTGTGGTTGTTTTATTTATCTAAGTTTGGTACTTTGACATTTGGATTTTGCCCTTAGAGGGTTGTAGTGATCTTATTGTATGATGTTTGAGACTTGTACTGTTATTCTGTGACGTGGCGATTGTAAGCCAACTATTTTCAGTTTACTATTCCCCTTTTACATGAGATGTGCAAAGATTACCAAACTTGAGATCATTCTAGGATGGACTTATGCCTTTAAGTCGTGCCTCGACACGTAGGAGGTATAATTCCATCCTGGGCATTACAAGTAGCTATGTGATGTTCTCCTCCCCTCTTTGTTCTTCACCGATTAGACCTCGTGAGCTGCCCTACATGATCGAGGCACATATGTAATCCTTATGCTGTTGCTATGATGAGTTTGCTGGGATCGGATGGATTATGAGATTATGTTCAGATTGTGTTTGAGTAATATATTTGATTCACCTCTTTTATATTTATGTTCTTGAGTAATTCTTGCATGTTCTCCGTTGTTGTTTATTGCTTTGGCCAAGTAGTAGGTAGTAACTCCAAGAGGGAACGTTATGCTTGATTGTGGGTTCATGCCCCTCGACGACTAGCTTGAGTGACAGAAACATGAGTCTAGGGGATGTGCTGTTGCCACAAGGGGGAAAACAAAGGTGCTTGTTCTTGCGGGTGCAAGAATTGTTTTCTTTACGCAAAGTTCTTTTAAAGCAGTTGTCTGTTGCTTTGGGTTTACACTATGGGTGGGACTCGCAACTTAATACCAGCGAGATGTTCTGGATAGATATCTCAAGGTGGATGATTAGTAGTAGATGCAGATGGATTTCGGTCTACTTGCCTTGGCGTACCGCCCATGCTTTTGAGCCTCTACCTTTCTTGCAGCATAGTTAGCATTGGTTTGCGTACATAATCCTGTCAATTGCCCAGCTGTAATTCGTTTACCTCACATAGCTGTTTTATCGTCTTTTGGGAGAGACATCACTAGTGAACATCATGAGACTCCGGTCCATATTACCATCATTGATCACATCCGCTATTTACTTTTCGCTTTATTTACTATTGCAAACATTATCTATCACTACTATCATTTGCGTTTAATCCTTTGTGAACTACAAGGCCGGAGGGATTGACAACCTCTCTGTACTCGTTGGGAGCAAAGTTATTTGTATATGTGTGCAAGTCCACGTTGATTGCTAATCCGCGCCGTTAGCAGTTGACACCTACTTGTTGAACCTAGGAGTCTCTGGGGATTCGATCCTTGGCATCTTTGCTAAGGGAAAAACTTCACAACACTGCATCTTACACCTTCCACTTGGGGTAACCAACGAGGGGTTAGAGGCCCATCAAGGAGTATTTTCTGGCGCCGTTGCCGGGGACTCCACTCTTGAAGATAGGGGTTTTGCACGCTATCTTTTATCTTTGCTTTTTAGTCTTGTTAGTTTACCTTTCAGTTTTCTTTATGTCTTTTCACTAGTTTTGCTTAATGGAAAACAACAAAAATATGAGAGAGCTTTATAAGCTCTACCTTGCTTTGGGACATGATGTGTTTGAAGAGAAAATTAAAAAACCTATGGAACTTTATTATTTGCATAACAATCATGATGGTGGTGATGTTATTAGTATGCTTTCTTTGAATATCAATATTGCTAATGACATGGAAAGCTCTAAGCTTGGGGATGACACGTTTGATGAACATGATATTTTTAGTCCCCCAACTTTTGAAGAGAAAATTTACTTTGATGATACTTTGCTTCTTATATATGATGATTACAATGATGAATATGATGTTTTCAGTCCACCTACTATTGAGGATAAAATTTATTATGATTATTATATGCCTCCTAAATACAATGATTACCATGATGGTTATGATAGTCTTACTCTCACTATTCCTATAAGAAAGATTTTGCTTATATGAAGAGTAATGACACTTTTATGCTTTTGGATCATGGAAATA
Organism: Secale cereale; assembly: GCA_902687465.1. Lineage (NCBI taxonomy): Eukaryota > Viridiplantae > Streptophyta > Magnoliopsida > Poales > Poaceae > Secale > Secale cereale. The sequence continues at coordinate 890,277,974 of LR738715.1, read as the reverse complement.
ATGCCTTATGTGATAGTTATATTGTTGAGTTCATCCATGATCTCACTGAAAAGTTTTATGAGAAGGGAACATATGCTTATAGATATTTCAATAATATCAAAGTCCCTCTCTTTATGTTGAAGGTTTTGAAGCTGCACTTGTTTTGTCTTCCTATGCTTATTGCTTTGTGCTTCAATGAATTATTCTATTGCAATATTCCTATGCATAGGAAGCATGTTAGGCTTAAATGTGTTTGGTATTTGCTTCTTGATGCTCTCTTTTGTTCTTCAACTCTTATTCCTACGAGAGCATCATAAAGTCTTAAGCCTACCTTTATGGCTATAAAGAAAGAGCTCTAGGGAGACAACCCTTGTTATCTTTGCTTTCAGTTTGTTCTTTCAGTTTTTAGTGGTCTTGATGTTTGTCACTACTGTAGCAACATCATTGTATCTTTTCTTTTCAGTTTTGTGCCAAGTTTAGCCTCTGATTGCAAGAAAGTTCAAAAGTTGCGACGTGCAGTCGAGAAAACAAATTATGTCCTTGGACAGAAAAATTCGTATGAAATCACCAGATAATCTTTTTGATCTGAATTTTTTTGACAGCGTGCTATATACAATTGGCTTTTGGGCGTCTATTCTGAGTTTTTTTATTTGAGTTGCAGAAGTGCCCCGAAACAAATCATTTACTACCTGCTGTTCTGTTTTTCACAGATTCTGTCCTGTTTTGCCTTTCCTTCATTTTGCAAACCTCGAGCTTGCTTTTTCTTTGCAAAAACCTTTTGGCAATCTTGAGAAATAGTAGACCTTCAAGAATATCCTTATTTCCAGCAAGGAACAATTATTTTATTATGGGTACTAACCTCGCTAATCAGATTATGATGAGTTATGTATGAAGGGAGTTTTCAAGTGTGCGAGGGAAGATGATAAAAAGATTCAGGAGTGTCAAATGCTCAAGCTTGGGGATGCCCCCGTGCACCCCCAAGAAATATTCAAGGAGACTCAAGCGTCTAAGCTTGGGGATGCCCCCGTGCATCCCCTTCTCCATCAACATTATCAGTTCGTCTTTCGTTTCGCTATATTTTTATCACTTTATGTGTTAAGTGCTATGCTTGGAGCGTCTTGCTTTTAGTTTTCTTTTTAGTTTTTTATAACGAGTCGGAACTCAGCTTTCTTTATGTGGGAGAGAAACACGCTCCACTTCTACCTAGAGCATAACATAGAATTTTCATGTCTATCCTTGCTGTGTGTGTTCTTTGTCTTTTAATAGCTACTATCATGCTCTGCTCTTAGTATTCATGCTTATCTTTTCAAAAAGCTTTTGTTTAGTTGGTTGCTTGAACTCTCTTTAATTATCATGCTTATCTTATTAAGAGAGTTTGCTTCCGTTGCATTGGTTAATATGTCTATGATAAAGATGCTACGTGCATAATGGTGCTTAGTAGTTCAGGTTTCTTATGGTTAGTCTCAAATAGAGGGGGGATTCCCAATGTGTTATTGGAATACCAACTTGATTTGTTTGCCGATGATGTGGTATGGTTTAGTAATATCTTCCTTCGAGAATTTATTTTGATTGACTTGGCGTATGCTCACGCGTATCTAAGACTGTAAAGAAAGTCTGTCAAGCCTTGATGATCTTTTATTTCTGAGTAGCGATATAACTACCATGCCTGATTCAATGTTGCTTTGTCGCTCTGCATGATTATGACTGTCATTGCTCTCTTTGTTGGTCGCTTCCAGTCTTTTGCTAACCTCCACCTGTACTAAGCAGACTAACCTTGCAATACATAGCTCATGGGAAAGTAGCTTAAAAACTATTGTGGTAAATAATATGTTGCTTATGTATCTTATTTCTTATAAGTTGCTTGTTGAGCGGTAACCATGTTTCTGGGGACGCCATCAACTGTCACACTTTTGTTGAATATCATGTGAGTTGCTATGCATGTTCGTCTTGTCTGAAGTAAGGGTGATTTGCCATGGGTTGAATGAGTATGCATATTGTTAGAGAAGAACATTGGGCCGCCAACCAAAGCCATGTATCATGGTGGAAGTTTTAGCTTGGACATTAATCCTCAATCTCTTATGGGAATATGCTTATGCATTAAAGAGGAGTCCATCATCTATTTTCTATGTTGTCCCGGTATGGATGTCCTCAAGTTGAGATCTATCAAAAACAAGAAATCAAATGCGATTTATCTCCTTGGACCTTTGTACAGGTGGCATAGAGGTACCCCTTTGTGACACTTGGTTGAAACATATGTAATGCAATGATAACCCATGGAAATCCGACCTAATTAGGACAAGATGCGAGCACTATTGGTATTCGATGCATGAGGCTTGCAACTTATAGGATGTCTTATGCATGACACATATGAAGTACTACTACCGTTGACAAAATTGCTTCTATATTTTCAAAATAAAAAGCTCTAGCACATAACCATTCTTTTACTTTTATGTTGAGTCTCCACCTTCTTTTAAAAGCACCAACTACTGAGAGCATGAGTGTCATTCTGAGTGTAATGTGCATTGTCCCAAAGTAGCATTGTCTTTTGCATGACTGTGATATCGTTTATTTTGAAATCATTGTATCTAGTCATCACTTAAACCTTGAAGGTGCCCCTGCATTTATGTTTTGCTTCACTAAAGGGGGCAAGCTAGATATCACTTTATCATATTTGCACATCATGTTCATTGCAAATCTTTTTGATCCTTCAATGTCATATTGTAAAACTTTCAGTCATTTGTGATTTTCTCATGAGGCAACTTAATTACTATAGAATCATTGTCTCGGTAAGCTTTTGTCATATGACTATGAATAAGTCCTATATGGTTAATAGCATGTCACCACAGAAATTATTCTTGTTATCATTTACCTACTCGAGGACGAGCAAGAATTAAGCTTGGGGATGTTGATACGTCCAAAACGTATCTATAATTTCTGCTTGCTCCATGCCACTTTTGGGTGATATTGCTATGATATTCATACACTTCCATACATTTTGATCATATTTGGACTAACCTACTTATCCAGTGCACCCCGGTGCCAGTTTATGTTTTCGGCTGTTTTTGTATTTCAGGTTTTCACGTTAAGAGAACTGCCAGGAAAAATCCAGAAAAATCATATAAAAAATCAGCGTTCCAGATCTTACCTTGCGCCCGAAGGACAACCGAGGGGGGGCCACCAGGGCTCCAGGCGCCCTGGCGGCGCGCCCCCCCTGGGCCGCGCCGGGGGGCGCCTGGGCCCCCCGAGCCCCGTCTGGTGCCCCCCTTCGGCATATATTTAGAGCGTCCTTCGAAACCCTCGGGACGGGAACTCTTTTTCACGATCTCATCTCTGTTCCGCCGCCGCCGCCGCTTCCAAGATCGGGAGCACCAGGAGAACTCTTCCCGGCACCCTGCCGGAGGGGAGGATCACCATCGGGAGCTTCTCCACCACCATGGACGCCTCCCGGATGAGTTGTGAGTAGTCTCCCTTGGACCATGAGTCCATGACCAGTAGCTATGTGATGTTCTCCTCCCGTTCTTGTGCTTCACTAATTAGTCCTCGTGAGCTGCCCTACATGATCGAGGCACATATGTAATCCTTATGTTGTTGCTATGATGAGTTTGCTGGGATCCGATGGATTATGAGATTATGTTCAGATTGATCTTGAGTAATATATTTGATATACCTCTTTTATATTTATGTTCATAAGTAATTCTTGCATGTTCTCCGTTGTTATTTATTGCTTTGGCCAAGTAATACATAGTGACTCCAGGAGGGAACATTATGCTCGATTGTGGGTTCATGCCCCTCGATGACTAGCTTGAGTGACAGAAACATGAGTCTAGGGGATGTGCTGTTGCCACAAGGGGGAAAACAACGGTGCTTGTGCCCGCGGGTGCAAGGATTGTTTACTTTACGCAAAGTTCTTTTAATGCAGTTGTCTGTTGCATTGAGTTTTCACTACGGGTGGGACTCGCAACTTAATACCAACGAGATGTTCTGGATAGATATCTCAAGGTGGATGATTAGTAGTAGATATTGATGGATTTCGGTCTACTTACTTTGGCGTACCGCCCAAGCTTTGAACCTCAACCTTTCTTGCAATGTAATCAGCATTGGTTTGTGTTCGTGGTCCTGTCAATTGCCCAGCTGTAATTCGTTTACCTCACATAGCTATTTTATCGTCATTTGGGAGAGAGACATCACTAGTGAACATCATGAGACTCCGGTCCATATTACCATCATTGATCACATCCGCTATTTACTTTTCGCTTTATTTACTATTGCAAACATTATCTATCACTACTATCATTTGCGTTTAGTCCTTTGTGAACTACAAGGCCGGAGGGATTGACAACCTCTCTGTACTCGTTGGGAGCAAAGTTATTTGTATATGTGTGCAGGTCCACGTTGATTGCTAATCCGCGCCGTTAGCAGTTGACACCTACTTGTTGAACCTAGGAGTCTCTGGGGATTCGATCCTTGTCATCTTTGCTAAGGGAAAAACTTCACAACACTGCATCTTACACCTTCCACTTGGGGTAACCAACGAGGGGTTAGAGGCCCATCAACATCATGGGACCCCGGTCCATATTACCATCACTGATCACATCCGCTATTTACTTTCTGTTCTTACTTACTAGTTGCAGTTATACCTATCACTATTATCTCTTGCGTTTGATCCTTTGTAAACGACAAGGCCGGAGGGATTGACAACCTCTCTGTACTCGTTGGGAGCAAAGTTATTTGTATCTGTGTGCAGGTCCAGTCAATCGCTAAGTATCTAGCGCCGTTAGCGGTTGTCACCTTCTTGTTGAACCTTGGAGTTTCAGGGGAATTCGATCCTTGGTATCTTTGCCAAGGGAAAACTACCGGTACACTGCATCTCAAACCTTCCACTTGGGGTAACCAACGAGGGGCGAGAAGCCATCACACTCTGATGCGGAACGTACTCTGGTTGATCTACGACGTTCAGCAGAAACTTGATCCGAAGTTTCATGATCATCATCATTAACTTCCTCACTGATTGGTGTAGGAATCACTGGAACAATTTTTTGTGATGTACTACTTTCCAATTCAGGAGAAGGTACAATTACCTCATCAAGTTCTACTTTCCTCCCACTCACTTCCTTTGAGAGAAACTCCTTCTCTAGAAAGGATCCATTCTTAGCAACGGATATCTTGCCTTCAGATCTGTGATAGAAGGTGTACCCAACAGTCTCTTTTGGGTATCCTATGAAGACACATTTCTCCGACTTGGGTTCGAGCTTATCAGGTTGAAGCTTTTTCACATAAGCATTGCAGCCCCAAACTTTAAGAAACGACAACTTTGGTTTCTTGCCAAACCATAGTTCATAAGGTGTCGTGTCAACGGATTTAGATGGTGCCCTATTTAACGTGAATGCAGCTGTCTCTAAAGCATAACCCCAAAACGATAGTGGTAAATCGGTAAGAGACATCATAGATCGCACCATATCCAATAAAGTACGGTTACGACGTTCGGACACACCATTACGTTGTGGTGTTCCGGGTGGCGTGAGTTGTGAAACTATTCCACATTGTTTTAAATGAAGACCAAACTCATAACTCAAATATTCTCCTCCACGATCAGATCATAGAAACTTTATTTTCTTGTTACGATGATTCTCTACTTCACTATGAAATTCTTTGAACTTTTCAAATGTTTCAGACTTGTGCTTCATTAAGTAGATATACCCATATCTGCTCAAATCATCAGTGAAGGTCAGAAAATAACGATACCCGCCGCGAGCTTCAACACTCATTGGCCCACATACATCAGTATGTATGATTTCCAACAAATCTGTTGCTCGCTCCATAGTTCCGGAGAACGGAGTTTTAGTCATCTTGCCCATGAGGCATGGTTCGCAAGCACCAAGTGATTCATAATCAAGTGATTCCAAAAGTCCATCACTATGGAGTTTCTTCATGCGCTTTACACCAATATGACATAAACGGCAGCGCCACAAGTAAGTTGCACTATCATTATTAACCTTGCATCTTTTGGTTTCAATATTATGAATATGTGTATCACTACAATCGAGATCCAATAAGAATAGACCACTCTTCAAGGGTGCATGACCATAAAAGATATTATTCATAAAAATAGAACAACCGTTATTCTCTGATTTAAATGAATAACCGTCTCGCAACAAACAAGATCCAGACATGATGTTCATGCTCAACGCTGGCACCAAATAACAATTATTTAGATCTAAAACTAATCCCGAAGGTAGATGTAGAGGTAGCGTGTCGACGGCGATCACATCGACTTTGGAACCATTTCCCACGCGCATCGTCACCTCGTCCTTAGCCAATCTTCGTTTAATCCGTAGTCCCTGTTTCGAGTTACAAATATTAGCAACCGAACCGGTATCAAATACCCAGGTACTACTATGAGCATTAGTAAGGTACACATCAATAACATGTATATCACATATACCTTTGTTCACCTTGCCATCCTTCTTATCCGCCAAATACTTGGGGCAGTTCCGCTTCCAGTGTCCAGTCCCCTTGCAGTAGAAGCACTCAGTTTTAGGCTTGGCTCCAGACTTGGGTTTCTTCGTGGGATTAGCAACTGTCTTGCTATTCTTCTTGAATTTCCCCTTCTTTCCTTGCCGTTTTTCTTGAAACTAGTAGTCTTGTTAACCATCAACACTTGATGCTCCTTTTTTATTTCTACCTCTGCAGCTTTGAGCATAGCGAAGAGCTCGGGAATTGTCTTTTGCATCCCTTGCATATTATAGTTCATCACGAAGCCTTTATAGCTTGGTGGCAGTGATTGAAGAACTCTATCAATAACACTATCCTCGTCAACTTTGCAACCAAGTTGAGTCATATGATTGTAGTACCCAGACATTCTGAGCAAGTGTTCACTGATAGAACTATTCTCCTCCATCTTGCAGCTATAGAACTTATTGGAAATCTCATATTTCTCAATCCGGGCATTTGCTTGAAATATTAACTTCAACTCCTGGAACATCTCATATGGTCCATGACGTTCAAAACGTCGTTGAAGTCCCGGTTCTAAGCCGTAAAGCATGGCACACTGAACTATCGTGTAGTCATCAGACTGCGACTGCCAGACGTTCAAAGCTTCTACATTAGCGGGAGGGGGATTGTCACCTAGCGGTGCTTCAAGAACATAATTCTTCTGTGCAGCAATGAGGATAATCCTCAAGTTACGGACCCAGTCCGTGTAATTGCTACCATCATCTTTCAACATAGCTTTCTCTAGGAATGCATTAAAATTCAAAGGAACGGTAGCACGGGCCATTGATCTACAACAACATAGATATGCAAAAACTATCAAGACTAAGTTCATGATAAATTAATGTTCAATTTAATCATATTAATTAAAGAACTCCCACTTAGATAGACATCCCTCCGGTCATCTAAATGATCACGTGATCCAAATCAACTAAACCATGTCCGATCATCACGTGAGATGGAGTAGTTTCAATGGTGAACATCTTATGTTGATCATATCTACTATATGATTCACGCTCGACCTTTCGGTCTCCTGTGTTCCGAGGCCATATCTGCATATGCTAGGCTCGTCAAGTTTAACCCGAGTATTCTGCGTGTGCAAAAATGGCTTACACCCGTTGTATTTGAACGTAGATCTTATCACACCCGATCATCACGTGGTGTCTCGGCACGACGAACTTTCACAACGGTGGATACTCAGGGAGAACACTTATACCTTGAAAATTAGTAAGGAATCATCTTATAATGCTACCATCATTCTAAGCAAAATAAGAAGCATAATAAGATAAACATCACATGCAATCAAAATATGTGACATGATATGGCCATCATCATCTTGTGCTTATGATCTCCATCTCCAAAGCAACGTCATGATCACCTTCGTCACCGGCGCGACACCTTGATCTCCATCGTAGCATCGTTGTCGTCTCGCCAACTATTGCTTCTACGACTATCGCTACCGCTTAGTGATAAAGTAAAGCAATTACATGGCGATTGCATTTCATACAATAAAGCGACAACCATATGGCTCATGCCAGTTGCCGATAACATTACAAAACATGATCATCTCATACAAAACCGTATAACTCATCATGTCTTGACCATATCACATCACAACATGCACTGCAAAAACAAGTTAGATGTCCTCTACTTTGTTGTTGCAAGTTTTACGTGGCTGCTACGGGCTTAGCAAGAACCGTTCTTACCTACGCATACAAAAACCACAACGATGTTTCGTCAAGTATGTGCTGTTTTAACCTTCGCAAGGACCGGGCGTAGCCACACTTGATTCAGCTAAAGTGAGAGAGACAGACACCCGCCAGTCACCTTTAAGCAACAAGTGCTCGTAACGGTGAAACCAGTCTCGCGTAAGCGTACGCGTAATGTCGGTCCGGGCCGCTTCATCTCACAATACCGCCGAAGCAAAGTATGACATGCTGGTAAGCAGTATGACTAGTATCGTCCACAACTCATTGTGTTCCACTCGTGCATATCATCTACGCATAGACCTGGCTCATGATGCCACTGTTGGGGAACGTAGTATTTTAAAATTTTCCTACGATCACGCAAGATCTATCTACCAGATGCATAGCAACGAGAGGGAAGAGTGTGTCTACGTACCCTCATATACCGGAAGCGGAAGCGTCAAGTGACGCGGTTGATGTAGTCGAACTTCTTCGAGATCCAACCGATCAAGCACCGAACGTACGGCACCTCCGCGTTCAGCACACGTTCAGCTTGATGACGTCCCACGAGCTCTTGATCTAGTTGAGCTTCACGGGAGAGTTTCGTCAGCACGACGGCATGGTGACGGATATGATGTATCTACCGGCGCAGGGCTTCGCCTAAGCACTGCGACGGTATGACCGAGGTGTGTTTCTGTGGAGGGGGGCACCGCACACGGCTATAAGAATTCAACTTGTGTGTCTTTGGGTGCCCCCCTGCCCCCGTATATAAAGGAGCAAGGGGGGGAGGCTGGCCGGCCCTCTATGATGCGGCTAGGGCTGCAATCCTACTAGGAATAGGATTGCAATCCTATTCCTAGTAGGAACCTACCAAAGAAGGAAGAAGGGGGAAGGAAAGAGAGGGAGAGGGAGAGGGAAAGAGGGGCCGCGCCCCCCTCCCCTAGTCCTATTCGGACTACTCCTAGGGAGGGGGCGCGCCACCTCCTGGCTGCTGCCCTCTCTCTCCCCTATGGCCCACCAGGGCCCACCATTCCCCCGGGGGGTTCCGGTAACCCCTCCGGCACTCCGGTAAATTCCGAAACTTTCCAGAACACTTCCGGTGTCCGAATATAGTCGTCCAATATATCGATCTTTATGTCTCGGACATTCCGAGACTCCTCGTCATGTCCGTGATCTTATGCGGGACTCCGAACTACCTTCGGTACATCAAAACTCATAAACTCATAATACCGATCGTCATCAAACGTTAAGCGTGCGGACCCTACGGGTTCGAGAACTATGTAGACATGACCGAGACTAATCTCCAGTCAATAACCAATAGCGGAACCTGGATGCTCATATTGGCTCCTACATATTCTACGAAGATCTTTATCGGTCAAACCGCATAACAACATACGTTGTTCCTTTTGTCATCGGTATGTTACTTGCCCGAGATTCGATCGTCGATATCTCTATACCTAGTTCGATCTCGTTACCGGCAAGTCTCTTTACTCGTTCCGTAATACATCATCTCGTGACTAACTCATTAGTCATTTGCTTGCAAGGCTTATTATGATGTGCATTACCGAGAGGGCCCAGAGATACCTCTCCGACACTCGGAGTGACAAATCCTAATCTTGATCTATGCCAACACCAGAATACTTTCAGAGACACCTGTAGAGCATCTTTATGATCACCCAGTTACGTTGTGACGTTTGATAGCACACAAGGTGTTCTTACGTTATTCGGGAGTTGCATAATCTCATAGTCATAGGAACATGTATAAGTCATGAAGAAAGCAATAGCAGTAAAACTAAACGATCACAGTGCTATGCTAACAAATGGGTCTAGTCCATCACATCATTCTCCTAATGATGTGATCCCGTTGATCAAATGACAACTCATGTCTATGGCTAGGAAACATAGCCATCTTTGATCAATGAGCTAGTCTAGTAGAGGCATACTAGGGACATACTATTTGTCTATGTATTCACACATGTATCAAGTTTCCGGTTAATACAATTCTAGCATGAATAAAAGACATTTATCATGATATAATGAAATACAAATAACATCTTTATTATTGCCTCTAGGGCATATTTCCTCCAAGGGGCGCGAGGCGACGGCGCGGGGCGACGGCGACGGCGAGCATGGGGTAGGGGCGCGGGGCGACGGCGACGACGAGCTCGGGCAGCCTGGCGGCGTCGTCGGGGCGGGGAAGAGAGAAAATGAAATGAAATTTCACAAGTGCTACTTATATAGATCGAGCATTGGTCCCGGTTCTTGGCACAAACCGGGACGAATGACCCCTTTGGTCCCAGTTTGTGCCACCAACCGGGACCAAAGGTCTCTTTTCAGCAGCCCAAAGGGCGGGAAGGAGAGGCCTTTGGTCCCGGTTGGTGGCACTGATGTCTACACACGCTTCTATTCTTGTAGACTATGTTGGGCCTCCAAGCGCAGAGGTTTGTAGGACAGCAGCAATTTCCCTCAAGTGGATGACCTAAGGTTTATCAAACTCAGGGAAGTAGAGGTTGAAGACGGTCACTCTCAAGCAACCCTGCAACTAAGATACAAGAAGTCTCTTGTGTCCCCAACACACCTAATACAACTAGGAGTTGTATAGGTGCACTAGTTCGGCGAAGAGATGGTAAAATATGGATGATAGGAGTGGCAAAGCAAAGTAATATAAATCTGTAATAAAAAGTGCAGCAAGCAAACAAGTGGTAAACGTGAGCACAAATGGTATTGCAATGGTGGAAACAAGGCCTAGGCTTCGTACTTTCACTAGTGGCAACTCCCAACAACATTAACATATGATATTTCCCATAAAACATGCAATGGAGACGCACCCGAAGGTCATTCCTTTGTGGTTAAGAGAGGACGAGAATTATGTAGGGCTACAAAAGCACACCTCAAAGTTCGTAGTTCTCAATCTATGGATTTCCCAATGTCACCGCGGCCATCCAAAGAGAGTACCACAATCACCACAACATATCTCAAGGATAGTCAAAGACAAGCACCAAGAGACTCTCAATCTTCAATCAACACACAAAAGAGGAAATCACCCATGAAAATATTCTTCTAATCCATGTCCAATAGACCGCTGTTACCTTGGTCTCGGGGATTATACTAGATAAAGACAAGTGAGTACATCAATCCAATACATAGAGGAAGGGGAAATATCATGGGATCACCCTAGATTAACATAGCCTATGATCACAACGAAGATCACATCATGGGAGAGAGAATTGACCACATAGCTACTGGTAGAAACCTCAGCCCCGAGGAGGAACTACTCCCGCATCATGGAGGGAGGAAGCAATGTCGATGGAAATGAATCCGAGGGAACTTCCCCGTCCCGGCAGGATGCCGGCACAGGAATTCTGGTCCCCCGAAACTTGGTGGCGATGGCGGCGGAGATCGGAATTGCTTCTGGAGAAAAGGGTTCTGGAATCAGGGTTTCCGCGACGGGAGGAATATATATGCGAAGGGGGGCAACCAGAGGCGGAGAGGGGGCCCCAGGCGCCCCCCTGGCGCGGCCAGGGGTGGGGCCGCGCCAGGTGGCCGCCTGGGCCACCCTGGCTCCCCTCTGGCCCCACTTTGGTTTTTCTCGAAGCTTCCTGTACGCTGATTTTTCCTGTATTTTTCCCGGAATTTTTGGAGCACTTTTAATATGGGGGAAATCTGAAATAGAAAAACAGCAGAAAACAGGAACTGGCACTGTGGTGCACTGAGTTAATAGGTTAGTGCAAATATGATCAAAAGTGTATGGAAGTGCATAAATATCATAGCAATATCACACAAAAGAAGCATGGAGCAAGTAGAAATTATAGATACGTTTTGGACGTATCAACATCCCCAAGCTTAATTCCTGCTTGTCCTCGAGTAGGTAAATGATAACAAGCATAATTTCTGTGGTGACATTCTGTCAACCATATAAGAACTTTTTAAGTAAAGCAATCAAGGCATGTAATTCAATTCAAGTCATAACAAGCAAGATTCTATATTAGCATTGTAACAAGCAACATAAGAACATAAAGGTGGAAGAGCTATCGCTGTCCGTGACTCGAATGTCTCCAAATGGTGTTTGTGTGCAAGAAAGGGGATAGGGATATACGAGAGAGTAAAACATAGTTTTTGTATTGTTGAGAACTTAATCTACTAAAGTTTCACACTTGGTCTTCTTTGGAATCTTATCTTGACTCATCCCCAGACCAATAGCCAGGTACAAGTCAAAATGATCCACTCCCTTTCGATATTATGAGCACTCATGCAATGGATGAGCGTAAGCAAGAAAGTCGACACTTAGGATGGCAAAGAGAGAAAAATGATGAAGGGGGAAGACAAAAAAGGTGTGAAAGGCTCACATCAATGAGGACAATCATCGGCGAGAGAAAGCCAAATGATAGATATGATGTGAGGAGTAGGGATTGCCATGAAACGGATGCACATATGAGCTAAGGTAAGCTCTCCAACGGAACTAGTGGGGGTGCATCCAACTTGCTTGCTCAAGAAGACCTAGAGCTCTTTTGAGGAGGCTCATCATTGGAATATACAAGCCAAGTTCTATAGTGTGAAGGTCCCCACATAGCTATATGCATGAATGATAATCTCTATGGAGTACAAGGTATAAAATGGAGTACGAGTGTGGATCTCTCAAAAGGAATAGTAGTGTGCCCCCTTCTCTCTTTTTATTTCTTTTTCTCTTTTTTCTATTTTTTTTGTGGCCTCCATGGCTCTTTCTATTTAACTCTCATTTGTCCTCTTTGGGATCTTTTGATTTTGTCCTCTTTGGGATATTTTGATTTGTCCTCTTTGGGATCTTTTCCTCACTTTAGGAGCAACACTCTACAAATTACAAGAAGTATAGAAGATCTTTCACACTTTACAAAAGTACTCAACATAAAGAAAATGAAACTATCATGATGTATGCAAATGTATGCCTCTGCCAGTGTAGCAGGATATGCAATGATACTAGCGCGTCATGTAGCAATGATTAGGGCAAGGCCCAACTAGCATGCGGCTCATTGATCAAGCAAAAAGCATGTATGACATAAAGATCAAGTCATGAGAAGATGGATGTTGCATGGCAATGTATCTCGGAAAGGCTATGGAAATGCCTTGATAGGTAGGTATGGTGGCTGTTTTGAGGAAGGATATAATGAGGCTTATGATGATAGAACGTATCGTGCCAAGGATTTGGATGCACCGGCGAAGTATGCGCCAACTCTCGAGGTGAGAAAGGGCAATGCGCGGTACCGAAGAGGCTAGAAAAATATGGCTAGGTGGAAGTGTCAACTTTCGAATACTCACATTAGTCCGAAGAACTCATGCACTTATTATCGGTAACTCTCAATCTAATTAGGAGGTTCACAAAGAGACAAGTACCGCGAGGAGGAGTGTATGGGGGTTTGGTTATCCTTGCGCATCCTCGGCTCATGGTACGTGAGTGTACTCTAATATCCGATCCCTCCAAAGATCAGTGATCCATTTAGTAGCTAAAGTTCTCAACTATTTGTAGGTTTTCGAAAATAAACACAGATTGCCCAAAATACGACATCTATCACTAATAGGCTAAAGCTCTTGACACCAAAAGTTCAGACATTACTCATGGCAATACCTCAAAACTATTGCAAGTTACTACTAAAATTAAATAGCAACCTCAATTACCTACTTTAAGTTAAGACACACAACTCAGTGCAACAGGCAAACTCTCTTAACAAGATAAACATGGAAACTCAAGAGAGTTCAACAACCAACTAAACAAAAGCACTTTGAAAAGAAAAGCATGAAAACTAAGAGCTAAACATGACAGCAGCTATGGAAAGACAAAGAACACACACAGCAAAGATAAGCATGAAAATCCTATGTTGTGTTCTTGGTTGAAGTGGAGCGTGTTTCTCTCCCACACAAAGAAAGCTAGGTTCTAACTTGTTATGAACAGCAAGCAAATCTAAAGAAAACTAAAAAGGAAACTAAGAGCAAGACGCTCCAAGCATAGCACATAACGCATGAAGTGATTAAAATATAGTGAAACGAAAGACGAACTGATAATTGTTGATGGAGAAGGGGATGCATGGGGGCATCCCCAAGCTTAGACGCTTGAGTCTTCTTGAATATTTCTTGGGGGTGCATGGGGGCATCCCCAAGCTTGAGCGTTTGACCCTCCTGAATCTTCTTTTATCATCTTCCCTCGCACACTTGAAAACTCCCTTCATACATAACTCATCATAATCTGATTAGCGAGGTTAGTACCCACAATAAAATAATTTTTTCCTACTGGAAATAAGGATAATATTGAAGAGCTACTGTTTCTCAAGATTGCCAAAAGGTTTTTGCAAAGAAAAAGCAAGCTCAAGGTTTGCAAAACGAAGAAAAGGCAAAACAGGACAGAATCTGTGAAAAATAGACCAGCAGGTAGTAAATAATTCTTTCGGGGCACTTCTGCAACTCAAATCAAAAAACTCAGAACAGAAGCTTGAAAGCTAATTGTATAGAGCACGCTGTCAAAAAAATTCAGATAAAAAAGATGATCTGGTGATTTTATTCGAATTTTTCTGTCCAAGGACAGAATCTGTTTTCTGGACAGCACGTCACAACTTTTGAACTTTCTTGCAATCGGAGGCTAAACTTGGCACAAAGCTGAAAAATAAATATACAATATGTTGCTACAGTAGTAACAAACATCAAGACCACTAAAAACTGAAAGAACAAACTGAAAGCAAAGATAAAAAGGGTTGTCTCCCTAGAGCTCTTTCTTTATAGCCATAAAGATAGGCTTAAGACTTTAATGATGCTCTCGTAGGAATAAGAGTTGAAGAACAAAAGAGAGCATCAAGAAGCAAATACCAAACACATTTAAGCCTAACATGCTTCCTATGCATAGGAATATTGCAATAGAATAATTCATTGAAGCACAAAGCAATAAGCATAGGAAGACAAAACAAGTGCAGCTTCAAAACCTTCAACATAAAGAGAGGGAACTTGATATTATTGAAATATCTATAAGCATATGTTCCTTTCTCATAATAATTTTCAGTGGGATCACGAATAAACTCAACAATATAAGCATCACATAAAGCATTGTTACCATGATCCACATGCAAAAAGGTACTCTTACTCTCCTCATAAGCATAATCTTTCTCATTGGTAATAGTGGGAGTAGGACTATCATAAACAACTTGAACACTATAGATTAATTGTGTATTAGGAAGATGGTGTTCAACAAGGGAGTAACTCCCTCCATGATTATCACAAGTTTCATAAGGATAATTTCTCCTTATGTCATAGGTACCTTTATAATCACTATAGATTGGAGTTATAACATCATCATAGTAGAGAAGAGCATTATCATTGCTAGCAACTATATTTGTAAACATGTTGTCTTTATTCTTACTAGCAAAAGAATTATCAATTATCACATCACTAGTGGGTAAAGGATTTGCAATCCTATCATCCCCAAGCTTAGAGCTTTCCATATCATCACTTTCAGAGTTGGTACCAAAAAGATTTTCAAGATCATAAGTAGCATTATCATCATTTTCCCAATCACAATAAGTAACATGCATATCATAATCAAAATCATCTTCAATAGTACCTACGGACGTATCATCAAGATGATAATTAAGGCAATAAACTTCACCTTCTTCTTTAAACTTACAACCGTTAGGATAAAAGTTGATGGGAGGAATATGCTCAGGCCAGGTTGATACCCATTCGTCTTCCTTCTTGCTCCTCTTCCTCCTCCTCTTCTTTTTCTTCTTCTTCACCTTAGGAGGGAGTGGTTGGAGATGAAGCTTCTCCACATATCCTGGTTTATCATTAGAAACAATAGGGGAAACTTGGGAGAAACTCTCCTTTTCATTAGCAGAAATATAAAAGACATTTTTATACTTTGGTAAAGTTCCCTCCTTTCTAATCTTACTTATGTAATCATTTTTATGGCAATTAACAACACAATAGAGATGGCAATTTTGCAAAGTGTTTTTTATTCCTATGGCATTAACATTTAGCCAAGAAGTCTTTTCTGATAACTCTTCACACATCAAAAATAACATAAGCTCATCATAAAGATCAGGGGTGATCATGTTATCACACAACTGGTTAACAGTTATGTTTTGAAAGTGCATGCATTGAAAATTAAAGTGACCCTCTATACAGCAAAGTTCACAAGTAAAAGGATAAAGGTCACACAATTCTCTAGCAATTTCATTTAAATCTTTGACCCAAGTGATTGTTCTTTCATGCTTATGTTGCTTACAATACTTCTCTTCTTCAATCATAGGCCTTTCACAAGGTCTATCCACTCCACAAAAATTAACATGATTATATAAAACTTCATTTTTAGGAATTGGATCATGCATGTTGCAATCATCATGAACAATTTCATTTTCTTTGCAAATCTCTTTAAAAGGTTCATGATGCTTGATCCAATCCTCCTTAGGCATATTAAGATGTGAAGCAAAAGATTTGAGGAAATCAACAAGGAGTTGAGAATCAAGCCCAAACTTAGCACTAAACTTATTAAAACTTGTAGTTTCAACAAAGGACTTAATGCAATCATACTCATAAATTATACCTGACTCTTTACCTTTGTCGATCTCCCAATCTTCAGTGTTGCGTTGAATTCTTTCAAGGAGTTCCCATTTAGCATCAATCTTTTCGTTTGTGAAAGAACCCATAGAGGAAGCATCGAGCAAATCTTTATCCTGTCGAGAGAGCCTCGCATAGAAATTAGTAATAATCGTATCTTTGGGGAGCCCATGGTTAGGACATTTTAGCATTAACGTTTTCAGTCTCCCCCAAGCTTGAGCTATGCTCTCTCCGTCATGAGGATAGAAATTATAAACATAATTCCTATTCTCATGGACTTCATGAAGAGGATAAAACTTGGAGTAAAAGAGAGACTGGATCTCTTCCCAATCCAGCAGGTGAGAGTCATCTAGTAGCCTATACCATTTCAATGCTTTTCCTTTCAGTGACAAGGCAAATAATTTTCTCATGACTCCATCTCTTGTCAAACCTGAAATCTTAAACAACTCACAAAGTTCTGTAAGTTTCAACAAATGAATACTAGGATTGACTGTCCCATCATAACAATCATTCCTAATTATTTCAATTATCCCAAGTGGTATTTGGAACGGGATACATTCAGTAGGTGGAGGAGACTTATCTACCACGGGTGTGGTAAAGCGGCCTTCCCCAAGCAGCGAACTAAGAGTGCGGTTTTCCATAAACATAACTAGTGAAACTAAAAACAAGAAACGAAAAGATTTAATTGCAAGATCTAAAGATATACCTTCAAACACTTACTTCCCCGGCAACGGCGCCAGAAATAGCTTGATGTCTACACACGCTTCTATTCTTGTAGACTATGTTGGGCCTCCAAGAGCAGAGATTTGTAGGACAGCAGCAATTTTCCTCAAGTGGATGACCTAAGGTTTATCGAACTCAGGGAAGTAGAGGTTGAAGATGGTCTCTCTCAAGCAACCCTGCAACTAAGATACAAGAAGTCTCTTGTGTCCCCAACACACCTAATACAACTAGGAGTTGTATAGGTGCACTAGTTCGGCGAAGAGATGGTAAATATGGATGATAGGAGTGGCAAAGCAAAGTAATATAAATCTGTAATAAAAAGTGCAGCAAGCAAACAAGTGGTAAACGTGAGCCCAAATGGTATTGCAATGGTGGAAACAAGGCCTAGGCTTCATACTTTCACTAGTGGCAACTCCCAACAACATTAACATATGATATTTCCCATAAAACATGCAATGGAGACGCACCCGGAGGTCATTCCTTTGTGGTCAAGAGAGGACGAGAATTATGTAGGGTTACAAAAGCACACCTCAAAGTTCGTAGTTCTCAATCTATGGATTTCCCAATGTCACCGCGGCCATCCAAAGAGAGTACCACAATCACCACAACATATCTCAAGGATAGTAAAAGACAAGCACCAAGAGACTCTCAATCTTCAATCAACACACACAAGAGGAAATCACCCATGAAAATATTCTTCTAATCCATGTCCAATAGACCGCTGTCACCTTGGTCTCGGGGATTATACTAGATAAAGACAAGTGAGTACATCAATCCAATACATAGAGGAAGGGGAAATATCATGGGATCACCCTAGATTAACATAGCCTATGATCACAACGAAGATCACATCATGGGAGAGAGAATTGACCACATAGCTACTGGTAGAAACCTCAGCCCCGAGGAGGAACTACTCCCGCATCATGGAGGGAGGAAGCAATGTCGATGGAGATGAATCCGGGGGCACTTCCCCGTCCCGGCAGGATGCCGGCACAGGAATTCTGGTCCACCGAAACTTGGTGGCGATGGCGGCGGAGATCGGAATTGCTTCTGGAGAAAAGGGTTCTGGAATCAGGGTTTCCGCGTCGGGAGGAATATATATGCGAAGGGGGGCAACCAGAGGCGGAGAGGGGGCCCCAGGCGCCCCCCTGGCGCGGCCAGGGGTGGGGCCGCGCCAGGTGGCCGCCTGGGCCACCCCTGGCTCCCCTCTGGCCCCACTTTGGTTTTTCTCGAAGCTTCCTGTACGCTGATTTTTCCTATATTTTTCCCGGAATTTTTGGAGCACTTTTAATATGGGGGAAATCTGAAATAGAAAAATAGCAGAAAATAGGAACTGGCACTGTGGTGCACTGAGTTAATAGGTTAGTCCAAATATGATCAAAAGTGTATGGAAGTGCATAAATATCATAGCAATATCACACAAAAGAAGCATGGAGCAAGCAGAAATTATAGATACGTTTTGGACGTATCAGGCACCAACCGGGACTAAAGGGGCACTAATTAAGTGTGTCAAAAATCATTACAAAACATCATAATAGATAATTAAGTGACCGAATTAATAGAAGTTCATCATCACATTAAAACCAAAGTACATACATAGTTCTCATCGATCTAACAACATATAGCTCTCCAGAGCATCTAATTAATTTTCACCATACACATCGAAACTATGTAAAGCATTTCAATGCGAAAACAAATGCGATCATAATCGCAACCAAGGTAACAATTGATCCAACGGCATAATGATACCAAGCCTCGGTATGAATGGCATATTTTTTAATCTTTCTAATCTTCAACCGCATTGCATCCATCTTGATCTTGTGATCATCGACGACATCCGCAACATGCAACTCCAATATCATCTTCTCGTCCTCAATTTTTTTTCCTTCAAGAAATTGTTTTCTTCTTCAACTAAATTTAACCTCTCGACAATAGGGTTCATCTTGATCTTGTGACCATCGACGACTTCCACAACATGCAACTCCAATTCCATCTTCTCCTCCTCCATTTTTTTCCATTTTTTCTTCAAGGAAATGTTTTCCTCTTCAACTAAATTTAACCTCTCCACAAGAGGGTCGGTTGGAATTTCCGGTTCAACTACCTCCTAGACATATAAAAATATCTATGCATGTCAGGTTGGTCGGCATAATTGTCATAAACACTAAAACAAATAGTTATAAATTAAAAATAATATACCACATCCGAATCGTAGACAGGACGAGGGCCCACGTGGGCGGATATCAAAACCATCGCACTATATAATAACAAGCAATAATAAACGTAAGAAAATTAGACAAATATCTATCTAAAGCAATAATAACAAGCAATAATAAAAGTAAGAAAAACATGGACATAATAAGAGGCTCACAACGGTGGTGCCGGTGACGAGATCGGCGGGGGCGATCAACGGCGGCGAAGACGGGGACGGGACGTGACAGACTGCTAAACCTAGACAAATCTCGGAGAAAATAGAGCTTCGAGAGGAGAAAAGCTTAACTAGTGTGGCTTGGGCATTCCATCGAACACGTTGTGTGCATAGGAGGTGAGCTAGAGCACACCAAGCCCTCTCCCACTCGGCCAGAAAAAACAGAGCAGTGTGCTCTGCTCTTGCGCGAGGGGGTATATATAGGCACCTCATGTCACCAACCGGGACCAATGGTTGTGGGCCAGGAGCAAGACCCATTGATCCCGGTTCGTGGCACCAACCGGGACCAAAAGGTCTAGACGAACTAGGACCAATGGCCCACGTGGCCCGGCCGCCCCCTGGGCTCACGAACCGGGTCCAATGCCCCCATTGGTCCCGGTTCTGGATTGAACCGGGACTAATGGGCTGGACCATTGCTCCGTTTTTTACTAGTGTCTAGTCTAGAAGATAATATAAATAGACACCATTAGTAGTACTCTCTCCATTTTTGTATACAAGGCCACGGTGAAAATACGTTTTGCATCAATACAAGGCCACCAATGGTAATCGAGGCAAATATTAATTTTGTTTCCTCGTACTAGTAGCCCATAGCTTAATTATTAGCATGCATGTAGTGGATGATAATGACACACTCACCTACTTTTTCTCTCACAACCTCTCAATTTTCTCTAATGTGCATGCACCCTATTAATTAACCCGGTAAACGAGAAAACAAACTGGCTTGTACATTACACATTAATTTTTATCTTGGTACCTGTAATATGAGTTTGTGGCCTTGTATACAAAAATGGAGAAAGTATGTTTGTTCGTATAGGTAGGAATTTTACGGTCAAACACTAACCAATATGGTGAATCCGCTCCACGAAACTAACTGGCCTCCCATCACCCCTTGGACAGTAACTGTTATGGGAGGAGCAGACCTGGGTGCTCCCGCGATGGTGAAGATCCTTGCACTCTAGAAGACCATGCACGAGTTGCCATGCTCAATATGGTTTTTTTTTAAAGGAGGGTAAACCCCCAGCCTCTGCAATTATGGATGCGTGCAGACATTTTTATTAATTATTCAACAAAGTTCTGACAAGAACATACACTAATCCATCTAAAACTCGATAATGTGGAGTGCTCTCACTTCCCATATCAAAAACCGCTGTCGTCGTTGATCCATCCAAATAACAAAAAGGAAGCAACAACTTGTGCAGCACACCTAAAGCGCACACCACATGCACACGTTTTACAAGTCGCCATCATCATCGGACCACTCACCCATCTTCAGAAAAGAGATCTGCATCATTCTTGCCAGTCCGGATATCCATAGATGCCACCACGGCGCCCAACAGCACCACCGCCCTGCGCACGTCCGTCGAGACGCGAAGACTCTGGAAGATCTATCATGTGTACCACCTGTCAACCAGGCATGACTCGGCGTAGCACCTATCGTCCAGGCATGACTTGGCAGGTCCACCGAAGCTCCATGCAAAACAAAGCCGCTCCACCTCCTGCCTCTGTCTTTCAGGGCTATTCCACAAACGATGTCCCAAGAGAGTAACGTCGCCGCAGTACCGTCATCGTCCGATCCAGAAGACTGGATCCTAGGATTTCCCCCGAAGCAGCACGAGTGGGTCGACAACAGTTACACGATGATGCCTTCATCAAGGCAACGGTGCAAAACACCGCCATCAGCTCGGTTTTCACCGGCAACTATGTCTCCCCAACTCGCAACCGGGACTAGACGACGGATCTTGAGATCCAACCACCCAACCTCAGGCCGACCACCTCCGGCGAATGAGGTGGCCACCACCGCCACGCCCAGGGTCGAAGCCCCGACGTCCTCGTGTTGCAGGTCGAGCCGGCCAGTGACAGCATGTAATTGACGAAACAGGGATGGTACATGAGAGCAGCTTGTGCGGCCTGCCGAAACCCATCTGAGATCAAATCGGACGCCCAAGCCGCCGCCACTAGACCCGTCACTGTACGCCGCCGCCTGCATGCCGAAACTAGCCGCGGCGTGGCGGCGGGTAGGGTTAGGGAGCGGCTTTTGAACACAAATGAAACAAAGGTAGCTATGTTTGCAGCTGCATCACGATGCTCAATACGTTAGATCACCAGCATATATAGGGACATTGAAAAATTATTTAAATTAGAAAGATATGTTTAAAAAATAGAAATGAAGATGTGATTGCAGGGATATATGTGGGGAAAATGAAAATTAAAAACCTGTAACTTGAAAAAGAATTGGGCGGACCATGCATTGCAATATTTGAAACCAAAAAATGTGGGAAATACTAGAGTCTAGAGGTAAGTAAATGAACACTATGGATGATCTATGAATTTACAGATATGATCTACGAATTTAGAGAGCGGACCAAACGACATGGTGGATCTCCCTGGGCCAGCTCGGCCCGTGTTTTCTTATCCCTTGGGACCAAACGACACGTTCGAGTTTTCTTGTTTGAAAGGGTCAGCGAGCGCAACCTTAATATTTTCGCTCCTATATATGGGCCAGCCCTGCGACGGCGCTATATGCCCCTTCCCCAAGCATTATCCAGAATATTCCGACTCCTTCTCGAACCGTGTTCGTTCCTCTACAAGTACCCTCTGCTCTGCCGTCAACAACAGAATCCCAACAAAATCGTGCGCATAGCGAGACAAAGGTCAGCAACTTCCTAGATCGATCTCTCCCAACCTCTGCCGCGGATCAATGGCGTTCTTTGGCTATGACCCCTACGACTACGGCTATGGCTATCCCGCCTCGCCCTACAGCTACGATCCCTACTACCACCGCCCTGCCGCCGCCGATGCCTTCTTCCACGACGCCGAGCAGCTGATGACGGAGCGCCTGCGCCCCGCCCGCCGCCGTAGGGCCCCGGCGCGGCACGACGACGCCTTTTTGCATGGCTTCGGCGCCGCCGAGCCGGCCGCGCGGACCACGGCGCGTCCCAGGCCCAGCAGCGGGTCCCCGAAGAGCTGCCAGGACTACTTCGAGGTTGAGGTCACGGGCGACTCCAACTCTCCGCCGGCTGTGCCGAGGAAGCCGGCGCCTTCAGCGGAGGAGGCCGCGGTGCGGGGTGCAGGCCGCGGTGCGTGGGCTGCTCGCTCGTCGCATGGTGCGGGAAGTGCGCATGGTGGAGCGGCTGGCGGAGGTCGTGGCCGCGAGGGTGGCCTCCGAGGCGGAGGCGCTCCGCGCGGACGCCCGTGCGCGGATCGGCCTCGGGGAGGAGCTCATGCGGCTGCTGCTTCGCCTCGACGACGTGCGCGGCGCCCGGGAGTACCGGAGGCGGGTCACCAGGCGCGTGCTCGCGCTCCAGGACGTTGTTGACGTGCTTGAGGCCGCGCCTGCGGTGGTGACCGCCGATGCACCGGAAGTTCAGGATGCAAAGGAAGAAGCAGAGGGCGGGATGGAGCCGGAGCTGCCAGTTGAGGACAATAATGCCTCGGATTTTCTGGCTGCCGAGACAACCGACACGGCGGCGATGGAGGTTGATGCGGCGAGTCCCGTCGTCGTCGACGAGGCTGGGCAGACCGAGACCGAACTGGTGGCGGAAGCCGAGAAGGCCTCGGAGGCGGAGGGTGAGTGGGAGATGGTGGCAACGGGGGACGGCGACGTCTTCACTGGCGAGGAGGACCATGCACCACCCAAAGTGGAGCAGCAGCAAGAACAGGCACAAGAGGAGAAGAAGACGGTGACCACAGACGGGCTGGACGCGAAGAAACTAATGGAGATGGTGGCGGCGCTATGCGAGCGGAGCGCGCAGCAGTGCGCGCTCATCGGGGCCTTGGCCGAGCGGGTGGACACGCTGGAGCACGCTGTCCGGCGGGTGGAGGAGGCCGACCGGTGCAGGCAGAGGAACAAGAAGACCAACAAGGACGGCAAGAAGAACACAAGTAGCTTCTACAGCGACTAGATACGATAAATAGCTTCTAGCACGAGGCTTCGATTGGAATTTTCTTCATTAGCTTTTAGTAATCTTGCATTTGTTTCAATTCCGTTGATTGTGTGAACAAACTTAGATTATGTCGGCAGATTTCATCAGTCAATTTAGACTTCGTTATGTCTCTCTTGATGTTATATTCCATATAGATCTTGCATTGAGATTCCTAAGAAAAATATATTTTCAGTTTGTTTTTTCTTTGCATATATTATATGCACTTGACAGAAACTTCTTTAAGTCTCAGTCGAATGAGACCTATACACACCCATTTCATTAGTTTCAATTGAGTTGTCTGATGCTTGAGCTTTTAAAATTGGAACACATGGCTAGATGTCAGTATTCTATTTGATTTTTGATGAGATATTTTTCCCAGTTCAGTTTTGCAATCTTCATACAGTATTAAAAAAGTGTACATCTTTTACAAGTTGGGGCTGACACTTGTATACACACGGGCCTAAAAACTAGCTCTCTATCCTAATCTCTATCTCATTTTTAATCTTACTATCAAACATGCCCGTGCGTTGCAACGGAAGAAAAAAATAGCTCAATAATCCTATATACTAAGCATTGCTCAAGCCCTTGTCACTGATAGGCCCACACCCCCTATTTCAACACCATCGCCGTCCTCGCCCATTGGTGTCCGCATGATCACAACATATGTAAATGTGGTTAATCCTTTAACAATGAACTTGACCACTTTATTGCACAATCAAGGTGGACATGAGGGAAGCCCCTCCTTTGTGAGAGGTCTTGCTTGCCTTAATATACTACACGTGTGAAATATGAAAGTGCATCGTTGTCGCACTCTTTCTATTCTTCATTCCTTCCTTCTCACTTTCTATTTTTCATTCCTTCCTCCTCTCTGTAACGCAAATAGTATTGGTGACAACCATAGTAAATATCATGATGGTCAGCACATCTTATTTTTTTTTAAAGGAGGATGACCCCCGGCCTCTGCATCTAGGAGATGCATACGGCCACTTTATTGATTATTATTCTCAAGGACCTTACAAAGTATTACAACAATATGTCTGAATCCGTCATCTTGGTAACATATGCCGCTACTCCTATCCAAATGATGAAGGCGTGCTAGCTGGGCCACTACCCAGACCACTCATCTAAGCCTAACATCAAAATGATGAAGGGGTGCTAGCTGGGCCACTACCCAAACCACTCACCTAAGCCTAACATCAAACGCCGGAAGCCCCAGTCGAGCCACATACCGGGTCTGGGGCACAATCCGGTCAGACGCACTCGTGTGTCGTCGCCGCCATCTTCCACAAGTCCGTCTTCAGATCATATTGAGGCGTCTACCTTGTCTGGCCACTCGGCCATCGACGTCACCATGACGCCAGATAGCTACCTCCTCCTGCGCGAGTCCATCACCGCGCATCGGACGCCGAGCCTCCACAGCGCCATGCCGCCGATCTCCGCCGCCATCAATGTGTGAGATGAAGTACCGCTCCACCATACCCCCAGCCATCACTTGCTCCTAAACGATGCCCCCAGGAGGGACAGCGATAAAACGCCATCATCGTCCGATCCGGAAAAGCCAGATCTGGGGTTTCCCCCGGAGCATCCCGAGCCTGATGACGCAGACTGCAACGACGATGCCTCGACAAGGGAACGACATCTAAGACGCCGTCATCGTCCGCCATGACCGTAGTCGGCGCGATTTTCATCGGCAGTTTCTCCACCAGACGTGCGCCACCGACTTCGCTGGTCCCTTCAACCGGATTAAACTCCAAAACGATGCCCTAAAGAGGGACTACGATGCAAAATCACCGTCACCGCTCGATCCCAAGAAGATCTAGGGTTTCCCCCGGAGTTGCCCGCGCTGTCAAGGACCAGACAAGGGTAGAATCCCAGCGGATCTGCCCAGCTGCCGACGAGTCGCACCCGCCACCGTGTGATACGTCCAAAACGTATCTATAATTTCTGCTTGCTCCATGCCTTTTTTGTGTGATATTGCTATGATATTTATGCACTTCCATACACTTTTGATCATATTTGGACTAACCTACTAATGGTTGCAAAAGTGCACAATGTTCTTGTTTTACACTTTATTGTGTAGGAATTACTTGGAAATTGACAAAAACGCAAAATGAGTTGTATTGGAGTAGGACTCTGACTTTCCTGAAATCTGTCTGAGAACGTTTTTTAAAGATGGTCACGTTCCGGCCCGAAGACGACGTCAAACGGAAAAAGTCTAGTTGCGAAAGTTGTGGGGAATTTCGAGGCGATGCTTCTGGATATAAAATTCGTCCAAATCGGAGTCCGGACGGCCGAGTAAAGCCCGTTTTACTGAGGCCCAAAATCTGATGACGGGAATCCGAGAGTCTATATAAAGAGAGAAAACCTAGGTCACCAAGGGCCACGAATTTTCCTCCTCCCGAGCCGCCGTCTTGGAGGGGAGGACCAGCACCATTGCAGCACCATCCACAAGGAAGAAGGGGGGCCAAGGAGCCGCTGCCCCCTAGGGCCGCCGCCGCCGCCGCCGCGCCCCCAAGGGCCGCCGCCGCCGCCTCCGTGGCTGCCGCCGGCCATCTCCTCCTCGCGGGGCTGCACCTCTCCATCAACACCATCATCAACCTCCTCCTCACCATGTCCATGCGTGAGTAGTCTTCTCCGGGGCCGAGGGCTCGTACGTGTAGCTATGTGGTTATCTCTCTCTCCCATGATGTGATCTTCGTTGTGATCATAGGCTATGTTAATCTAGGGTGATACCATGATGTTTCCCTTCCTCTATGTATTGGATTGATGTACTCACTTGTCTTTATCTAGTATAATCTCCGAGACCAAGATGACAGCGATCTATTGGACATGGATTAGAAAAATATTTTCATGAGTGATTTCCTCTCTTGTGTGTTGATTGAAGATTGAGAGTCTCTTGGTGCTTGTCTTTGACTATCCTTTAGATATGTTGTGGTGATTGTGGGACTCTCTTTGGATGGCCACGGTGACATTGAGAAATCCTTAGATTGAGAACTACGAACTTTGAGGTGTGCTTTTGTAACCCTACATAATTCTCGTCCTCTTTTTACCACGAAGGAATGACCTCCGGGTGCGTCTCCATTGCATGTTTTATGGGAAATATCATGTGATTCGATTATGTTAATGTTGTTGGTAGTTGCCACTAGTGAAAGTATGATCCCTAGGCCTTGTTTCCACCATTGCAATACCATTTGTGCTCACGTTTACCACTTGTTTGCTTGCTGCACTTTTTATTACAGATTTATATTACTTTGTTTTGCCATCCATATCACTTGTCATTTAACATCTCTTCGCCGAACTAGTGCACCTATACATCTAACAAGTGTATTAGATGTGTTGGGGACACAAGAGACTTCTTGTATCTTAGTTGCAGGGTTGCTTGAGAGAGACCATCTTCAACCTCTACTTCCCTGAGTTCGATAAACCTTAGGTCATCCACTTGAGAGAAATTGTTGCTGTCCTACAAACCTCTGCGCTTGGAGGCCCAACATAGTCTACAAGAGTAGAAGCGTGTGTAGACATCACCGTGCCGACGGTAGACCAGTGATCAAGGCCCACGCTTGGGCATAGATCCAGCCGTGCTGCCGCGACCAGATCCGATCACGCCGCCGCCGTCCCTGGCGACCGCTACGCACCAGATCGCGAGGCCTCCTGCCGCGGGGAAGCGAAGTCGCCGAGGCGCCGCCACCACCCGCCGTGACGTCCGGCCGCCGCCACGCTCCGGCCCGGGGGCGCCGGCCCGCGCCAGCCCCACGCGAGCGAGAGGGCCCGAGTCCCCGCCGCCGCCGGCGACGACCAGGCTTCGCGTGGCCGCGTCCTTGGGCGGCGGCGAGGGATGAGGAGGAGGAGTGGGAGAGGGCCGGCTGACGGGATCTGGGGGCCTCCCGGCCGCCCACGGGG
>LR738715.1:890165752-890250105 GCA_902687465.1 Secale cereale | reverse complement strand
GGGGGGGGGGGCGACTCGGGAGGGTCGGGAGCGACGTATACGTGTGATGCCGATCAGCACATCTCATTGAGACCCAAATATCATGATGGTCAGCACATCTCTACACTTCCCAACAACAGCCTCTCCGGCAATATCCCGCCGGAACTAGGGCGGATCTCCGGACTTCGGTACCTCAACGTCAGCTTTAACGCACTAAGCGGCACCATCCCGCTCAGCATCGGGACGCTCCACAACCTCTCTTCTCTAGACTTAGGAAACAATCGACTCTCTGGTGAGATTCCGTCCCTACTCGGGAGCTCACCGGCTCTAGAGTCCGTGAGTCTCCCCAACAATCTTCTTGGCGGAGAAATCCCACAGTCGCTGGCAAATAGTTCCTCATCCCTTACCATACTCTTGCTTGCACAAAACCAGTTGCAAGGATTCATTCCTGATTTTGGTAAACTGTCAAGACTAGAAATGCTTGATCTCTCCTACAACAACCTAGTAGGGACAGTGCCACACTCCATTTTCAACTCGTCAGCGTTGTACTTTCTTGGGCTGACCAACAACAATCTTGGAGGAACACTGCCTTCTGACATGGGGAACACGCTTCCTAACATCCAAATACTGATGATGCCCAACAATCATTTTCAGGGAGACATCCCAGCCTCACTACAAAATGCCTCCAGCATGATTTATATCCATCTAGGCAACAACTCTCTTACTGGGGTGATCCCTTCTTTCAGCTCCATGCCCAACTTGGAGTACGTAATGTTGTACTCAAATCATCTAGAGGCTGGAGAATGGACATTCTTCTCCTCTTTGACAAATTGTACGCAGTTGAAAAATCTAAATGTGGATACAAACAACTGTTGAATATATTAGCAATTCATCATATGGTTTAATCCGAAATATCATAAAATTAATCATGACAGAAGCAACTAAAGCGAGCATGCAAATATCTAGTACAATGGGGAAACAGATCCAATCTACGGCAAGTACTAGACAATGAAATTGTAGCGAGATCTGATACAGATGAGAGAGAGATGCATACGTTGCAGCAGCTGTAGTAGCGGCTGTGTTGTCCCCGGTCTGGGCCATGTCGTCGTCGAGGAAGAGGTTGCCGATGTCGGGGAAGAAGTCGTCGTTGGGGAAGTGATCGCTGTCAGCAGTCGAGCGAGAGCTCTCCCCAAAAACCTGATCGCCCCTCACCCGTACAGGATCGCAAGAGGCGGGGTTCTGGAGGCCTGCTGTCCCTTCTTCTGGTGCACGCCGGAAGGAGGGATGGAGAAGGCTTGAGTGGCGGCGCAATATTTTGGAACGGTGAGAAACCATACGAAAACAACCTACTCCCAAGGCTGGCTTGGTACGGGTTTATATAGTGTATGTTGGGAGTCAAAGCAGCCGCCATAAACGCGTCCGTTTATGATTTAGAAACTGCCGTACTTAACACGTCCGTTTATGAAATAGAAACAGTAACAATAAACGCGTTTGTTAATGAGTCAGAAACGGTCGTAATAACCGCGTCTGTTAATGAAATAGAAACAGCCCCAATAAACGCGACCGTTACTAATTAATCAAGGACTCATTAATTTTCCCAATTAACAAAATAATAATGTGTCAATGAGAATTTCTGAATTTATTTGGACTAGTAAATACTAGTAAATTCCAACAATCCCCCACAAAATCTCATAGACACATCTCCTCATTTTTAAGTTCCAAAGCATTGTTTATATACCGGTACTTAGTGGAGACTGTTAAGTTGAACTTCCACCTAGAATGTTATGTTACACTAATTCACAACTTGGATAGTGGACTATGCCTTGAACTACAAGTTTGCTGTGATACCAGTTTCACACGTCTAGACCGATACTAGGCTGCCGCAAGGCTTCCCCGTGGTTGGAGCTTATGCGTCATACTCCGAAGGCCTTTCATGAGTTTATTAGAGAACACCCAATTCTCACAGATTGCGACGTTCAACAATCAAGCTCATATAGGTGAGTTCCTCAAGAGATGCTCTGTAGGACACATCTCCGCTTATATAAGTAAACCACTTGGAACACATTAATACAAATGTCAACCTACCATACAGATTAGGAGAATATTGCATCTTCACGGAGTGGGATAAAATATAAGAATACTCTCCTCTCAGCTGACCAACAGCTTGTCTCTTACTTCTAATTCACGGGATCTCCGATCACATAGAGTAGGTTACCACTGTGGACAACTCATACCGTGGGTCTCAAACCCATCTCCCTCGATGCATTATCTATCACATTACGTGATAAACCCTTTGTGAAGGGATCTGCCAAGTTCATAGTCGTTTGGATATAATCCACTGTAATAACTCTGGAGTTTTTCAGTTTCCTGACAGATTTCAATCTCCTCTTCACATGCCTTGATGACTTCATATTATCCTTAGAACTGTTCACTTTGATGATCACGGTTTGATTATCACAGTTCATTAGGATCGCGGGTATTGGTTTTTCAACCACAGGCAAGTCCATCAAAAGCTCACGAAGCCACTCTGCTTCAACAGTGGCTGTATCTATTGCTGCGAGTTATGCTTCCATAGTTGACCTTGTTAAGATGGTCTGCTTGCAAGACTTCCAAGAAACAGCGCCACCACCAAGTGTAAATAAATAACCACTAGTGGCCTTAATCTCATCAGCATCAGATATCCAATTAGAATAACTATAGCCTTCCAGAACCCTCGGGTTTCCGGTATAGTGAATTCCATAGCTCGCTGTGCCTTTTAAATAGCACATAACTCTCTCTCGCGCACGCCAATGATCATCTCCCGGATTGGAAACAAACCGGCTCAATTTGCTCACAGTAAAAGAGATGTCAGGCCTCGTGGCACTCGCCAAATACATAAGCGAGCCTATAATATGAGAATATCTCAGTTGATCTCTAGCAATCTGTCGATTCTTTCGAAGCAACACACTAGGATCATATGGAGTTGGAGAAGGCTTACAGTCGCTATACCCGAAGCGACTCAAGACCTTTTCCACATAGTGAGATTGAAGCAGTGTAATCCCACCATTATCATCTCTCAGCAGCTTGATGTTCAAGATAACATCAGCCACTCCTAGATCCTTCATCTCAAAACAACGAGATAAGAAATCCTTAACTTCCTTAATTAAATCAAGATTGGTTCCAAATATCAGTATGTCGTCGACATATAGACAAAGAATAACTCCCTCGCCCCCACCATGGCGATAGTACACACATTTGTCAGCTTCGTTTACAACAAAGCCTTCAGAAGTCAAAGTCCTTTCAAACTTCTCGTGCCATTGCTTAGGAGCTTGCTTGAGGCCATATAATGACTTCAATAACTTACACACTTTTCCTTCCTGAACGGGCACTACGAAACCGTCTGGCTGCTCCATATAAATTTCCTCATCCAACTCTCCATTAAGGAAAGCTGTCTTAACGTCCATTTGATGAACGAGAAGGCCATGCGAGGCAGCCAAAGACAATAGCACTCGGATAGTGGTCAATCTAGCCACAGGTGAGTAAGTATCAAAGAAGTCTTCACCTTCTTTCTGAGTATAACCCTTGGCCACAAGCCTTGCCTTGTACTTTTCAATTGTACCATCAGGCCTAAGCTTTTTCTTGAACACCCACTTACACCCTACAGGTTTACACCCATAGGGACGATCGGTGATCTCCCAGGTTCCGTTAGCCAGGATGGAATCCATCTCGCAACGGACAACCTCTTTCTAGTAGTCAGCATCAAGAGATGCATAGGCTTCTGAAATAGTCCTAGGTGTGTCATCCACGAGGTACACAATGAAATCATTACCAAAGGACTTTGCAATCCTCTGTCTCTTGCTCCTAACAGGAACTTTATTGTCATCCTCCAAGGGATTCTCAACGTGTTCTATTGGAATGGTGGGTTCAGGAATCTCAGTTATTTCCTGACTCGATAAAATAGGTATTTCCTGATTTGATGAGCTAGCCATATCCTTCATAGGAAATATGTTCTCAAAGAAAGTCGCATCATTCGACTCCATAATCGTACCGACATGCATGTCGGATACCTCAGATTTTACTACCAAAAATCTATAACCGATGCTATTAAAAGCATAGCCCAGAAGAACACAATCTACGGTTTTAGGTCCAAGCTTGCGCTTCTTGGGAATTGGTATATTGACTTTCGCCAAACAACCCAAGTACGTAAGTAAGAGAGTTTCAATCTTTTCCTTTCCCATTCCTCAAATGGAGTAATGGTTTTATTCTTTGTGGGAACTCGGTTTAGGACATGACATGCAGTCATTAGCGCCTCCCCCCACCATGCCTTGGAGAGACCCGAAGTGTCTAACATGGCGTTAACCAAATCAGACAGAGTTCGGTTCTTTCTTTCAGCCACCCCATTTGACTGAGGTGAATAGGGAGGCGTCCTCTCATGGATAATACCATGTTCCGCACAAAACGAATTGAATTCATTTGAAAAATACTCTCCACCACGATCAGACCTAAGCCATTTAATTTTACGATCAAGTTGGTTCTCTGCTTCGGCCTTATAGTTTTTGAAGTAAGTTAAAGCCTCATCTTTTGTTTTCAGAAGATACACATAACAATATCTAGTGGAGTCATCAATGAGTGTCATAAAGTATTTCTTTCCACCCTTTGTCAACACGCCATTCATCTCACAAAGATCAGAATGTATAAGCTCCAGTGGTGCTAAATTTCTTACCTCCGCAGTCTTATGGGACTTGCGAGGTTGCTTAGCTTGAACACACACTTGACATTTGGAACCTTTCATAGTAGTAAATTTCGGAATTAAACTCATATTTGCTAACCGCGTCATGCAACCAAAGTTAATATGACAAAGTCGTGAATGCCAAATATCAGATTCATTATCGTGGCAAACATGATTAATAACTTTAGTGCATAAGTCTGACAAAGATAGGCGGAATAAGCCTCCGCACTCATAGCCTTTACCAACAAATTGTCCATACTTGTAATTACAACTTTATTGGACTCGAAAACCAACTTATAACCATCTCGACATAAACGCGAACCGCTGACGAGATTCTTATTGATGGAGAGCACATGATGCACATTCTTCAGTCGCACGATCTTCCCCGAAGTAAACTTCAGATCGACCGTACCAACACCACGAACAGTGGCATGTGACCCGTTCCCCATCAGCACGGGGGAAGTCCCTGTGACCTGGTAAGAAGAGAACATGGAGGCATCAGCACAAACATGTACATTGGCACCTGTGTCAATTAACCAATCAGGAGAATGACAAATTGAAAGAATGGTAGGAATTATACCGTACCCAATATCCTTCATCTCGGTGTCAGCCATGACAACATTAGCGGTCTTGCCGCTATTCTCCAGCTGCTGCAGCTCATGCCGTTTGGGGCATCTCGGAGGCCAATGGCTCTGGTCGCCACAAACGTGGCATGATCCCTTCTTCTCCTTAAAGTTGGTAGAGGACGATGGCTTAAACTTGTTGTCAGGCTTGCTTTTACCCTCGTATTTCTTCTTGTTATATTTAGGCTTGTTTTGGGCTGGTAGTTTTTCTTCTGCACCATGTGCGCAGCAGAACCTACCTCAGCAACCCGAGCACGTGTATCCTTTGCTCTCGCCTTCTCTTCCACATCAAGAGATCCGATGAGGTCCAAAACGGAAAACTCCTGTCTCTTGTGTTTCAGAGAAGTCGCAAAGGTGCCCCACGAAGGTGGAAGCTTGGCAATGATGCCACCGGCCACAAATTTGTCCGGTAAATTACACTTAAAGTGCTCAAGTTCCTTAGCGAGTGACTGTATCTCATGAGCCTGTTGAACAACAGAACGCTCATCAGTCATCTTGTAGTCATAGAATTGCTCCATGACGTACAACTCGCTACCAGCGTCCGAGACCCCAAACTTGGCCTCGAGCGCGGCCCACATGTCCTTGCCATTATCAAACGACATATAAGGATCCACAATGGAATCATCAATAATATCGAGGAGGGCTGTCTTAAACATAATATCAACCCTTTCAAAGGCTTCCCGCTGTGCATGTTCAAGATCGCCCTCAGGCATGCCCTTGGTGGCCGCATAGCAGTTCATGGATTGAAACCACAACACTGCTCTCGTGCGCCACCTCTTTTAGTTCACACCCTTGAACCGATCGGGGTTTGTCGACGTAAGAAAAGCAGGTGTAGCAAATTGCATATAATCAGGTTTTTGGATTGTTGAATATATTAGCAATTCATCATATGGTTTAATCCGAAATATCACAAAATTAATCATGACAGAAGCAACTAAAGCGAGCATGCAAATATCTAGTACAATGGGGAAACAGATCCAATCTACGGCAAGTACTAGACATAGAAATTGTAGCGAGATCTGATACAGATGAGAGAGAGATGCATACGTTGCAGCAGCTGTAGTAGCGACTGTGTTGTCTCCGGTCTGGGCCATGTCGTCGTCGAGGAAGAGGTTGCCGATGTCGGGGAAGAAGTCGTCGTTGGGGAAGTGATCGCTGTCAGCAGTCGAGCGAGAGCTCTCCCCAAAAACCTGATCGCCCCTCTCCCGTACAGGATCGCAAGAGGCGGGGTTCCGGAGGCCTGCTGTCCCTTCTTCTGGTGCACGCCGGAAGGAGGGATGGAGAAGGCTTGAGTGGCGGCGCAATATTTTGGAACGGTGAGAAACCATACGAAAACAACCTACTCCCAAGGCTGGCTTGGTACGGGTTTATATAGTGTATGTTGGGAGTCAAAGCAGCCGCCATAAACGCGTTCGTTTATGATTTAGAAACTGCCGTACTTAACACGTCCGTTTATGAAATAGAAACAGTAACAATAAACGCGTTTGTTAATGAGTCAGAAACGGTCGTAATAACCGCGTCTGTTAATGAAATAGAAACAGACCCAATAAACGCGACCGTTACTAATTAATCAATGACTCATTAATTTTCCCAATTAACAAAATAATAATGTGTCAATGAGAATTTCTGAATTTATTTGGACTAGTAAATACTAGTAAATTCCAACAACAACTTGCGCGGGGCCTTACCAGAAGATTCCATAGCGAATCTGCCAAAAAGCTTGACCGCTCTAACTCTAAGTTCAAACAACATATCTGGCATCATCCCATTGGAGATTGGAAACATGTCTAATCTTTCCATGCTCTATCTTGATAGAAATCTTTTCATGGGGCCTATACCTTATACCCTTGGTCAGCTACGCAATCTGGTTGTACTTAGCCTTTCACAGAACAAATTTACCGGGGAAATACCACCTTCCCTTGGCAGCCTAATTCAACTAGAAGAGCTTTATTTGCAAGAAAATCAATTGAGTGGAAGCTTACCTGAAAGTTTAAGCAGCTGCAAGAATTTGTTGGCACTAAACATTTCCTGTAATACCATTGGTGGAAGCATAAGCGGACACATGTTGGCCAGGTTGAATTCATTGAGTTGGCTACTTGATTTATCACACAACCAACTCGCAATGTCCATACCACAGGAGATGGGTAACTTGATAAACCTTGGTTCGTTGAACATCTCTCACAATAATCTCACGGGTAGAATCCCGTCCACTCTTGGCGAGTGTGTCCGGCTGGAATCGCTTCGCTTAGAAGGGAACCTCCTACAAGGAAGAATTCCACAATCACTATCAGGCCTCAAAGGCATCCAACAGTTAGATTTTTCCCACAACAATCTCTCTGGTACAATCCCAGAGTTCCTCGAGACCTTCACCTCGTTACAGTACCTGAATATGTCCTTCAACAACTTGGAAGGGCCAGTTCCCACAGGTGGAGTGTTTGCGGACAAAAGTGGTACTTTTGTCCAAGGAAACCCACGCCTTTGTGCAAACGTAGCCGTAGAAGAGTTCCCTATGTGCTTTGCTTCGGCATCCACAAAAAAGAAAAAGGTTGTCATTCCAATGATGATAGCTCTCTCGGCTCTTGTTGCCCTTGCTTTTATCTTGGGGATGTTCAATTTTTGGTTGAAGAGGAGGTATACATCTAGTGAGAGAATTGGCCATTCACACATGGAGCTGAAAAGGATAACATATCGCGACGTCAACAAAGCAACGAATACTTTTTCTCCAGCCAACTTAGTCGGTTCCGGGCAATTTGGGACAGTCTACAAAGGTTGGTTTGACGTGGAAGATGGTATGGTTGTTGTTAAAGTGTTCAAGCTCAATCAGCATGGCGCATTGCATAGCTTCATTGCTGAGTGCAAAGCATTGCAACACATCCACCACCGGAATCTCGTGAAGGTGATAACCGCGTGCTCAACTTATGACCCGGTGGGAAATGAGTTCAGGGCTCTAGTCTTTGAGTATATGTCCAACGGAAGCCTTGATGACCGACTTCATAACCACCAGTGTGGTGGTTTGAGTTTAGGCGCAGTGATATGCATAGCAGTTGACATTGCTTGTGCTCTTGAATACCTACATAACCAGTGCATCCCACCGGTTGTTCACTGCGATCTGAAACCAAGCAACATACTTTTCGACAATGACGATATTGCACGTATCTGCGACTTTGGTTTGGCAAAGCTAATTCCTGGTTGTTCATCTGGAGGGCAGAGCGGCACAACAAGCATGGCTGGACCAAGGGGGTCTATTGGGTACATACCTCCTGGTGAGTACATTTTATGAACAAATTCTGAAATAAGGTTGACAAAATCTAGTATGAGTAACTGTATCAGTTGCTAGTTTGTTTTTACTAATACTAGCATGTTTCATTTGTGCTCCTCTGAATAAGTTTTTTGTTTCAAAACATTGTTGCAGAGTATGGTATGGGCAGGGAAATCTCCACCGAGGGAGACATCTATAGTTATGGCATCGTTCTTTTGGAAATGCTAACACGGAAACGGCCTACTAATGAAGAGTTCAGTGATGATTTGACGCTCCACAAGTATGTAGAAACATCACTTTCACGAACCCAAGATATTCTTCAACCCAGCCTTGCTTCGGAAACGGGAGATCAGCGTGCTGATCATATCCCAAACTTGCAAGAATGCAACACATTTGTGCTGCAGGATATATGTGCTCTCCGTCTCCTTAAACTTGGCTTGTTATGCTCTGCGAAATCACCAAAGGATCGCCCAGCGATGCATGATGTCTACGGTGAAGTAATTGAAGTAAAAGAGGCATTTTTATCTATGGACAACTGAAGCAATGACCTTACATAACTAAGGCAAAGGTCGTCGATGAAGATGAAGCTCGTTTCTTACACCACAGCATGACAATATGTTGTTACTCCCTCCGTACCATAATATAAGAGTGTTTTTGACACTACACTAGTGAGGGAGTATCTTTTTTCTTTTTCTATAAGCCAATAAGCTTCACTCGCTGTAATAACTCGATTACATACCTCCCAATGTCTCGACAAGGTCTTTTGAGATTCTTCTCATGTATTAAAAAAGTGCCCTTTGCCTTATAATGATGGGTTCTACTGGGGAATATTTTTGATATTTGCTTTGCTGGGGAAACTACTCCCTCTGTCCGAAAATACTTGTCAACAAAATAGACAAAAAAAGATGTATCTAGAACTAAAATACGTCTAGATACATCTCCTTTTATTCATTTTGATGACAAGTATTTCCGGACGGAGTGAATAGAAGACTAACAAAAACACATTGTATGCACCTGTCAGATCCCCACATAAACAAACACTACCTCTGTAAACTAATATAAAACCTTGTAATAAAAGGTAAATATAGTTGGAATTGTAATGCTCATTTACCAATTCACCTCTCGCTGCTACAAACTTGTAAATTTGTGATCATTATGTGACCTAGACAAAAACTTTCAAGATACAAATGAATAGCCATAGAGTTGTCTTTTCCGTAAAAGTAATATTTCACAAGATATAACCCAATTTACAACCATGAATTATTTCACATTTTTTGGGAACTTAAAACAAATAGTACTGGGGTGACAGAATTACTTTCCCCTATGCATGAGGTCACAGGTGTCTAATTTATCTTAAAATGAAGACCTGTAGTAGAACTAGGAATCTATAACCATGACATGTCTGGCAGTTTCAAATTAAACAATGTCGTAAACTACAAAAGGATTGGCTAAACTAATCTACACTCTGAAGTTTTCCATATACACAGGTTGACTGGTCATACATGCGAGATCATCGGTTGCTGCAGACCAAGGTTGCAGCCACACCAAAATGATGTATCAAATCAATCACCAGACAAGCACTCTTTACACAACACACATACAAAAAAAGAAGATGCAAAATGATAAATCATGCATTCCTGGCCACATGTACATCAATTTCTAACATTTGGCTTCCACATTTGGCATAGCGGTCACCCAAGAGCCTTTTTTACACTCTTCTTCCAGCAGGGAGGAATGGTATATACCTGCATCTCACCAGCACCTAAGAGCACCCCAAGCATTTGCTTAGTGGGCCTAGGAACTCTAGAAAGCCATGCGTCAGCGGGGGTGAATTTTCATCTGTTTTACAAGGCAAATGTTTGAGAAATGCCCTAACTGCGCCCGTTACACCGTCTTCAGATTCCATGGCCTTGGCAAGCTCCACAGCCTTTTCTTTCACCTGAAATCATATGGTTAGTTATTTATGCTGTAATTTTACTAACAGGAGATCATACAAACCTAGTTCAGTACTGATTTGTGTACATATAAGTCCCAAAGCCGGTCCAATTTGAGAACTTAAGACCTGAATATGAACATTCTAAAGATCCAATTTGGGAATGGAACCAGACGGGTTCCTGCTTCTTGGGCAGTAACCAGTCAGTTCCTGGTTTTTGGAACCATGCTGGGTAGCAAACTACCAATGCACCGGTAAGTCGCCGACGGTGACAGAATCTTTCCGAAAACTCAAGTAAATGGTCATTCAGAGAGGAAGCACTAAAACAAAGTATATTCAGAGAGGAAGCACTAAAACAAAGTATATTCGGATGATGTTTCATGTAAAAATCGTCTAGGTCTTAAATGGTGGATGGTTCGTGGATGTAAGGTTCTAAACTTCTAATTATCAAGGTGACAATCTAGCAATTTTGTATATAAGTATGTCATAATTCATAACCATATCTGTAACGTTACCTGCAACCTATCTACGCACATCTGTGTAAATATTTTTGTTATATATTTTTGCGATATGAAACAAAAGAAAAAGTAACATATACCCAAGTGCAAAAAAATTGTAGAGTTACCTCTGGATCTAACATGAAGTTTATAGCATCAACCAACTTCTGCAAATTGAACTGATCAATGGGTATAGGCGAAGGCCCTACCCCTCTAGCATGCACCCGCTCTCCCCAGAAAGGTTCGTCACCAAAGAAAGGTACAATAGTTGTAGGACACTAAAATCACCAAAACAATGGGTTAGAACTAAACTAAATATAAGCACTGGTCC
Source organism: Secale cereale (assembly GCA_902687465.1). Taxonomy (NCBI): domain Eukaryota; kingdom Viridiplantae; phylum Streptophyta; class Magnoliopsida; order Poales; family Poaceae; genus Secale; species Secale cereale. Next base: position 890,238,775 of record LR738715.1, on the reverse strand, counting down.
AAAAATAGCAAACATTATGATCAGGTGCTAGTTGCTAGTTGCCACTTGCTTAGCTAGTTATAAGAGTTCTGTATAGGCTTTAATTTCTTTTTATGCTTTTGTAAAACACTTGCCTATACCATTTATTTAAAATTAATAAAAATACACACTGGAGTGCTGTTGTTTCCCTCAAAAAAATACAGAGAAAATGCTGCTAATAAAAGTTGTCTCATTGGTAACTGTAGGCGTGCCCTGACCAGGAATTGTTTTCAGTTGATTCTAACTCTACCTAACAATAATTGGCTTAAAAAATTATACTCCCTCCGATCCATATTAATTGTTGCTCCTTTAGTACTAAAGCAGCGACAATTAATATGGATGGGAGGGAGTACTGGATTTGCATCGACAATAGTGTGGAAGTCATGTGGCATCGTTATGAATAGCTCGTAACGTAATGCTACTGACAGAGAAAGAGAGAGTACCGCTGCTTTCAGGCCGGCAGCCGTCGTTCCAGCACCACCATGGTGTACCTGTGAGGTACAAAAAAGTGTGAGCCCTCATCTCAACAGAATAAACAGACACTATTAGCAGTTTAGCACCATGGTGGCCACACTGGAGTTCTTTCACCTGATTTTCTTGAGTATGCCCCATGGAAATTGTTTGTTAATTAGTTTTACAAAAATAGGTAATGTTCATAATTGATTGATGATCACCAAAAAAACTATATGAATTAAAGATAATATGCTTCATGCACCAATCCACCAAGAGTAACAAGTAGGAAAGGCTTACCACTGTCTTGCACTGCAGGAAAAGCCAGTCATGAGAGCAGTTGTCAAGTACATATATGGAATCTTTTGGTTCTGCCACTGCAAAAGCCCAAAGGTTCAAGAACTCAGGATGGGCTCAAAATATATGCTCACAACCAAATATTGCAACATTCCCGCAAATCACAAGATGAACTTACATGTTCCAAGACTACCCCAACCTTTGTTGATGATACCTCTCTGTCCAGTCATTTCGAGTGCTTTGACAATGGTTTCAGTCATCTTTGCTGGATCTTGAACTGGCTAGTGTATCAGAAGAAAAAAAATGTAAAGAATTAGGTAAGGCATATAGTGACTTTTTCAAAAGCACCTAGCATTTAAATGTTTATTAAATTTCACAGTTAGTTGAGGCTATCTTTTTTAGACGTAATGTAACAATTGAGACCTAGCATTGCAAACCCCCTGTTTGAGTTAGTAACAATTCCCCTAACTAATTAGAGCTACTAAACTATAGAGCTAAACTACCCTCTGCCTAAAGTACACAAATAACTTCTGCTATGAGATGCTGCAACGATTCCAAGTGGCAAACCAGTTTCTTATAGTGGGAAAAAATGTACAAAGTTGCTTTCTGCTGTAAAAAGTTCCACTAATCCACAAAGTGCATTCACTGCCAATGACATCCGGGTAATTAAGAAAGATTCCCTTTGCAACTACGCAACTAACCCTATCTTGCCAGGCAGTACAATAAGTTGAACACAGTAGGTCAAATAATGCACCATATCAGAACTAGAAAAATGGAACTTAAAAACGACATTACTATAAATATAGAGCTTCTGTACGTATATGTATATTGTATATGTACACACCGTGTACCCCTATATATACAAAGAGCCACACCCATATTAGGGTGTCGGGCAGTTTCCCACAGCTTCTACAGTTTGAGGTGCTCTCGGCCAGGAGTGTCATGGTGTGTTTGCTCGTTGAGCTGCTCCAGCTGAGAAGGTATAATACATTATGATTTGACATGAAAAGATATGCAGGGTTCTGTACGTGTTTGTGATTTTGTTTGATAGGACATTCTGATTTGTCTGGGGAGCGAAATGGTGGATTTGTTCATATACGGATTGTGCATTGCATGGTATCAGTCACCGAGAGAATGGACATGCTACTGCAGTATCTTCGACATTCGCCGGTCGAGAGAGCTCGTTGTTGTTTTGCTGCTATACTTCGATAGCACATTGGTACATATTCTTAAACTCGGTGTACAAACTATGTCGTTCTTATGCTATAGTTCGTTCGCGCACTCGTATGCTGACTGCTCCAGCCTTACACACTTTGTGACTGCAAACTTTTCTGGACATTGTTGTAGACCAACGAGATATAGTCTGAATAATTGTAAAATCATGTTTCACGTTGTTGGGGAACGTAGTATTTAAAAATTTTCCTACGATCACGCAAGATCTATCTACTAGATGCATAGAAACGAGAGGGGAGAGTGTGTCTACGTACCCTCGTAGACCGGGAGCGGAAGCGTCAAGTGACGCGGTTGATGTTGTCGAACTTCTTCGCGATCCAACCGATCAAGCACCGAACTTACGGCACCTCCGCATTCAGCACACGTTCAGCTTGATGACGTCCCACGAGCTCTTGATCCAGTTGAGCTTCACGGGAGAGTTACGTCAGCACGACGGCGTGGTGACGGATATGATGTATCTACCGGCGCAGGGCTTCGCCTAAGCACTGCAACGGTATGACCGAGGTGTGTTTCTGTGGAGGGGGGCACCGCACACGGCTAAAACAATTCAACTTGTGTGTCCTAGGGTGCCCCCCTGCCCCCGTATATAAAGGAGCAAGGGAGAGGCCGGCCCTAGAGGGGGCGCGCCAAGTGTGGGGAGTCCTACTAGGACTCCCAAGTCCTAGTAGGATTCCCCTTTCCTTTCCGGAGTAGGAGAGAAGGGAAGAGGGGGAGAGGGAGAAGGAAAAGGGGGCTGCACCCCTTGTCCAATTCGGACCAGAAGGGGGGCACGCGCCTTCTTCCTTTTGGCCTCTCTCTTCTATTCCCGTAACTCCCCAGTACTCCGAAAATACCCGAATCACTCGGAACCTTTCCGATGTCCGAATATAGTCGTCCAATATATCGATTTTTACGTCTCGACCATTTCGAGACTCCTCGTCATGTCCCCGGTCTCATCCGGGACTCCGAACTCCTTCGGTACATCAAAACTCATAAACTCATAATACCGATCGTCATCAAACGTTAAGCGTGCGGACCCTACGGGTTCGAGAACTATGTAGACATGACCGAGACTCATCTTCGGTCAATAACCAATAGTGGAACCTGGATGCTCATATTGGCTCCTACATATTCTACGAAGATCTTTATCGGTCAAAACCGCATAACAACATACGTTGTTCCTTTTGTCATCGGTATGTTACTTGCCCGAGATTTGATCGTCGGTATCTCCATACCTAGTTTAATCTCGTTACCAGCAAGTCTCTTTACTCGTTCCGTAACACATCATCTCGTGACTAACTCATTAGTCTTTTGCTTGCAAGGCTTATTTGTGATATGTGTTATCGAGAGGGCCCAGAGATACCTCTCCGACACTCGGAGTGACAAATCCTAATCTTGATCTATGCCAACACCACGAATACTTTCGGAGACACCTGTAGAGCATCTTTATGATCACCCAGTTACGTCGTGACGTTTGATAGCACACAAGGTGTTCCTACGGTATTCGGGAGTTGCATAATCTCATAGTCATAGGAACATGTATAAGTCATGAAGAAAGCAATAGCAGTAAAACTAAACGATCATAGTGCTATGCTAACGGATGGGTCTTGTCCATCACATCATTCTCCTAATGATGTGATCTCGTTGATCAAATGACAACTCATGTCTATGGCTAGGAAACATAACCATCTTTGATCAATGAGCTAGTCTAGTAGAGGCATACTAGGGACACTCTGTTTTGTCTATGTATTCACACATGTACTAAGTTTCCGGTTAATACAATTCTAGCATGAATAATAAACATTTATCTTGATATAAGGAAATATAAATAACAATTTTATTATTGCCTCTAGGGCATATTTCCTTCAGTCTCCCACTTGCACTAGAGTCAATAATCTAGCTCACATCGCCATGTGATTTAATACCGATATTTCACATCGTTATGTGAATAACACCCATAGTTCACATCGCCATGTGACCAACACCCAAAGGGTTTACTAGAGTCAACAATCTAGTTCACATCGCTATGTGATTAATACCCAAGAGTAATAAGGTGCGATCATGTTTTGCTTGTGAGAGAAGTTTAGTCAACGGGTCTGTCACATTCAGATCCATATGTATTTTGCAAATTTCTATGTCTACAATGCTCTACATAGAGCTACTCTAGCTAATTGCTCCCACTTTCAATACGCATCCAGATTGATACTCAGAGTCATCTGGATTTAGTGTCAAAGCTTGCATCGGCGTAACCCTTTACGACGAACTCTTTATCACCTCCATAATCGAGAAATATTTCCTTAGTCATCCAATTACTAAGGATAATTTTGACCGTTGTACAGTGATCTACTCCTGGATCACTATTGTACCTCCCTGTCAAACTCATGGCAAGGTACACAACGTGTTTTGTACACAGCATGGCATACTTTATAGAACCTATGGCTGAGGCATAGGGAATAACTTTCATTCTCTCTATATTTTTCTGCCGTGGTCTGCCGTGGTCTGCCTGAGGCATAGGTTGTAGTGCTCCCACTCACTTCTTGTAAATACAGGCTTCACCGCAAGTCTGTATAAATCTATATGCTTTGATCAACTTATCAAAGCATATATTCCAACTCCGAGATGCTTGCACCAGTCCATAGATGGATCGCTGGAGCTTGCACATTTTGTTAGCACCTTTAGGATTGACAAAACCTTCTGGTTGCATCATATACAAGTCTTCTTTAATAAATCCATTAAAGAATGCAGTTTTGTTATCCATTTGCCAGATTTCACGAAATACGGCAATTACTAACATGATTCGGACAGACTTAAGCATCGCTACGGGTGAGAAAGTCTCATCGTAGTCAACTCCTTGAACTTGTCGAAACCCTTTCGCAACAAGTCGAGGTTTGTAAACAGTAACATTACCGTTTGCGTCGGTCTTCCTCTTGAAGATCCATTTATTTTCGATGGCTTGCCGATCATCGGGCAAGTCAACCAAAGTCCATTCTTTGTTCTAATACATGGATCCCATCTCAAATTTCATGGTCTCAAGCCATTTTGCGGAATCTGGGCTCATCATCGCTTCCTCATAGTTCGTAGGTTCATCATGGTCTAGTAACATGACTTCCAGAACTGGGTTGCCGTACCACTCTGTTGCGGAACGAACTCTGGTTGATCTACGAAGTTCAGCAGAAACTTGATCTGAAGTTTCATGATCATCATCATTAGCTTCCTCACTAATTGGTGTAGGAATCATTGGAACGAGTTTCTGTGATGTACTACCTTCCAATTCGGGAGAAGGTACAATTACCTCATCAAGTTCTACTTTCCTCCCACTCACTTCTTTCGAGAGAAACTCCTTCTCTAGAAAGGATCCACTCTTAGCAACAAAGACCTTGCCTTAGGATCTGTGATAGAAGGTGTACCCAACAGTTTCTTTTTGGGTATCCTATGAAGATTTACTTCTCCGATTTGGGTTCGAGCTTATCATGTTGAAACTTTTTCACATAAGCATCGCAGTCCCAAACTTAAAGAAATGACAGCTTAGGTTTCTCGTCAAACCACAGTTCATACGGTGTCATCTCCACGGATTTAGATGGTGCCCTATTTAACATGAATGTAGCTATCTCTAATGCGTAACCCCAAAAGCGATAGTGGTAGATCGGTAAGAGTCATCATCGATCGCACCATATCTAATAAAGTACGGTTATGACGTTCCGACACACCATTACACTGTGGTGTTCCAGGTGGCGTGAGTAGTGAAACTATTTCACATTGTTTTTATTGAAGGCCAAACTCGCTAACTCAAATATTTTACCTCTACGATCATATCGTAGAAACTCTTATTTTCTTGTTACGATGATTCTCCACTTCACTCTGAAATTCTTTGAACTTTTCAAATGTTTCAGACTTGTGCTTCATTAAGTAGATATACCCATATCTGCTCAAATCATCAGTGAAGGTCAGAAAATAACGATACCTGCCGCGAGCTTCAATACTCATTGGTCCGCATACATCAGTATGTATGATTTCCAACAACTCTGTTGCTCGCTCCACGGTTCCGGAGAACGGAGTTTTAGTCATCTTGCCCATGAGGCATGGTTCGCAAGCACCAAGTGATTCATAATCAAGTGATTCAAAAAGTCCATCACTATGGAGTTTCTTCATGCGCTTTACACCAATATGACCTAAACGGCAGTGCCACAAATAAGTTGCACTATCATTATTAACCTTGCATCTTTTGGCTTCAATATTATGAATATGTGTATCACACGATCGAGATCCAACAAACCATTTTCATTGGGTGTATGACCATAGAAGGTTTTATTCATGTAAACAGAACAACAATTATTCTCTAACTTACATGAATAACCGTATTGCAATAAACATGATCAAATCATATTCATGCTCAACACAAACACCAAATAACACTTATTTAGGTTCAATACTAATCCCGAAAGTATAGGGAGTGTGCGACGATGATCATATCAATCTTGGAACTACTTCCAATACACATCGTCACTTCATCCTTTAACTAGTTTCTGTTCATTATGCAACTCCCATTTCGAGTTACTACTCTTTAGCAACTGAACCAATATCAAATACCGAGGGGTTGTTATGAACACTAGTAAAATACACATCAATAATCTGTATATCAAATATACCTTTGTTCACTTTGCCATCCTTCTTATCCGCCAAATATCTAGGGCAGTTCCACTTCTAGTGACCATTTCCTTTGCAGTAGAAGCACTTAGTTTCAGGCTTGAGTTTAGCTTTGGGTTTCTTCACGGGAGTGACAACTTGCTTGTCATTCTTCTTGAAGTTCCCCTTCTATCCCTTTGCCCTTTACTTGAAACAAGTGGTCTGGTTAACCATCAACATTTGATGCTCTTTCTTGATTTCTACCTTCGCCAATTTCAGCATCGTGAAGAGCTTGGGAATTACTTTCGTCATCCCTTGCATATTATAGTTCATCACGAAGTTCTACTAACTTGGTGATAGTTTCTAGAGAACTTTGTCAATTACTATCTTATCTGGAAGATTAACTCCCACTTGATTCAAGCAATTGTACTACCCAGACAATCTGAGCACATGCTCATTGGTTGAGCTATTCTCCTCCATCTTGTGGGCAAAGTACTGTCAGAGGTCTTATACCTCTCGATACGGGCATGAGTATGAAATACTAATTTCAACTCTTGGAACATCTCATATGCTCCGTGGCGTTTCAAAACGTTTTTGAAGTCCCGGTTATAAGCCGTAAAGCATGGTGCACTAAACTATCAAGTAATCATCATATCGAGCTTTTGTCAAAATGTTCATAACGTCTACATCTGCTCCTGCAATAGGTCTGTCACCAAGCGGTGCATCAAGGACATAATTCTTCTGTGCAGCAATGAGCATAATCCTCAGATCACGGAACAATTCCGCATCATTGCTACTAACATCTTTCAACTTGGTTTTCTCTAGGAACATATAAAAAATAAACGTGGAGCAACATCGCGAGCTATTGATCTACAACATAGATATGCTAATACTACCAGGACTAAGTTCATGATAAATTAAAGTTCAATTAATCATATTACTTAAGAACTCCCACTTAGATAGACATCCCTCCGGTCATCTAAATGATCACGTGATCCAAATCAACTAAACCATGTCCGATCATCACGTGAGATGGAGTAGTTTCAATGGTGAACATCTTATGTTGATCATATCTACTATATGATTCGCGCTCGACCTTTCGGTCTCCAGTGTTCCGAGGCCATATCTGCATATGCTAGGCTCGTCAAGTTTAACCCGAGTATTCTGTGTGTGCAAAACTGGCTTACACCCGTTGTTTTTGAACGTAGAGCTTATCACACCCGATCATCACGTGGTGTCTCGGCACGACGAACTTTCGCAACGGTGCATACTCAGGGAGAACACTTATACCTTGAAATTTAGTAAGGGATCATCTTATAATGCTACCGTCGTTCTAAGCAAAATAAGAAGCATAATAAGATAAACATATTGGGGAACGTAGTATTTTAAAATTTTCCTACGATCACGCAAGATCTATCTACCAGATGCATAGCAACGAGAGGGGAGAGTGTGTCTACGTACCCTCGTAGACCGGGAGCGGAAGCGTCAAGTGACGCGGTTGATGTTGTCGAACTTCTTCGCGATCCAACCGATCAAGCACCGAACGTACGGCACCTCCGCGTTCAGCACACGTTCAGCGTGATGACGTCCCACGAGCTCTTGATCCAGTTGAGCTTCACGGGAGAGTTTCGTCAGCACGACGGCGTGGTGACGGATATGATGTGTTCTCCGGCGCAGGGCTTCGCCTAAGCTCCGCGACGGTACGACCGAGGTGTGATTCTGTGGAGGGGGGGCACCGCACACGGCTAAAACAATTCAACTTGTGTGTCTTTGGGTGCCCCCCTGCCCCCGTATATAAAGGAGCAGGGGAGGGAGGCCGGCCAACCTCTCCTGGTGCGGCTAGGGAGGGAGTCCTACTAGGAATAGGATTGCAATCCTATTCCTAGTAGGATTCATCGAAAGGAAGAAGGGGGAAAGGAATAGGAGAGGTGGCGCCCCCCCAATCCTAGTCCAACTAGGATTCCTAGGTGGGGGCGCCTGCCAGCCCTATAGGCTGCCTCTCTCTCACCCTTTAGGCCCACTATGGACCATCCCCTCTCGTAGGGGGTTCCGGTAACCCCCTCCGGCATTCCCGATAAATCCGAAACTTTTCCGGTATACTTCCGGTGTCCGAATATAGCCGTCCAATATATCAATCTTTATGTCTCGGACATTCCGAGACTCCTCGTCATGTCCGTGATCTCATCCGTGACTCCGAACTACCTTCGGTACATCAATACTCAAAAACTCATAATACCGATCGTCATCAAACGTTAAGCGTGCGGACCCTACGGGTTCGAGAACTATGTAGACATGACCGAGACTCATCTTTGGTCAATAACCAATAGCGGAACCTGGATGTTCATATTGGCTCCTACATATTCTACGAAGATCTTTTATCGGTCAGAACCGCATAACAACATACGTTGTTCCTTTTGTCAAACGGTATGTTACTTGCCCGAGATTCGATCGTCGGTATCTCTATACCTAGTTCAATCTCGTTACCGGCAAGTCTCTTTACTCGTTTCGTAACACATCATCTCGTGACTAACTCATTAGTCTTTTGCTTGCAAGGCTTATTGTGATGTGTGTGACCGAGAGGGCCCAGAGATACCTCTCCGACACTCGGAGTGACAAATCCTAATCTTGATCTATGACAACACCACGAATACTTTCGGAGACACCTGTAGAGCATCTTTATGATCACCCAGTTACGTTGTGACGTTTGATAGCACACAAGGTGTTCCTACGGTATTCGGGAGTTGCATAATCTCATAGTCATAGGAACATGTATAAGTCATGAAGAAAGCAATAGCAGTAAAACTAAACGATCATAGTGCTATGCTAACGGATGGGTCTTGTCCATCACATCATTCTCCTAATGATGTGATCCCGTTGATTAAATGACAACTCATGTCTATGGCTAGGAAACATAACCATCTTTGATCAATGAGCTAGTCTAGTAGAGGCATACTAGGGACATACTGTTTTGTCTATGTATCCACACATGTACTAAGTTTCCGGTTAATACAATTCTAGCATGAATAAAAGACATTTATCATGATATAAGGAAATACAAATAACATCTTTATTATTGCCTCTAGGGCATATTTCCTTCAGTCTCCCACTTGAACTAGAGTCAATAATCTAGATTACAAAGTGATGATCCTCACACCCATGGAGTCTTGGTGCTGATCATGTTTTGCCCGTGGAAGAGGCTTAGTCAACGGGTCTGCAACATTCAGATCCATATGTATTTTGCAAATCTCTATGTCTCCCTCCTTGACTAAATCGCGGATGGAATTGAAGCGTCTTTTGATGTGCTTTGTTCTCTTGTGAAACCTGGATTCCTTCGCCAAGGCTATGGCTCCAGTGTTGTCACAAAAGATTTTCATTGGACCCGATGCACTAGGTACTACACCTAGATCGGATATGAACTCCTTCATCCAGACTCCTTCATTTGCTGCTTCCGAAGCAGCTATGTATTCCGCTTCACACGTAGATCCCGCCACGACGCTCTGCTTGGAACTGCACCAGCTGACAGCTCCACTGTTCAATAAAAATACATATCCGGTTTGTGACTTTGAGTCATCCGGATCAGTGTCAAAGCTAGAATCGACGTAACCGTTTACGACGAGCTCTTTGTCACCTCCATATACGAGAAACATATCCTTTGTTCTTTTCAGATACTTTAGGATGTTTTTGACCGCTGTCCAGTGATCCACTCCTGGATTACTTTGGTACCTCCCTGCTAGACTTATAGCAAGGCACACATCAGGTCTGGTACACAGCATTGCATACATGATAGATCCTATGGCTGAGGCATAGGGAATGACTTTCATTTTCTCTCTATCTTCTGAAGTGGTCGGGCATTGAGCCTTACTCAACTTCATACCTTGTAAAACAGGCAAGAATCCTTTCTTTGACTGATCCATTTTGAACCTTTTCAAAATCTTATCAAGGTATGTGCTTTGTGAAAGTCCAATTAAGTGTCTTGATCTATCTCTATAGATCTTGATGCCTAATATGTAAGCAGCTTCTCCGAGGTCTTTCATTGAAAAACTTTTATTCAAGTATCCTTTTATGCTATCCAGATATTCTATATCATTTCCAATTAACAATATGTCATCTACATATAATATTAGAAATGCTACAGAGCTCCCACTCACTTTCTTGTAAATACAGGCTTCTCCAAAAGTCTGTATAAAACCATATGCTTTGATCAAAGCGTATATTCCAACTCCGAGATGCTTGCACCAGTCCATAGATGGATCGCTGGAGTTTGCATACTTTGTTAGCACCTTTTGGATCGACAAAACCTTCTGGTTGCATCATATACAACTCTTCTTTGAGATATCCATTTAGGAATGCAGTTTTGACATCCATTTGCCAGATTTCATAATCATAAAATGCGGCAATTGCTAACATGATTCGGACAGACTTAAGCATCGCTACAGGTGAGAAAGTCTCATCGTAGTCAACTCCTTGAACTTGTCGAAAACCTTTCGCAACAAGTCGAGCTTTGTAAACAGTAATATTACCGTCTGCGTCGGTCTTCCTCTTGAAGATCCATTTATTTTCGATGGCCTGCTGATCATCGGGCAAGTCAACCAAAGTCCACACTTTGTTCTCATACATGGATCCCATCGCAGATTTCATGGCTTCAAGCCATTTTGCGGAATCTGGGCTCATCATCGCTTCCTCATAGTTCGTAGGTTCATCATGGTCTAGTAACATGATTTCCATAACTGGGTTTCCGTACCACTCTGGTGCGGAACGTACTCTGGTTGATCTACGACGTTCAGCAGAAACTTGATCCGAAGTTTCATGATCATTATCATCAACTTCCTCACTAATTGGTGTAGGAATCACTGGAACAATTTCCTGTGATGTACTACTTTCCAATAAGGGAGAAGGTACAATTACCTCATCAAGTTCTACTTTCCTCCCACTCACTTCTTTCGAGAGAAACTCTTTTTCTAGAAAGGATCAGTTCTTAGCAACGAATATTTTGCCTTCGGATCTGTGATAGAAGGTGTACCCAACAGTCTCTTTTGGGTATCCTATGAAGACATATTTTTCCGACTTGGGATCGAGCTTATCAGGTTGAAGTGTTTTCACATAAGCATCGCAGCCCCAAATTTTAAGAAACGACAACTTTGGTTTCTTGCCAAACCATAGTTCATAAGGCGTCGTATCAACGGATTTAGATGGTGCCCTATTTAACGTGAATGCAGCTGTCTCTAAAGCATAACCCCAAAACGATAGTGGTAAATCGGTAAGAGACATCATAGATCGCACCATATCCAATAAAGTACGGTTACGACGTTCGGACACACCATTACGTTGTGGTGTTCCAGGTGGCGTGAGTTGTGAAACTATTCCACATTGTTTCAAATGAAGACCAAACTCGTAACTCAAATATTCTCCTCCACGATCAGATCGTAGGAACTTTATTTTCTTGTTATGATGATTCTCTACTTCACTCTGAAATTCTTTGAACTTTTCAAATGTTTCAGACTTATGTTTCATTAAGTAGATATACCCATATCTGCTCAAATCATCAGTGAAGGTCAGAAAATAACGATACCCACCGCGAGCATCAACACTCATTGGTCCACATACATCAGTATGTATGATTTCCAACAAATCTGTTGCTCGCTCCATATTTCCAGAGAACGGAGTTTTAGTCATCTTGCCCATGAGGCATGGTTCGCAAGCACCAAGTGATTCATAATCAAGTGATTCCAAAAGTCCATCTTTATGGAGTTTCTTCATGCGTTTTACACCAATATGACCTAAACGGCAGTGCCACAAATAAGTTGCACTATCATTATTAACCTTGCATCTTTTGGTTTCAATATTATGAATATGTGTATCACTACAATCGAGATCCAGTAAGAATAGACCACTCTTTAAGGGTGCATGACCATAAAAGATATTATTCATCAAAATGGAACAACCATTATTCTCTGATTTAAATGAATAACCGTCTCGCAATAAACAAGATCCAGATATAATGTTCATGCTCAACGCTGGCACCAAATAACAATTATTTAGGTCTAAAACTAATCCCGAAGGTAGATGTAGAGGTAGCGTGCCGACGGCGATCACATCGACTTTGGAACCGTTTCCCACGCGTATCGTCACCTCGTCCTTAGCTAATCTTCGTTTAATCCGTAGTCCCTGTTTCGAGTTACAAATATTAGCTACCGAACCGGTATCAAATACCCAGGTACTACTACGAGCATTAGTAAGGTACACATCAATAACATGTATATCACATATACCTTTGTTCATCTTGCCATCCTTCTTATCCGCCAAATACTTGGGGCAGTTCCGCTTCCAGTGTCCAGTCCCCTTGCTATAGAAGCACTCAGTTTCAGGCTTGGCTCCAGATTTGGGTTTCTTCGTTGAAGTAGCAACTGACTTGCTATTCTTTTTGAAGTTTCCTTTCTTTCCCTTGCCCTTTTTCTTGAAACTAGTGGTCTTGTTAACCATCAACACTTGATGCTCCTTTTTGATTTCTACCTCCGCAGCTTTGAGCATAGCGAAGAGCTCGGGAATTGTCTTTTGCATCCCTTGCATGTTATAGTTCATCACGAAGCCTTTATAGCTTGGTGGCAGTGATTGAAGAACTCTATCAATAACACTATCCTCGTCAACTTTGCAACCAAGTTGAGTCATATGATTGTAGTACCCAGACATTCTGAGCAAGTGTTCACTGATAGAACTATTCTCCTCCATTTTGCAGCTGTAGAACATATTGGAAATCTCATATTTCTCAATTCGGGCATTTGCTTGAAATATTAACTTCAACTCCTGGAACATTTCATATGCTCCATGACGTTCAAAACGTCGTTGAAGTCCCGGTTCTAAGCCGTAAAGCATGGCACACTGAACTATCGTGTAGTCATCAGACCGCGACTGCCAGACGTTCAAAGCGTCTGCATCAGCGGAAGGGGGCTTGTCACCTAGCGGTGCTTCAAGGACATAATTCTTCTGTGCAGCAATGAGGATAATCCTCAGGTTACGGACCCAGTCCGTGTAATTGCTACCATCATCTTTCAACTTAGCTTTCTCTAGGAATGCATTAAAATTCAAAGGAACGGTAGCACGGGCCATTGATCTACAACGACATAGATATGCAAAACTATCAGGACTAAGTTCATGATAAATTAAAGTTCAATTTAATCATATTAATTTAAAGAACTCCCACTTAGATAGACATCCCTCTGGTCATCGAAATGATCACGTGATCCAAATCAACTAAACCATGTCCGATCATCACGTGAGATGGAGTAGTTTTCAATGGTGAACATCTTATGTTGATCATATCTACTATATGATTCACGCTCGACCTTTCGGTCTCCAGTGTTCCGAGGCCATATCTGTATATGCTAGGCTCGTCAAGTTTAACCCGAGTATTCTGCGTGTGCAAAACTGGCTTACACCCGTTGTATTTGAACGTAGAGCTTATCACACCCGATCATCACGTGGTGTCTCGGCACGACGAACTTTCGCAACGGTGCATACTCAGGGAGAACACTTATACCTTGAAATTTAGTAAGGGATCATCTTATAATGCTACCGTCGTTCTAAGCAAAATAAGAAGCATAATAAGATAAACATCACATGCAATCAAAATATGTGACATGATATGGCCATCATCATCTTGTGGTTTTGATCTCCATCTTCAAAGCACCGTCATGATCACCTTCGTCACCGGCTTGACACCTTGATCTTCATCGTAGCATCGTTGTCGTCTCGCCAACTATTACTTCCACGACTATCGCTACCGCTTAGTGATAAAGTAAAGCAATTACATGGCGATTGCATTTCATACAATAAAGCGACAACCATATGGCTCCTGCCAGTTGCCGATAACTTTACAAAACATGATCATCTCATACAAAACCGTATAACTCATCATGTCTTGACCATATCACATCACAACATGCCCTGCAAAAACAAGTTAGACGTCCTCTACTTTGTTTGTTGCAAGTTTTACGTGGCTGCTACGGGCTTTAGCAAGAACCGTTCTTACCTACGCATATAAAACCACAACGATGTTTCGTCAAGTATGTGCTGTTTTAACCTTCACAAGGACCGGGCGTAGCCACACTTGATTCAGCTAAAGTGAGAGAGACAGACACCCGCCAGTCACCTTTAAGCAACGAGTGCTCGTAACGGTGAAACCAGTCTCGCGTAAGCGTACGCGTAATGTCGGTCCGGGCCGCTTCATCTCACAATACCGCAGAAGCAAAGTATGACATGCTGGTAAACAGTATGACTAGTATCGTCCACAATCTCATTGTGTTCTACTCGTGCATATCATCTACGCATAGACCTGGCTCTGATACCACTATTGGGGAACGTAGTATTTTAAAATTTTCCTACGATCACGCAAGATCTATCTACCAGATACATAGCAACGAGAGGGGAGAGTGTGTCTACGTACCCTCGTAGACCGGGAGCGGAAGCGTCAAGTGACGCGGTTGATGTTGTCGAACTTCTTCGCGATCCAACCGATCAAGCACCGAACGTACGGCACCTCCGCGTTCAGCACACGTTCAGCTTGATGACGTCCCACGAGCTCTTGATCCAGTTGAGCTTCACGGGAGAGTTTCGTCAGCACGACGGCGTGGTGACGGATATGATGTGTTCACCGGCGCAGGGCTTCGCCTAAGCTCCGCGACGGTACGACCGAGGTGTGATTCTGTGGAGGGGGAGCACCGCACACGGCTAAAACAATTCAACTTGTGTGTCTTTGGGTGCCCCCCTGCCCCCGTATATAAAGGAGCAGGGGAGGGAGGCCGGCCAACCTCTCCTGGTGCGGCTAGGGAGGGAGTCCTACTAGGAATAGGATTGCAATCCTATTCCTAGTAGGATTGCAATCCTATTCCTAGTAGGAATCACCGAAAGGAAGAAGGGGGAAAGGAATAGGAGAGGTGGCGTCCCCCCAATCCTAGTCCAACTAGGATTCCTAGGTGGGGGCGCCGGCCAGCCCTATGGGCTGCCTCTCTCTCACCCTTTAGGCCCACTATGGACCATCCCCTCTCGTAGGGGGTTCCGGTAACCCCCTCCGGCATTCCCGATAAATCCGAAACTTTTCCGGTATACTTCCGGTGTCCGAATATAGCCGTCAAATATATCAATCTTTATGTCTCGGACATTCCGAGACTCCTCGTCATGTCCGTGATCTCATCTGGGACTCCGAACTACCTTCGGTACATCAATACTCAAAAACTCATAATACCGATCGTCATCAAACGTTAAGCGTGCGGACCCTACGGGTTCGAGAACTATGTAGACATGACCGAGACTCATCTCTGGTCAATAACCAATAGCGGAACCTGGATGTTCATATTGGCTCCTACATATTCTACGAAGATCTTTTATCGGTCAGAACCGCATAACAACATACGTTGTTCCTTTTGTCAAACGGTATGTTACTTGCCCGAGATTTGATCGTCGGTATCTCTATACCTAGTTCAATCTCGTTACCGGCAAGTCTCTTTACTCGTTCCGTAACACATCATCTTGTGACTAACTCATTAGTCTTTTGCTTGCAACGCTTATTGTGATGTGTGTGACCGAGAGGGCCCAGAGATACCTCTCCGACACTCGGAGTGACAAATCCTAATCTTGATCTATGCCAACACCACGAATACTTTCGGAGACACCTGTAGAGCATCTTTATGATCACCCAGTTACGTTGTGACGTTTGATAGCACACAAGGTGTTCCTACGGTATTCGGGAGTTGCATAATCTCATAGTCATAGGAACATGTATAAGTCATGAAGAAAGCAATAGCAGTTAAACTAAACGATCATAGTGCTATGCTAACGGATGGGTCTTGTCCATCACATCATTCTCCTAATGATGTGATCCCGTTGATCAAATGACAACTCATGTCTATGGCTAGGAAACATAACCATCTTTGATCAATGAGCTAGTCTAGTAGAGGCATACTAGGGACATACTGTTTTGTCTATGTATCCACACATGTACTAAGTTTCCGGTTAATACAATTCTAGCATGAATAAAAGACATTTATCATGATATAAGGAAATACAAATAACATCTTTATTATTGCCTCTAGGGCATATTTCCTTCAAAACATCACATGCAATCAAAATATGTGACATGATATGGCCATCATCATCTTGTGCTTTTGATCTCCATCTCCAAAGCACCTCCATGATCACCTTCGTCATCGGCGTGACACCTTGATCTCCATCGTAGCATCGTCGTCGTCTCGCCACTACTGCTTCTACGACTATCGCTACCGCTTAGTGATAAAGTAAAGCAATTACATGGCGATTGCATTTCATACAATAAAGCGACAACCATATGGCTCCTGCCAGTTGCCGATAACATTACAAAGCATGATCATTTCATACAAAACCGTATAACTCATCATGTCTTGACCATATCACATCACAACATGCCCTGCAAAAACAAGTTAGACGTCCTCTACTTTGTTGTTGCAAGTTTTACGTGGCTGCTACGGGCTTAGCAAGAACCGTTCTTACCTACGCATACAAAACCACAACGATGTTTCGTCAAGTATGTGTTGTTATAACCTTCACAAGGACCGGGCGTAGCCACACTTGATTCAGCTAAAGTGAGAGAGACAGACACCCGCCAGTCACCTTTAAGCAACGAGTGCTCATAACGGTGAAACCAGTCTCGCGTAAGCGTACGCGTAATGTCGGTCCGGGCCGCTTCATCTCACAATACCGCCGAAGCAAAGTATGACATGCTGGTAAGCAGTATGACTAGTATCGCCCACAACTCATTGTGTTCTACTCGTGCATATCATCTACGCATAGACCTGGCTCTGATACCACTGTTGGGGAACGTAGTATTTAAAATTTTTCCTACGATCACGCAAGATCTATCTACTAGATGCATAGCAACGAGAGGGGAGAGTGTGTCTACGTACCCTCGTAGACCGGGAGCAGAAGCGTCAAGTGACGCGGTTGATGTTGTCGAACTTCTTCGCGATCCAACCGATCAAGCACCGAACTTAAGGCACCTCCGCGTTCAGCACACGTTCAGCTTGATGACGTCCCACGAGCTCTTGATCCAGTTGAGCTTCACGGGAGAGTTACGTCAGCACGACGGCGTGGTGACGGATATGATGTATCTACCGGCGCAGGGCTTCGCCTAAGCACTGCAACGGTCTGACCGAGTTGTGTTTCTGTGGAGGGGGGCACCGCACACAGCTAAAACAATTCAACTTGTGTGTCCTAGGGTGCCCCCCTGCCCCCGTATATAAAGGAGCAAGGGAGAGGCCGGCCCTAGAGGGGGCACGCCAAGTGTGGGGAGTCCTACTAGGACTCCCAAGTCCTAGTAGGATTCCCCTTTCCTTTCCGGAGTAGGAGAGAAGGAAAGAGGGGGAGAGGGAGAAGGAAAAGGGGGCTGCACCCCTTGTCCAATTCGGACCAGAAGGGGGGCACGCGCCTCCTTCCTTTTGGCCTCTCTCTTCTATTCCCGTAACTCCCCAGTACTCCGAAAATACCCGAATCACTCGGAACCTTTCCGATGTCAGAATATAGTCGTCCAATATATCGATTTTTACGTCTCGACCATTTCGAGACTCCTCGTCATGTCCCCGGTCTCATCCGGGACTCCGAACTCCTTCGGTACATCAAAACTCATAAACTCATAATACCGATCGTCATCAAACGTTAAGCGTGCGGACCCTACGGGTTCGAGAACTATGTAGACATGACCGAGACTCATCTTCGGTCAATAACCAATAGCGGAACCTGGATGCTCATATTGGCTCCTACATATTCTACGAAGATCTTTATCGGTCAAAACCGCATAACAACATATGTTGTTCCTTTTGTCATCGGTATGTTACTTGACCGAGATTTGATCGTCGGTATCTCCATACCTAGTTCAATCTCGTTACCGGCAAGTCTCTTTACTCGTTCCGTAACACATCATCTCGTGACTAACTCATTAGTCTTTTGCTTGCAAGGCTTATTTGTGATGTGTGTTACCGAGAGGGCCCAGAGATACCTCTCCGACACTCGGAGTGACAAATCCTAATCTTGATCTATGCCAACACCACGAATACTTTTGGAGACACCTATAGAGCATCTTTATGATCACCTAGTTACGTTGTGACGTTTGATAGCACACAAGGTGTTCCGACGGTATTCGGGAGTTGCATAATCTCATAGTCATAGGAACATGTATAAGTCATGAAGAAAGCAATAGCAGTAAAACTAAATGATCATAGTGCTATGCTAACGGATGGGTCTTATCCATCACATCATTCTCCTAATGATGTGATCCCGTTGATCAAATGACAACTCATGTCTATGGCTAGGAAACATAACCATCTTTGATCAATGAGCTAGTCTAGTAGAGGCATACTAGGGACACTCTGTTTTGTCTATGTATTCACACATGTACTAAGTTTCCGGTTAATACAATTCTAGCTTGAATAATAAACATTTATCATGATATAAGGAAATATAAATAACAACTTTATTATTGCCTCTAGGGCATATTTCCTTCACACGTGTGCTCAAGTAGTCAAGTAGTGTGATGAAGAACATATTCAGAAACTCAGTCTACAGGGCCTTCTAAGTCTCCCTCAACCGCTGCTCGGGTGTGATCGCCGCCTTGCTCCGCCTCCTCTGCCGGGGTGCCAGCTCCACCCTTGCCGCCCGACTCGGCTTCTCCCTCGGATGGAAGGTTACATCACGCAACCCTGCTCGCCACTCTTGGCCTTTTCCTTTGTTTGACTATGTCTTCAGTATTCATCCCTTCTCTGATTTGGTGTAGTGGTGACAGGCTACGAGATTTGAGAAGAAAATAAATTATCGCAGTTGGATTGATCAGGCTATGTGCGCTGAATTTCTGAAATTCGGGAAAGGGGTTTTTAGAGTTTGTGATCAGGCTCATTGAACATCATCAGAGATAATTGAACTAAAAAGGGATATTGA
Source organism: Secale cereale (assembly GCA_902687465.1). Lineage (NCBI taxonomy): Eukaryota > Viridiplantae > Streptophyta > Magnoliopsida > Poales > Poaceae > Secale > Secale cereale. The sequence continues at coordinate 890,219,221 of LR738715.1, read as the reverse complement.
GTAATCAAAGCTTGCTTAACATTTAGAGAGAAAGATTCGGGACTAAACATGTACTGTACTATACAATTTTTTCTTAAATTTGTCGTCTCATTGTACATTTTTTTCGTAAATTTTCCTCGAGGATGGCAAATATAGTTATCAAATCATGGCAAATTTAGTTCTTGTATCATGGAAAATTCATTGCTGTCTTGCCATGGCAACTTTTGATTTTGGATCATGGCGCATTTTTACTGTTTTCTACCATGGCAACTAATCTTATACTTTTTCCCATGTAAACATCAAAAATGTAGTTAATTGATCATGCAAAATTTAGTTTAGCAAATTTGCTTCCTGGAAGATGCCAAATATTGTTATCGAATCATGGCAAAATTAGTTCCTGGATCATGGCAAATTCATTGCTCTCTTGCCATGCCAACTTTTGATTTTGGATCATGGCGCATTTTTACTGTTTTCTACCATGGCAACTAATCTTATACTTTTTCCCATGTAAACATCAAAAATCTAGTTAATTGATCATGCAAAATTTAGTTTACGCGTTATAGCAAATTTGCTTCCTGGAAGATGCCAAATATTGTTATCGAATCATGGAAAATTTAGTTCTTGGATCATGGCAAACTCATTGCTTTCTTGCCATGGCAACTTTTGTTTTTTCAAATTGTCGCTATAATTCTTTATATTGTCAAAAATAACAGAAAATGGCAGATATTGCCATGGCAGGTTTAACTAATTATTTCACCTTTATTAACATGGCGAATTCACCTAAATCCGTATGGCAATATTTTAACATTTATTGCCATGGAAATTTTACTATATATTTGGCATGGAAAATTTACCTTTTATTAAGATGGCAAATTTACCTAAATACTCATGGCAATATTTAATTTTTATTACCATGGCAAATTTTACTATTTATTTTACTTTTATTAACATGGCATATTTACCTAAATACCCATCAAAATATTCAACTTTTATTGCCATGGCAAGTTTTACTATTTATTTGCCATGGCTAGTATACCTTCATTAACATGGCAAATTTACCTAAATCCCCATGGCAATATTGTCGGGGAACGAATCCACGAGCACCTATGGGACCGGCGGACCGAGCCCCTTTCGGTTCGGCGGGGGCGAAGATCGCACGAAGAGCGGATCGAGGCGAAACGCCACGAGCAGTTTACCCAGGTTCGGGCCGCACGGATGCGTAAAACCCTACTCCTGCTTTGTGGTTTGTATTGAGTTCTTGCTCGGGAGCGCTGAGTGCTACAGTACACACCAGCAGCTAACGAGACTGAGCGTGAGTGTTCTCCTCCCCCTCTCTACGTTGCGCATGGGCCTCCTTTTATATGCTCAAGGGGTCACCGACAGGTGACAACGTAGACAAGGGTAAAAATGGAAAGGTGTTTCGGTTGGTACAACTACCTGTTACAGTGTATCATACCTAACTCTGACGGCAGGGGACAAGGGCATTGAATGCCCATCTGCGTCGCCTAAATAGTGCAGAAAAGGACCGTCAGGGACGCCACCGCTCGCCACGATGGCAATCTTGTCAGCACCGCTTGCCACCGCGCACCGCTGGCTGCACAGCCTCCCGTCACGTGCGCCTGGAAGGGTCCTAGAATGACACGTTGGCGGATGTGCTGGAGCGCGGGTACAGAGTGGTAGCTTGCCGCGGCAAGCGCCTTGCCACGGTCGTTGTCTTGTCGCGTCCGGGAGCTCGTCGCTCACCGGGCCTTGCCGGGATGCATGGCGCGTCGCGGCAAGTTCCTTGAGATGCCTTGGTTGGCCTTCCCGTCAAGCTCCTCTTGCCGGGGTCTTGTCTCCCTGGCTTGAATACTTTATTCTTGAATGGCTCCAAAGGAACCACGGAGGGCCTTGGCGGTCACCCGGCAAGCCTTGCCGCGGGATGCTGCGACTGCCCATGCACAAGTTTGGGATACTAGGGTACCCCTACTCTAGTACACCGACAGGAGCCCCCGGTCCTGGGCCATACACGGTGCCGAGCGCTGTTGGGCCAGGCCCAAAACAGGGCACGGGCACGTGCGGCCTGGGTTACGCCGTATCTCTCTCCGTATCCACCGCGCCCTCCCCGAACGACGCGCATTGAATGCGGTGTCGTGGGAGAGATCGTGGGTGGTTTCTTTATTCGGAAAGATGGAACGTCTGCCCCCTCCCTCCTTATAAGCAGGGGAAACAGGGGCAGTTCGCCCACTCGCCGGTTGCTATTCCAATCTCGGAAACCTCCGCCGCTCCCCCTTTTTCCCAAAGCTGAAAGAGAGCAGCGCTCTGCCCCCTATCGCCACCAGCACCACCAACGCCATCGACCTCCCCCACCACTTCCGCCATGGCTCCGAAAGCCGACAAGGGGAAGGTCGTGAAGTCGACCGAGGCGCAGCCGCTCGCGGCGCTGCGAAAGGAGCGGGCAATCTCCCCCCCAAGCTCGCCGCGAAGGAGCTGAGGGAGTATTACTACCTCTTCTGGTCGATGGAGACGCGGGCTCATCCGCGCACGAAGGTACTCCCAGCCGTCGCTTGGAGAATGGCTCCAAATGGATATCCCTTCTTCGCCTTGTTCTTCTACTGCGGGCTCTGCCCGCCTTTCTCTGAGTTTTTCTGCGATCTTATGAACACCTACGGGTTCCGCCTCCTTGACTTCACCCCCAATGCTGTTCTGACCATGGCAGTTTTCGCACATCTCTGCGAAAACTTTGTCGGGGGCTATCCAAATGTAGCCCTTTTTCGCCACTTCTTTATGCCCCGAGTTGAGAAAGGAGAGCCTTTATCCGGCGGAATCGCCTGGATCTCGAGAGCCGGCAAGAAGGAAGCTTATCTGGAGGGAGAGTTCCGCGGCAAGTGGGAGGAATGGAGAGAAGACTGGTGCTGGATTGTCGAGGAGAACCCGCAGCCGTTTACCGCCTAGCGCCAAACCCCAGTAGCGCGCGGCAGCGATTGGAGCAACGTGGCCCCGGAAGACGATAGGCTGAAGATTGCCCACCCGGATCCAATGCCTTAGGCTTGCCGGGCTCACTTTAGGCGCGGTTGGCGCAGATTTTCTTCGCCGCCGCATCGCCCCCCTGCAGGAGAGGAGGAGACCCGCCCGGGACTTCCAGAATGCGGCGGACATCATGAGGCTGCGTCCGGGCCTCAACTTCAACTTCACTGTTTTGGAACTTGACGCAATACTCCGGGAGCTATTCAAGTACGATTCTCAACATCCCGAAGTGTTCAGGTTGCCGAAGGATGTCGTTCCGCTGTGCAACAACTCCTCGCCCAGCCGCATCCGTGCAATGATGCCACTGTGCGACTCGCATGGAATTGTCCCAACTTGGCAAGAGACTGCAGACGACGTCGTGCAAGAGTTCTTTGACGGCTTGGTAGAAGTGCCGGTCCGCTCCGACGAACAGAAAAGCCTCACTCGCGACACCACCGATGCGGAGATGAAACGCATCGCCACTAGGCTGGAAGAGGCGGCGGCAGCCGCAGCCGTGGGCCAGTTTGGATTCACCGTGGAGGAGGCAGAGGCAGCAGAGTCGGCAAGCCGTGCCGAGCGAGAGGAGCTTGCCGGTGAGGAAGAGCTTGCCGGGCATGATGTCGAGTCGAGCGAGCCCGCCGAGGATACGAGCGGCTCGTTGGAGATCAACTCCTCTTCCTCCTCATCTTCAGACAGCTCGTCGCAAGGAGAGCCCCCAGCTCCACCAAGAAGGCGTCTCCGCAAGGCCGGGGACGTAGCGGAGCGGCAGACGAGTCAACAGTCGCTGCGTCGCGCGACACGCTCCACCGCGGCAAGCACTGTTGCCGTGGGAGCACCTCACGCTGCTGCGGCAACTGGAGCGGGGTCCATCCGGACCACCGCTTCTGCTCCTACCGCTCCTCACGCCGCGGCGGCAGCCGGAGCGGGGTCGTCTCGGACCACTGCTACTGCTCCCGCCAAGCGGCCATGGGAAACTACTCCTCCGCCTCCTCGCGCCGGAGGTGAGTCGGACTTCGACTTCTCCGCTCTCAGCTCCAACGAGGAAGAAGAAGAGTAAGATTCTTTGCTGTACTTGTAGTTCTTCAATTCTTGCTGTTTTGTCTTGTATCTCATTTGCTGTACTCCGAACTTATTCCTTCTTAGGACTCTGGCCCTGAGAGCAGCGAAGTGAGCCAAGGTCCCGGCGCGTCCAAAGGAGGTGATTATCGTTGAGGATGAATACACCGTGACAGTAGAGGGTGCGTCCGAGACCACCTTGCCGGACCCGGCAACTATTCTCCAGAGCAGCCCTCAGCGTAAGTATATGGTTCGCTTTCCGCTGTTAGGCGCACATGGATGCTCTTTCTTTGCTGACATCTGATTGTTGGTTTGTGTAGGAGCAGAGCAGCCCCACCAGGAGCGCCCGGAGGCCGCCCCCGACATGCCATCTGCTTCGACTACACCGCCAAGGGAGAGTTCTCCAGCAAGGGACTCTACCGAGGAGCCGGCTCGCGCAGCACAGATGCCGGCCAGCGCTGCGGCGGCAAGCGGCAGCACCAGCGGTCCTCCGGCGGCGGAGACTACAACTGCAGAACCCGGTACAGATAATCCTCTCGCTCCAAAACTTCCCTTGGGTTCTTCTTCTTTGGATCTTCTTTTTGGATATTTGCTTGACTTTTCTCCCTTTTCCGGCCATCAGACCCATCTGCTGCGGAGCCGATGGAGACCGAGGTTGCTGGCGAGGAGAAAACCACCGAGGCCGTCGTCGATGATGTCGTCGAGATTGCCGCGGGCGGTGATACCGGCGACGCTGCCGCCATCGAAGAAGCAGCCGGCGCTGACGATCCCGCCGGCGGAGAGGCCGCCAAAGCTGCCGCCGCAGAAGCTGGCCAGGGGTCTGGTGATCGCACTGACGACCCTAAGGCCGCAGGAGCGCTAGGCGCTACGCCGACTGCCGATCCTCCCGCCGCTGCCGCAGTGTCAGGCTCCGAAAAGCCCCAGCCAGGCGTCTACTTGAAGGCCGGCGAAAACGTCTTCATCAACCTCCCCTGGGCGTCAAGCTCCAGGGTGCCGGTCGAAGGAGAAAGCTTCGATGGAGAAGTGCTCGCCTCCGCTGGGCTGACGCTCGTTGATGCGCCGAGCAGCAGCAGCGGCGATCCTGAGGAGGAGCGGCTGTTGCGGAAGCTGGTGTCGCTCTACCGTGCTCGGCAGGCCAAGCTGGAATCCGGAGAGGCGCTTGTCGTGAAGGCGGGAGCGGACATCGAGAAGCGCGCGAAGGAGCTCCGGGGTCTCATCCAGGAAGCTAATGTCGTCGAGATTGCCGCGGGCGGTGATACCGGCGACGCCGCCGCCACCGAAGAAGCAGCCGACGCTGACGATCCCGCCGGCGGAGAGGCCGCCGAAGCTGCCGCCGCAGTAGCTGGCCAGGGGTCTGGCGATCGCACTGACGGCCCTGAGGCCGCAGGAGCGCCAGGCGCTACGCCGACTGCCGATCCTTCCACCGCTGCCGCAACGTCAGGCTCCGAAGAGCCCCAACCAGACGTCTACTTGAAGGCCGGCGAAAACGTCTTCATCAACCTCCCCTGGGCGTCAAGCTCCAGGGCGCCGGTCGAAGGAGAAAGCTTAGATGGAGAAGTGCTCGCCTCCGCTGGGCTGACACTGGTTGATGCGCCGAGCAGCAGCAGGGGCGAGCCTGAGGAGGAGCGGCTGCTGCGGAAGCTGGTGTCGCTCTACCGTGCTCGGCATGCCAAGCTGGAATCCCGAGAGGCGCTTGTCGCGAAGGCGGGAGCGGACATCGAGAAGTGCGCAGAGGAGCTCCGGGGTCTCAACCAGGAAGCTCTCCAGTCCCTGGCAGAGGAGCGGGCGCAACTTGCCGAAGAGCAGAGGCCTTCCTCCTCGAGAAGGCTGAAGTCGAAGAGCAACAACGGCTTGCCGCTGAGAAGCTGTCTACGCAGGAGGGCGAGCTGGCGCAGCGGAATGTTAACCTTGACAGCCACGAGGAGGAGCTTACTGCGCGCGAGCAAACATTCGGCGGAGCCCTCAAGCAAGCAGAGGATGCTGCCGCAGCTGCCGAGGCCGCCAAGAAGGAGCTCGAGACAAAGGTGGCGCGGCTGGAGGCCGATCTGAAGGCGAACGGTGAAGAGCTTGCCGCGCTCAAGCGTGAGCGGAGAAGGACGCCTACAGCTTGTCAGAGTTGCAGGTTCGTCTCTCCGAGAAGGGCAAGGAACTTGGCGCCGCCAAGGACTCCAACGCAGATCTTGAGTTGAAGCTGACTACTTTGACCAAGACGCTGGACGGCGCCAGGGAGCAGGAGGTGGCTTTGAAGAAGAAGATCAAGGCCGATGAGGCGCTGCTGGCGAGTGCTGCTGCCGCCCAGAACACTTTTAGGGAGAATGTGGAGCACTGGACGGAGGGTCTCGTGGATGCTGCCGCAGACATTGACAGGGAGCTGGCGCAGCTGGGGATGGAGGATCTCGGGTATCCCTCCGATGAGAACCTCCAACCCAGCGCCAAGCTCACCTTGTTCTTCAAAGGCGTGGCGACGGCCCTCCAGCGACTCCGGGAAAAGATTCCAAAGCAGCTGGCCGACGAGTCGCGCAAGATCTACGCGGGAGCTCTTCAAAAGGTGTTGGTGAAGGTGGCGTTCCGCAACCCGGGCCTCAACCTCACCAACGTCCTCAAGACCCTGCCGCCGGATGCTGATCTGGAAGCGCTCAAGACCCTTGTCGCACCCATTGTGGACAAGGTGAGCGTGATCAAGAGGATTGAGGGCGATCGCATAGACTAGGCCGCCCGTTTTCTTCTTTTCTTGTCGCTGCTGGTCATGTCATGAGAACAATCTGTTAGAGCCGTGACAAGCTACCTTGTAATATAACTCTATTTTAGGTAATGATTGCAATGTTATTTCCTTTACTTGATTCCTTCCTTTGTATGTTTTTGCCCTACGCTTTTAGGGAACTTGCCGGTGCAGGCACCTTAGCCTCGAGCGCTGAGTGCGGGACGTCAGCAGCCTGCTGGCGGTGCCGTTACCGACAATAAACCTTGTCGCAGCTAGTCGCAGCACACTTAAGTTGTTGAGCGGACTCGAAACAAAGTAAGGGCGCAACTAGCTACGAGTTGGTTCCTCCACGCACAGGTTTTCCATACAAAGCACGGTCGTTCAAGGAAGATAACTTAAAAAATTTAAAAAATCTGATTGCTCAAACTTTGGCGACTTAGCTTTTCTGTTGTTTGCTTCCCGGTAAGGCGAAACTTTCTTGAACGACGCCTGGTTCATACCATTATCTTCTCCTTTCCCCCCGGCAAACTTGTGGGCGAGGGAACCTTCCTTTCCTTGAGAGAAAGAAAGAAGAGAAAATAAAGATATGGAGCCTTATGGCTCGTTATTGCTTACCGGGGGTAGGTGCTGCACAAAGTGTCAGATAACACATGCAAAAAATAGAAAGCATGAAATTATCAAGATGTGCGGAACACATGAGCTTTATCTATGCACGGGGTCTGCGCCCGGCTTTGTACAAAGGATTACATGCAACAGCGGCAAGACTTGTACAAAAGGTGGTTGCCGGAACAGGTTCCGGCAACCGCGCCTTACGGGTAAAACTTACGAAGATGCTCAATGTTCCTGGAGTTGCTCACCGGAACGCCATCTTCGGTCTCAAGGCGGACAGCGCCAGGCATAGTGACTCGTTTCATCCGGTAAGGGCCTTCCCACTTCGGCGTCAACTTGTTGGAATTCTTGGCGGACTGAGCGCGCCGAAGAACAAGGTCGCCTTCCTCGAGACTTCTGGCGTTAACTTTGCGGCTATGGTAGCGGCGCAAAGCTTGCTGGTAGCGAGCAGCTCGTACAGCGGCCTGAAGACGGTCTTCCTCAAGGAGCAGCGCGTCATCTTGTCGCAGCTGCTCTTGCTCAAGCTCATCATAAGCGAGCACTCGAGGTGACCCGTATACGAGTTCCGTGGGGAGAACCGCCTCTGCTCCATAGACTAGAGCGAAAGGTGTCTGGCCAGTGGCTCGATTTGGCGTCGTCCTGATCGACCAAAGAACCACCGGCAGCTCCTCGATCCAGTTTCTTCCACACTTGCGCAGCCTGTCGAAAGTCCTGGTCTTGAGCCCACGCAGCACTTCAGCATTTGCCCTCTCCGCTTGTTCCGTTGTCGGTGATGATCCTGTTAGGGATCCCGAAGCGGCAAACAATCGACCTGAAGAACTTGACTGCTGACTGTGCTGTCACCTTCCTCACTGCTTCCACTTCCGGCCACTTTGTGAACTTGTCGATTGCAACGTACAAGTACTCAAAGCCCCCGACTGCTCGGGGAAAGGGGCCGAGGATGTCGAGCCCCCAGACTGAAAATGGCCAGGATAAAGGGATCGTCTGGAGAGCTTGAGCTGGCTGGTGTATCTGCTTAGAATGGAACTGGCATGCTTCACACTTGGTTACTTGTGCAGTTGCATCCTGGAGGGCTGTCGACCAAAAGAAACCTTGCCTGAATGCTTTGCCGGCAAGTGCTCTTGCGCCAATGTGGTGACCACATATGCCTCCATGTATCTCTGCCAACAGCTTTTGCCCGCCTTCCTGGTGAATACACTTCAATTTCACCCCGTTGAGTCTTCTTCTGTACAGTGTGTTGTCGACAAACTGGTACATACTTGACTGCCGGGCTACTCTTTCCGCTTCTTCTTCCCTTCGGGAATTTCTCCTATCTGAAGGAAACGGACAATTTGTTGTGCCCATGCTGGAGCTTGTGGCTCGACAATAAGGACTAAAGGTACATCTGCTGCTGCGGGAACATCCGCTTCTACGACGAGAACCTGCGGCTCAGCCGGAGCTTGACGTTCCCCGGTAAGCTTGCCGGAGCAAAGCTTGTCGGGAGCCTCTGCTTCAACGGAACAAACGCTAGGGCTTGCCGGAGCAGACTGCTCCTCAGCACTCTTGGTGTTGATCTTGGGGACCTTCTTGGCGGCGGTTTCGGGAAGCTCTGCCGGAAAATAGTCACCAAAAATCAACTTCCACTTCTTGCTCTGTCCAGTTGATGGCGTTACAGACGGTTGAGCCAGCTTGAGCACAAAGATCCCTGGTTCCACCGGTAACTTAAGTGCGGCGCACTTCGACAGGCCATCGGCAATGTCGTTCTGAGCTCTTGGAACATGCTCCATCTGTAGGCCGTCAAAGTGCTCTTCTAGCTTTCTCACTTCATCAACGTAGGCTTCCATCAATGGACTCTGATAACTCTTGTTCACTTGGCGGACGACAAGCTGCGAGTCACCCCTGACAATGAGCTTCTTGATCCCAAGGTCTACCGCGATCCTGAGACCGGCAATCAAACATTCATACTCTGCGGTATTGTTTGTTGCTTGCTCCTTGGGAAAGTGCATCTGGACTACGTACTTGAGGTGCTCTCCGGTGGGGCAACAAGCAGCACGCCAGCACCGGCGCCTTGCAGCGAGAAGGCACCATCAAAGTACATCAGCCACTCTTTGCTTGCTTCCTTGACGGGGATGCTCGTTTCTGGAATTTCTTCATCTGGTGTTGGCGTCCACTCTGCTATGAATTCTGCCAATGCTCTGCTTTGGATAGTTGAAGTGCTCTCAAACTTGAGGCCAAAGCTTGACAGTTCCAGTGCCCACTCAACAATCCTACCTATTGCTTCTGGATTCTGCAGTATCCTCTTCAGCGGAAAACGAGTGACAACTGTGATCTCATGTGCTTGGAAGTAATGGCGCAGCTTTCTCGAGGCCATGAGAAGGCCGAAAAGCAATTTCTGCACACCAGAGTACCTTGACCTAGCCCCCTGCAGAAGGGAACTGACAAAGTAAACTGCGCGCTGCACCATTCTCTTCTGTATCTCATTGCGCACCTGCGCAGATCCATCTTTGTCGGGACCAGAGCTTGTCGGGGAAGCCCCCTGCTTGTCGCTCGATGCGCCTGCCGTGGTTGCTGGCTCATCATCTGCCTCCCTCTCCGCTACTAACGCATCACTAACCACTTGATTGGTTGCCACTATATACAGCAGCAATTTCTCTTGTGGCTTAGGTGCGACAAGTGTTGGAGTGGAGGATAGGTATCTCTTCAAGTCTTGCAGCGCAGCCTCCGCTTCCGGAGTCCATTTCATTGGACCTGCCTTTTTCAATATTTTGAAAAATGGCAGGGCGTGCTCAGCAGACTTAGAGATAAACCTGCTGAGAGCAGCCACGCAACCGGCAAGTCTTCGTACATCCTTGACGCGCTTTGGCACTTCAATTTGCTCAATGGCCTTGATCTTGTCGGGATTGGCTTCAATTCCCCGCTGAGACACGAAGAACCCGAGAAGCTTGCCGGAAGGGACTCCAAACACACACTTCTCGGGGTTGAGCTTGAGGCTGATCTTGCGCAGATTCGCAAAGGTCTCGTCTAAATCTTGAATCAGAGTTGCCTTGTCCTTGCTCTTGACCACTATGTCATCCATGTAGGCTTCCACATTTCTGAGTATTTGTGGCTCAAAAGCGGCATGGACTACCCTTGCAAATGTTGAACCAGCATTCTTCAAACCGAAATGCATCCGTATGAAACAGTACGTGCCACATGGAGTGATGAATGCGGTCTTCTCCTCATCCTCTTCTGCCATGAAGATCTGATGGTATCCTTAGTATGCGTCAAGAAATGAAAGCAAGTCACATCCGGCCGTGGAGTCAACAATCTGGTCAATGCGCGGCAAGGGAAATGGGTCTTTGGGACAAGCTTTGTTAACATCGGTAAAGTCGATACAAAGCCTCCATTTCCCGTTTGCCTTGCGCACGACTACAGGATTGGCCAACCACGTAGGATGGAGAAATCCTCTGACAAGGCCTACTGCTTCCAACTTCTTGATCTCTTCTGCGATGAATTCTTGGCGCTCCACTGCTTGTTTCCTGACCTTCTGTTTGACGGGCCGCCCATGAGGATAGACGACAAGATGGTGCTCAATTACTTTCCTGGGAACACCGGGGATGTCAGACGGTTGCCACGCAAACACGTCGACGTTCGCCCGCAGGAAAGCAATGAGCGCGCTTTCCTATTTACGGTCAAGAGTGGCACTGATGGTGAAGGTACCACCAGTGCCGTCCTCCTTGGCGGACACCTTCTTGGTCTCTGGCGGAGCTGCCATTGTCTTCTTACACTTGCTGGTGGAGCTCGATGGTGCGTCCTCGACAGTAGCGCAGCACTCCGAAGAGGTGCGCTTGCCGGAGTGGGCATCAGAACTCTTGCCGGACTTGGTCTTCTTCTTCCCCCCGGGAGCTTCAACGGCAAGTGACTTGCAATCTGTCGCGGCTGCCGCTTCTCGGTATATCTTGTCGGCGCAGATAAGAGCATCCTTCTTGTCGCCAGGGACAGAGATGACACTTATCGGGCCTGGCATCTTCAGCATGTTGTATGCGTAGTGAGAGGCTGCCATGAACTTGGCGAGTGCTGGACGGCCGAGTATCCCATTGTAAGGCAATGGAAAATCGGCAACGTCAAAAGTTATCCTCTCAGTCCTGAAGTTTAACTCGCCACCAAATGTCACCGGCAACGCGATCTTCCCCTTCGGCTTGCTCCTTCCCGGGTTGATTCCTCGGAATGTGCCGGTCTCTTCGAGCTCGCTGTCAGGGATCTGAAGTTTCTGGAGTACAGCGGAGGAGATCAGGTTCAAGCCGGCCCCGCCGTCAACTAGCATCTTAGTGACCTTGAGGTTGCGGATAGTTGGTGAAACCAACATCGGCAAGCACCCGACCGCAGTTGTGCGATCAGGGTGGTCCTCAATATCAAAGATGATAGGCGTGCTGGACCATTTCAGAAGCTTGCGTGACTCGACAGGTGGTTCCGCCGCATTGACTTCCCGCACCCACTGCTTGAGTTGGCGGTGTGAAGTATGCAGAGAAGCACCGCCGTCAACGCACAAGACCTCTGTGGCTTTCTGGAACTCCTGCTCACTGGTCTCGACATTATCCATGTCTTCATCGTCGTTGTCATCTTCATCCTTGTCGCGGCCGCGGGGAGGTCTGTCTCCTTGCCACTGCTTGGTCTTGCCGCGACGTCCTCCCCGGCCGGCGCGCTTCTTGCCGGATCCTCCAGCACCTCCTTCGGCCTTCTCCTTGTCGCGTCGCTCGTATTCAGCCTTTTGCTGCTCGACAAGCTGCTCGACCTTCTTGCAGCTCTGGAGGTCGTGGCCCTTGGTTCGGTGGATCATGCAGTACTGCTTGTCGGTGCCGTCCTGCTTGTCGGCGACCGCCACAGCCTGGCAGTTGGTGCATGCGGCAATCTCCTTGCCGGAGCTACCAGCTTTGGCTTTCTTGGCGCCACCTTCGTTGCCGGACTGCTCAATGACTAGCACATCTTTGCCTTTCTTCTTCCTGTTGTTCCGCCGCCGGTTTTTCTTTGCCGGGGCAGCATCCTCGCTGTCAGATCCCCCTACTCCTGTATTCTCTCCGAGGAGTTTCCTCCCTTCCTCAGCACGTGCACACTTGTCGGCCAGGGCATACAGCTCACTGACGTCTCTGATCTTGCACATCGCCATCTCCTCCCGCATCCTGCGGTTACGCACGTTCTGATGGAACGCGCTGATGACCGCGGCAGGGTGGACATCTGGGATGTTGTGTTGTACATGGCTGAATCTCTGAATGTACTTGCGCAGGGGCTCTCCTTCCTTCTGGGCGAGCAGATGAAGGTCACTCTCTTGGCCATGAGGTTTGTGGCCGCCTGTAAAGGCGCCGACAAACTGATGGCATAGGTCTGCCCAGGAGGATATGGAGTTGTCCGGCAAGTGCATGAGCCAGGACCTGACGTTGGGCTTGAGCACCAGCGGGAAGTAGTTGGCAAGGATCTTGTCGTCCCGCCCCCCGGCAGCTTGCACAGCGATGGTGTAGATGCTGAGGAACTCCGATGGATGCGACTTGCCGTCGTACTTCTCTGATACGTCAGGCTTGAAATTCTTATTGCTGGGCCACTGGACTTGCCGCAGCTCACGAGTAAACGCAGGGCAACCTACCGTGTACGGCAAGTCGCCTGGTTCCCCTGGCGCATGCATGTCGACAGAGGGCCCAGCGCTCTGGTTCGATTGACATCGCGCTTCTCTTCGGCGCTCGATGCGAGTACGAGCGTCTTCTTGATGTCGTTCGTGAAGAACTTGGCGCTGATCGCGACGAGCTCGTGGATCTGATGACGCGGTGGAGTCGCTGTCGAGGTGGATCCGGCGAGTCGGCGACCTTGGTCTTCGGGGCGGAGAGTGCACGGTGGTTGCACCCCCACCGGTCTTGTTGCCACCGGCTTGTGCCTGGCTGACCTGCCGCAACTGCGATGTACTCGGCTGCCGTGGAGTGTCGCCGTTGGCGAAGCCGATGAGACTCTGAATGGTGGCCCTCCATTCATCGATCTTGTCTGCCGTTGGAGGGTAGTCCAGCAGCAGTTGAGCTCGCGCCAAAGCTTCTGCTGAAGTGGTGGGTAGCGGTGGCGAACGGTGTGAGGAGCAGGATATGCTCGGACTTCTAACTATGTTAGAAGGAGCAGTATCCCGTCCAGGCGACCGTGCCTCGCTCGTGCCAGCATGTTGGCGTGCATGCTGGTCTTGAGCACTCCGAGATCCACCAGCTCGATCTTGGTCTAGCAAACGTATGGTACCGTGAGTACCATGACGCTGCCGGTCCCGCGCCTCCCGAGATGGGCGCGGTGCATGTACGGACGCCGAGGTCTTGGAATGCGCCCCGGTCGTTGTGGGGGCCGACTACGCCGCCGATGGGCAGCGCAGCCTTGTCCTTGGACCTGGCAGCACCATGAGCTCCCTCATCGACGCCCGTTCTTCCGCCGGCGTCTACCCCACCAGCCGTTTGCTCCGGCGGTGGTGGGTTCGACGCGAACGGAGCAGCCGCCTCCGAAGCCTTCTTCTTCGGTGGCATGTCGATGAAGACGATGAAGATCTAGCTCGTGTGAACGCTGGATCAGGTTCACACAACCTCGACGTCCCCTACCTGGCGCGCCAAAGATGTCGGGGAACGAATCCACGAGCACCTATGGGACCGGCGGACTGAGCCCCTTTCGGTTTGGCGGGTGCGAAGATCGCACGAAGAGCGGATCGAGGCGAAACACACGAGTAGTTTACCCAGGTTCGGGCCGCACGGATGCGTAAAACCCTACTCCTGCTTTGTGGTTTGTATTGAGTTCTTGCTCGGGAGCGCTGAGTGCTACAGTACACACCAGCAGCTAACGAGACTGAGCGTGAGTGTTCTCCTCCCCCTCTCTACATTGCGCATGGGCCTCCTTTTATATGCTCAAGGGGTCACCGACAGGTGGCAACGTAGACAAGGGTAAAAATGGAAAGGTGTTTCGGTTGGTACAACTACCTGTTATAGTGTATCATACCTAACTCTAACGGCAGGGGACAAGGGCATTGAATGCCCATCTGCGTCGCCCAAATAGTGCAGAAAAGGACCGTCAGGGACGCCACCGCTCGCCACGATGGCAATCTTGTCAGCACCGCTTGCCACCGCGCACCGCTGGCTGCACAACCTCCCGCCACGTGCGCCTGGAAGGGTCCTAGAGCGACACGTTGGCGGATCTGCTGGAGCGCGGGTACAGAGTGGTAGCTTGCCGCGGCAAGCGCCTTGCCGCTGTCGTTGTCTTGTCGCGTCCGGGAGCTCGTCGCTCACCGGGCCTTGCCGGGACGCATGGCGCGTCGCGGCAAGTTCCTTGAGATGCCTTGGTTGGCCTTCCCGGCAAGCTCCTCTTGTCGGGGTCTTGTCTCCTTGGCTTGAATACTTTGTTCTTGAATGGCTCCAAAGGAACCACGGAGGGCCTTGGCGGTCACCCAGCAAGCCTTGCCGTGGGATGCTGCGACTGCCCGTGCACAAGTTCGGGATACTAGGGTACCCCTACTCTAGTACACCAACAAATATTTAACTTTTATTTGCCGATGGCAAATTGACCCTCATTAACATGGCAAATTTACCTATTCCAATGGCAATTTTTAAATTTTATTGCCATGCCAAGATTTTACCATTTATTGGACCTTTATTAGCGTGGCAGATAAGCCATGTCAAATACATGCAAATTTTAATATGATTTTAGTTATGGGGTTTTTCTTTGTTAATTTTTTGTTTTTTCAACTTTTTGTGTTTTTTCACACTCGACATTTGTTGCATACATTAGATGTAGATTTAAGTAAAAATACCATGACATTTTTTGCTATGAATTTTCCACTACAAATTATTTTGTTTGTATGATGGAAATTGCCATGACTTCTTCTTTTTCTTTTTTAGGTTCTTGTAAAATATGTTCTTATTCACCCATGGCAATTTTCTGCGTATGAAAGTTGATGGCATACTTTTTATGTACCAAAGCAAAAAAATTAGCTTTTTTGTTACAGCAAAAAGAAAGAAAAATATAGGCTTTTTTCTTCTATTTTTCGCTACTCGGCTTTTGGATTCACTTTTTGGGCCGTTGGTAGGGAGGCGTTTCAGCTGGGGTTTTGTCCTCCCGAACGAGTGGTTCAGTCTTTGCCCGTCCCATATCGAACGAAACATTCGATCTGGGGTGCTCTGAGACCAAACGTTCCCGCCAAAAATTAATTTTCTTTGGACCACGACAATCTAATTTAATGGAACATGGCAAATGTAGTTTATGGAACATGGCAATTTGATTATACGGGCCATGGCAAATTCTTCTCTTTTTGTAATGAACAGGACCATGGCAAATTTAGTGTATGCATCATGGGAATTATAGTGTATGGATCATGGCATTTTTAGTCTATGAATCATGATATACATAACATTTTGCAATAAAGTTGCCATGGCCCATGGCAAAAACATTTTTGCTCCACATATTTTCTAGTTTAATAACATGGCATTTTTTATTCGACCATGGCAAATTAATTTGTTCGAGCATGGAAAATGTCTTTTATGGATCACGGTAATTTTCTTATTCTTTTTAACATGGGAAAAATTATTGTTTGTTTTTTGACCATGGTGATTTAATTTCATGGTGCATAACAAATGTAGTATACGGATCATGACAATTTTTATGCTATAAGTACCATGGAAAAATTCTTCATTTTTGCAACAAATATCTTATGAATGGGACCATGGCAAATATATATAGTGTATGCATCATGGAAATTATATTTTGCCATGGAAATTTTGTATTTTTGCCATGGCAGCTTTGCCATGCTTTTCTTAGGAATCAAATATGTTGTAAAGCTTGCGATTGTAGAATTATATCATGGAAATTCATCAAATAGGGACGATTAGTTTTGTCAAAAGAAGAATTGCATTTTATTTTTCAAATTTTCCATGGCAATTTTCGTCTTTTAAAGTTGATGCCATTTTCCGTAGCACAGCAAACACTAGTATTTTTATTTGTCATGGAAAAAGAAAAGAAATCTGAGCCTCTTTTTCTATTTTGCTACTGGCCTTTTCTTTTCTTTTCATTTTTTAAGAAAAAAGGGCCATGTAGGGGCCTTGGGGAAGGCATTCGCGCTTTGGGCCTTCTGCCTCCGAACGAAATCATTCGTGAGCATGGAGCTGTCGTACAAAACGTTCTGTGTGGGGACCTCCCACACCGAATGTACGGGAGACATCGACGTCCATGATTAAACCTCTAGGAACGGTCTATATAACGTACGATTTGTAAGACAATAAAGCAGAACATATGATTTTTCTTAGATCTCTAGAACATACGATCTATACAACAATAAGGCAGAACACGTACTTAGCTACAGGGGAGGAGTCATGATATTCACTCCAGACGTGGTCGCAATTAACAGAATGATCTCCGGTACAATAAGTAGAAGAACCAAGTCCATGTGGTACCTCCTACTCGGAGCCATGGTATGGCAAAGCGAAGGCTCTAGCACTCGTCGCTCTCTTCTGTTGTATCCTCACATTGCTACTTCTGTCTATATATAAAAGGATTTGTACAGAAGTTTAGAATGGCCATAGCTGGTATCTGTTATGGACGCAAACACATACACACTACTTGCAGACCGAGAACAAATTTCACCCTTATATTAACATTCAAATGACCAGGAAGTCCAGCATAAAACTAGAAGCTAAGAATGTGACCTCCTGTCGTATGTGTTCTGGCGACTACCAGTAAGGCTTTAGTCTCGTTGCCGTCATATGCTCAAACCCTACTCGAGGCCTTTATCACCCGTTATAGGGTTCTTTGCAAACGGGCACACATCATTGTGACCTCCTGTCGTATGTGTTCTGGCGACTACCAGTAAGGCTTTAGTCTCGTTGCTGTCATATGCACAAACCCTACTCGGGGCCTTCAGTGCCCATTATAGTGTTTTTTCCAAACGGGCACACATCACTCCTCCAGGCTTGAACGGCCCATTTTGCCTGTTTTTCTGTTTAAATTGCAAAAAGTTGTGCATGGGTGTGATTCAAACGTGTGGCCTCCTCACTTAATGTTAGCCAACTATAAAACTCACCTGATGTGATTTTCTACATCCTTTTTCCTCTTTTCTACTTTCTTCCTTTATTTATTTTATTTTTATTTTATTTTTCATTTCCCTTTTTTCCTTTTTCTAAAATGCGTGAACTTTTTTTAGAAAAATTGACGAAGTTTTCTAAAATCCATTATTATTTTTCTCAAAATCAGATGGACGTGTTTTGGGTTTGTGAACTTTTTTTCCATAATTGATTATTTTTTTGAACTCTTTTACTTTACTTGAAATAAGTGAATCTTTTTTCAAAATCTATGAACTTTCTTCCAATTCGTGAACTTTTTTTTATCAAAACCGATGAACTTTTATCAAATCCATGAACTTTTCGTATCAAAATTGATGAATAGATTGCTAATATACTCACCAAGTCTCTAAAGGCTCGGTATTTTTAGATAAAAGGCACAAGCAGCGCCTGACTTCAAATTACATGAGTGGCCAACGGAGTATTACCACAAGTAAACAGATCTAGCACAAGCTAGATAAACGGTTGTACTTCTTGAAAGAAAACAGATTATATGACATACAACAAAATATGTTACATAACTAATTCGACATTGTTCTGTTTGTTGTGTGGATGTCCTTGATATGCCTTCCTCTTCCCTAGAGGGCGGCATAGCTACAAAAATAGAGCCCATTTAATGATGGAGTTAGCTAACTGGCTAGGGCTATAATTCCTTCAATGTCGAGTTTGTTACCACAGTTCCAAAGCGCCCAAGCCATCATCACGGAGGAGTGCCAAGTGATCCTTCGAAGAATATCAAGCTCGGAAGGGATAACATAGAGATTGGGGAATGGAGCATAAAAACGAAGAGCCGTTTATACATAATAGAGAACCAAAACTTGATGTTAGACCCAATGCCAACCACAAATTTGGCTTCCAAATAAGGTTGGCAATCGGTTGGGTATGAGCAGGATAGAGCAATACTGTACCCATACCCGTATAGTAAGTGGGTACATAATTTTACCCATACCCGTACCCAAGGGTATGAAACTTTTCTCATACCCATACCCGACAGTACCCGTACCCACTGATAGCACATTTTTACACTTGTTGATAGCACATTTGACCCAAAAAATCAATTATCTCAATTCAATAATAGATAGGCGAGTACAACATACTCATCAATCAATAGGAGTAGACAAGTCAAATGAAAAATTAATGATTAATTGATGACAACTTAACATTAGTTCACAATCAGGCAGGGTATGGATATACCCACGAGTACAAGGCCATACACGTAGCATACCCATGACTTAACGGATAGAGTATGCGTACTACCCATGGGTATAAAAGTTTTCCCATACCCTACCCAAGCAGGTACGGTGCCCGTGGGTACCCGAACCCGTGGGTAAAATTGCCATCCTTACTTCCAAATAGAATAAGTCCTTGCATCTTTGGAGCCCATTTTAAAACGGGGAGCCCTCGACACTGGAGCTATAGAAGGACGAGTTAGACAAGTATTTGGCATTGAGAATCTGAGCCCACAGGCTGTCGTCTGTTCTGCTTCCAAATCCATTTGGAGATAAGGGCAAGGTTCATAATTGTATAGTTCGTGATGCAAGTTCACCTTAAGATTTAGGCTTACACTTGTCCTCCCAGCGGATCATATGGTATTTAATGTTGGAAATATGAGCAATTTATCAAGTGATTTTATTAACAGAAATACTAGATAAAGCATGACTAATATAACAGTAATAGAGCAAGTCATGCGATCTGACAAAGAGAAGGTAAATAGCATCTTCATATACATAACTAGTGGCATATATGAAGTAGGACCTAACATATTTAGAGCAAACACTAGATCGAAGAACAGTGACAGTGTTTCTAACAGAAAGACCATGAACACATACGGGCCAAAGAATAGAACAAGACAAACTAGAGAGATCATGGAGACATACGAAGCAGCAGCCGAAGCCCCGGTCTTGGGTGAGTTGTCCTCGCTGGCCATGTCGTCGAAGAGGTTGTCGACATCGGGGAAGTAGTCATCGGTGACCGGATCGTCCGTGATGAAACAGCCAGTAGTCGCGTCGAGCGCTCCCCAAAAACCTTATCACCCTTCTCCCGTACAGGACTCAAAAGGTGCGGTTTCGGAGGCCTATCTGTCCTCAGAGATGGAACCGGTGGCGAGAGGAAGGAGAGATTCTGGCTCATTCTCGCAACCAGCGCCGCGACAGGTGGCGGAGGAGGAGCGCGCGTGGATGTCCCTCTTGTTCCCATGCTCGTACAAGTGGAGAAAGAGCCTCCCTTATAAGGAGGTCCAACTCCCCGTAAACTAGCAATGTGGGACTAAACTTTAGTAGTGCCCCTTGCCTTGCACGAATGGGCTAAATGGGCCTCTAGGATTTATTAGGAATTTCTGAAATTAATATTGGGTTGGGCCATAATAGACTCAAATTCCAGCATTACGTCTAGCCCCATCATCTTCTCAAAAAATCTAGCTTGATTTTTTGTCGAATTAGGCAAGAAACCCATCTGAAGGAAATATGCCCTAGAGGCAATAATAAAGTTATTATTTATTTCCTTATATCATGATAAATGTTTATTATTCATGCTAGAATTGTATTAACCGGAAACTTAGTACATGTGTGAATACATAGACAAAACAGAGTGTCCCTAGTATGCCTCTACTAGACTAGCTCATTGATCAAAGATGGTTATGTTTCCTAACCATAGACATGAGTTGTCATTTGATCAACGGGATCACATCATTAGGAGAATGATGTGATGGACTAGACCCATCCGTTAGCATAGCACTATGATCGTTTAGTTTTACTGCTATTGCTTTCTTCATGACTTATACATGTTCCTATGACTATGAGATTATGCAACTCCCGAATACCGTAGGAACACCTTGTGTGCTATCAAACGTCACAACGTAACTGGGTGATCATAAAGATGCTCTACAGGTGTCTCCGAAAGTGTTCGTGGTGTTGGCATAGATCAAGACTAGGATTTGTCACTCCGAGTGTCGGAGAGGTATCTCTGGACCCTCTCGGTAATGCACATCATAATAAAGCCTTGCAAGCAAAAGACTAATGAGTTAGTCACGAGATGATGTATTACGGAACGAGTAAAGAGACTTGCCAGTAATGAGATTGAACTAGGTATAGAGATACCGACGATCGAATCTCGGGCAAGTAACATACCGATGACAAAAGGAACAACGTATGTTGTTATGCGGTTTGACCGATAAAGATCTTCGTAGAATATGTAGGAGCCAATATGAGCATCCAGGTTCCGCTATTGGTTATTGACCGGAGATGAGTCTCGGTCATGTCTGCATAGTTCTCGAACCCGTAGGGTCCGCACGCTTAACGTTTGATGACGATCGGTATTATGAGTTTATGAGTATTGATGTACCGACGATAGTTCGGAGTCCCGGATGAGATCACGGACATGACAAGGAGTCTCGGAATGTCCGAGATGTAAAGATTGATATATTGGACGACTATATTCGGACACCGGAAGTGTTCTGGAAAGTTTCGGAATTTACCGGAGTGCCGGGGGGTTACCGGAACCCCCTGGGGGAATGATGGGCCCTCGTGGGCCATAGGGGAGGGAGAGGGCAGCAGCCAGGAGGTGGCGCGCCCCCTCCCTAGGGGCAGTCCGAATAGGACTTGGGGAGGGGGGCGCGGCCCCTCTTTCCCTCTCCCTCTCCCTCTCCTTCCTTCCCCCTCTCCTTCTTGGTGGAATCCTACTAGGAATATGATTGCAATTCTATTCCTAGTGGGAATGCCTCTCTAGCCGCACCATAGAGGGCCGGCCGGCCTCCCCCTTGCTCCTTTATATACGGGGGCAGGGGGGCACCCAAAGACACACAAGTTGAATTGTTTTAGCCGTTGATGGCTTCTCGCCCCTCGTTGGTTACCCCAAGTGGAAGGTGTGAGATGCAGTGTAGCGGAAGTTTTCCCTTGGCAATACCAAGGATCGATTTCCCTAAGACTCCCAGTTTCAACAAGAAGGTGTCAACTGCTAACAGCGCCAGATATTTAGAAATTAACGTGGACCTGACACAGATACAAATAACTTTGCTCCCAATGAGTACAGAGAGGTTGTCAATCCCTCCGGCCTTGTAGTTTACAAAGGATCAAACGCAAGTGATAATAGTGATAGGTATAATTGCAATAGTAAGTAAAAGCGTAAAGTAAATAGCGGATGTGATCAATGATGGTAATATGGACCGGAGTCCCATGATGTTCACTAGTGATGTCTCTCTCCCAAAAGACCATAAAACTGCTATGTGAGGTAAACGAATTACAGCTGGGCAATTGACAGGATCATGTGCGCAAACCAATGCTGACTAAGTTGCAAGAAAGGTAGAGGTTCAAAGCATGGGCGGTACGCCAACGTAAGTAGACCGAAATCCATCTGCATCTACTACTAATCATCCACCTTGAGATATCTATCCAGAACATCTCGCTGGTATTAAGTTGCGAGTCCCACCCATAGTGTAAACTCAAAGCAACAAACAACTGCATTAAAAGAACTTTGCGTAAAGTAAACAATCCTTGCACCCGCGGGCACAAGCACCGTTGTTTTGCCCCTTGTGGCAACAACACATCCCCTAGACTCATGTTTCTTTCACTCAAGCTAGTCATCGAGGGGCATGAACCCACAATCAAGCATAACGTTCCCTCTTGGAGTCACTACCTACTACTTGGCCAAAGCAATAAATAACAACGGAGAACATGCAAGAATTACTTACGAACATAAATATAAAAGAGGTGAATCAAATATATTACTCAAACACAATCTGAACATAATCTCATAATCCATCGGATCCCAGCAAACTCATCATAGCAACAGCATAAGGATTACATATGTGCCTCGATCATGTAGGCAGCTCACGAGGACTAATTAGTGAAGCACAAGAACGGGGGGAGAACATCACATAGCTACTGGTCATGGACTCATGGTCCAAGGGAGACTACTCACAACTCATCCGGG
This sequence comes from Secale cereale, assembly GCA_902687465.1. Taxonomy (NCBI): domain Eukaryota; kingdom Viridiplantae; phylum Streptophyta; class Magnoliopsida; order Poales; family Poaceae; genus Secale; species Secale cereale. The sequence continues at coordinate 890,196,898 of LR738715.1, read as the reverse complement.
AGGCGTCCATGGTGGTGGAGAAGCTCCCGGTGGTGATCCTCCCCTCCGGCAGGGTGCCGGGAAGAGTTCTCCTGGTTCTCCCGATCTTGGAAGCGGCGGCGGCGGAGGAACAGAGATGAGATCGCGAAAAAGAGTTCCCCCCTCGAGGGTTTCGGGAGACGGTATAAATATATGCCAAAGGGGGGCATCAGTGGAGCCTCGGGGCGCCCAGGCGTCCCCCCGGTACGGCCCAGGGGGGGCGCGCTACCAGGGCACCTGGGGCCCTGGTGGCCTCCCTCCGGCTGTGCTTCGGGTGCCTGGTAGCTTCTGGAACGCTGATTTTTTATATAATTTTTCCGGGATTTTTCTGGTAGTTCTCGTAATGGGAAAACCTGAAATACAAAAACAGCCGAAAACAGAAACTGGCACTGGGGTGCACTGAGTTAACAGGTTAGTCCAAATATGATCAAAAGTGTATGGAAGTGTATAAATATCATAGCAATATCACCCAAAAGAGGCATGGAGCAAGCAGAAATTATAGATACGTTTTGGACGTATCAACATCCCCAAGCTTAATTCCTGCTCGTCCTCGAGTAGGTAAATGATAACAAGAATAATTTCTGTGGTGACATGCTATTAACCATATAGGACTTTTTCATAGTCACATGACAAAAGCTTACCGAGACAATGAATCTATAGTAATTAAGTTGCCTCATGAGAAAATCACAAAGAACTGAAAGTTTTACAATATGGTACCGAAACATTAAATAGATTTGTAATGAGCATGGTGTGCAAATATGATAAAGTAATATCTCGCTTGCCCCCTTTAGTGAAGCAAAACATAAATGCAGGGGCACCTCCAAGGTTTAAGTGATGACTAGATACAATGATTTCAAAATAAACGATATCACAATCATGCAAAAGACAATGCTACTTTGGGACAATGCACATTACACTCAGAATGACAATCATGCTCTCAATAGTTGGTGCTTTAAAAGAAGGTGGAGACTCTCAAACCGTGGCTTTTGTTGGCAAGGTTGAAAACCCGTAGTCGGAAACAAAGACAAAACATGTACCAGAGCTCTTGGTTTTAAAACAGAGGTAATAATTATTATTTTTTAGATTATGCATGTTTCGTCAACGAATGCTAGCAGACAACTCAATCACTTCTTGAGATGGACAAGTTTCGAGGAACGGCTCCCGAATGAGGACGATCACATCCTCTTAATCTCCTTTGTTTATCACTGCCAAAGTTTTCTGATTTCTCATGAACAAAGCTTGAAGGAGGGTTTGTTTGTTATATTATCTTTTTGAGCCGGGCGAACTCAATGCCAGTTCCTTCTCATATTATGGGTTTGCCCATTATACATGCAATCCCGGGGTGAAGCTTGTCCAACTTAAAAAGATCATGAATTAACTACTACTTCCTCATGAACTTACAACAGAGGCACAAAATAAGAATGCTTTTTCTTTGAATAATTTCGAGATGGTACATGCAAGTCTCCGTTAGGAATGGCAGGTAAATACCATGTAGGAAGGTATGGTGGACTCATATGGCATAACTGGTTTAAAAGAATGTGGATGCACAAGCAGTCAGTCCGCTTAGTACAGGCGAAGGTTAGCAAAAGACTGGGAGCGACCAACTAAGAGAGCAATGACGGTCATAATCATGCAGGGCGACAAAGCAACATTGAATCAGGCATGGAAGTTATATCGCTACTCAGAAACAAAAGATCATCAAGGCTTGACAGACTTTCTTTACAGTCTTAAATATGCGTGAGCATACGCCAAGTCAATCAAAATAAATTCTTTGAAGGAAGATATTACTAAACCATACCACATCATAGGCAAACAAATCATGTTGGTACTCCAATAACACATTGGGAACCCCCCAGCTATTTGAGACTAACCATAAGAAAACATGAACTACTAAGCGCCATTATGCACGTAGCATCTTTATCATAGACATATCAACCAATGGAACGGAAGCACACTCTCTTAATAAGATAATCATGATAAATAAAGAGAGTTCAAGCAACCAACTAAACAAAAGCTCTTTAGAAAGATAACCATGAAAGTTAAGAGCTAAGCACGATAGTAGCTATTGAAAGACAAAGAACACACACAACAAAGATAGACATGAAAATTCTATGTTATGTTCTAGGTAGAAGTGGAGCGTGTTTCTCTCCCACATAAAGAAAGCTGAGTTCCGACTCGTTATGAAAAGCTAAAGAAAACTAAAAAGGAAAACTAAAAGCAAGACGCTCCAAGCATAGCACATAACACATGAAGTGATTAAAATATAGTGGAACGAAAGACGAACTGATAATGTTGATGGAGAAGGGGATGCACGGGGGCATCCCCAAGCTTAGACGCTTGAGTCTCCTTGAATATTTCTTGGGGGTGCTTGGGGGCATCCCCAAGCTTGAGCGTTTGACACTCCTGAATCTTTTTATCATCTTCCCTCGCACACTTGAAAACTCCCTTCATACATAACTCATCATAATCTGGTTAGCGAGGTTAGTACCCTTAATAAAATAATTGTTCCTTGCTGGAAATAAGGATATTCTTGAAGATCTACTGTTTCTCAAGATTGCCAAAAGGTTTTTGCAAAGAAAAAGCAAGCTCAAGGTTTGCAAAATGAAGGAAAGGCAAAACAGGACAGAATCTGTGAAAAACAGAACAGCATGTAGTAAATGATTTTTTCGGGATACTTCTGCAACTCTAATAAAAAAACTCAAAACAGACGCACGAAAGACAATTATATAGATCATGCTGTCGAAAAAATTCAGACCAAAAAGATGATCTGGTGATTTTATATGAATTTTTCTATCCAAGGACAGAATCTGTTTCCTGGACAGCACGTCACAAGTTTTGAACTTTCTTGCAATCAGAGGCTACACTTGGCACAAAATTGAAAAGCAAAGATACAATGATGATGCTACTGTAGTAACAACATCAAGACACAACAAAAGAAAAATAAATTTATTCATGTGGGTTGCTTCCCAAAAGCGCTTTCTTTTATGCCTTTAAGCTAGGCATAATGCAAAGAGATCAAGTTTTATCAAGAGTAAAAGAATAGCTAGCCCGTACAACGGACTCAAAAGGTAACTTAATCTTCTTTCGAGGGAAGTGTTCCATCCCTTTCTTGAGAGGAGACTGGAATTTTATATTCCCCTCTTTCATGTCAATGATAGCACCAACGGTGCGTAGAAAAGGACGTCCCAAAATAATTGGACACGAAGGTTCACATTCAATATCCATAATAGTAAAATCAAAGGGAACATAATTGTCATTGACAATGATAAGAACATCGTTGATCCTCCCCAAAGGTTTCTTTATGGAAGAATCAATGAGACGAACACCAAAAGAACAAGAATCAAAAGGTTTCAATTTAAGCATATCATATATTCTTTTGGGCATAACAGAGGTACTAGCACCAACATCACATAAAGCATAGCAAGAGAAGTTATTCAACTTAATTTTAATCATAGGATCCCAACCATCTTCTAGCTTTCTAGGTATGGAGGCTTCTACTCTAAGTTTCTCCTCCCTAGCTTTGATGAGAGCACTAGTGATATGCTCTGTGAAGGCAAGGTTAAGCGTGCTAGTGCGGGGATCTGTAGACATCTTGTGAAGGAAATCAATAACTTCGGTAAGAGTGCAATTATCAAAATCAAGTTCACTACTATCAAGTAAGGTGGTAGTGGTGTCCTTTAGGTTCACTTGTTTGGTAGTTTCTATAGTCATAGCATCACCATTAATAGGTCCATTGGGACCAGGAGTGCATTGGGTGCTTAGAGTTTGGATATCCTCAACAACTTGGATAGTAGCAACAGTGTGGTGGGTAGGAAGGCTCTTAATTCTATCTTCTTCCTCCCTTTCTCTAGCCCATCTCTCTTTAAGTTTAGCCATCATCCTAATGTTTTCATTAATTTGCACTTGAATAGCATTCATAGGAGTGACCTTCCTCTCCTCAAGAGGAGAAGTTTTAATTTTAAGCAATTCAACCTCATTGGCTAAATTGTCTACCTTCAAAGAGAGATCATCTAGTTTGTTTAGTTTTTCTTCTACACTCTTATTAAAAGCTTTTTGGGTAGTGATGAAATCTTTAAGCATAATCTCTAGTTTAGTAGTGGAGTTCTTGGTGATAGGATAAGCATTGTTGTTCCCATAAGAATTAGAGGGGAACGGTCTAGGATTGCTACCAAAATTACTCCTATAAGCATTGTTATTGAAATTGTTTCTAGAGATAAAGTTCACATCTACTTGTTCTTGAGCAATCAAAGAATTTAAAGGAACATCACGAGGATCAACAGAAGATTGCTTCGAAAGTAGAGACATGATCAAGTCAACTTTTTCATTTTCGGAGGAAATCTCCTCGACAGAGTTTACCTTCCTACCTGTTGGAGCGCGTTCGGTGTGCCATTGGGAATAGTTGGTCATGATCTCATCGAGAAGCTTTGTGGCAGCACCAAGTGTAGTTGACATAAAAGTTCCTCCCGCGGCCGAATCTAACAAGTTCCGCGAGGTAAAGTTCAAGCCTGCATAAAAAGTTTGGATAACCATCCAAGTAGTCAAACCATGAGTAGGGAAGTTCTTGATAAGAGATTTCATACGTTCCCAAGCTTGAGCAACGTGTTCATTATCCAATTGTTTAAAATTCATTATGTTACTTCTCAGTTGGATAATTTTAGTAGGTGGATAGTATTTTCCAATAAAAGCATCTTTGCACTTGTCCCATGAATCTATGCTATTTCTAGGCAAATATTGAAACCAAATTTTAGCTCCTCCTCTCAAAGAGAAAGGAAAAAGCTTAAGCTTAACAATATTACCATCTATTTCTTGGTATTTTTGCATATCACAAAGTTTAACAAAATTGTTTAAGTGTAAAGCAGCATCATCTCCAGCACCGGAGAATTGATCTTTCATGACTAGGTTCAGTAAAGCAAGTTTAATTTCATATGAAGGTGCTGAAGTGGCAGGTGTAGTGATAGGTGTGCAGATAAAGTCATCGTTGTTGTGACTAGTGAAGTCACACAACTTGCTGTTCTTGGTGGAACCCATAGTAGCAAGCAAGCAAGATAACTATTTTTGTGATTTTCGATAAAAGATAATAAAGCAAAACTGAAAGGTAAACTAACAAGACTAAAAAGCAAAGGTAAAAGATAGCGTGCAACTCCCCTATCCTGAAGAGTGGAGTCCCCGGCAACGGTGCCAGAAAACTTTGCTTGATGGCTTCTTGCCCCTCGTTGGTTACCCCAAGTGGAAGGTGTGAGATGCAGTGTAGCAGAAGTTTTCCCTTGGCAATACCAAGGATCGATTTCCCTGAGACTCCCAGTTTCAACAAGAAGGTGTCAACTGCTAACGGCGCCAGATATTTAGCAATCAACGTGGACCTGCACACAGATACAAATAACTTTGCTCCCAACGAGTACAGAGAGGTTGTCAATCCCTCCGGCCTTGTAGTTTACAAAGGATCAAACGCAAGTGATAATAGTGATAGGTATAATTGCAATAGTAAGTAAAAGCGTAAAGTAAATAGCGGATGTGATCAATGATGGTAATATGGACCGGAGTCCCATGATGTTCACTAGTGATGTCTCTCTCCCAAAAGACCATAAAACTGCTATGTGAGGTAAACGAATTACAGCTGGGCAATTGATAGGACCATGTGCGCAAACCAATGCTGACTAAGTTGCAAGAAAGGTAGAGGTTCAAAGCATGGGCGGTACGCCAAAGTAAGTAGACCGAAATCCATCTGCATCTACTACTAATCGTCCACCTTGAGATATCTATCCAGAACATCTCGCTGGTATTAAGTTGCGAGTCCCACCCATAGTGTAAACTCAAAGCAACAGACAACTGCATTAAAAGAACTTTGCGTAAAGTAAACAATCCTTGCACCCGCGGGCACAAGCACCGTTGTTTTCCCCCTTGTGGCAACAGCACATCCCCTAGACTCATGTTTCTGTCACTCAAGCTAGTCATCGAGGGGCATGAACCCACAATCAAGCATAACGTTCCCTCTTGGAGTCACTACCTACTACTTGGCCAAAGCAATAAATAACAACGGAGAACATGCAAGAATTACTTACAAACATAAATATAAAAGAGGTGAATCAAATATATTACTCAAACGCAATCTGAACATAATCTCATAATCCATCAGATCCCAGCAAACTCATCATAGCAACAGCATAAGGATTACATATGTGCCTCGATCATGTAGGGCAGCTCACGAGGACTAATTAGTGAAGCACAAGAACGGGAGGAGAACATCACATAGCTACTGGTCATGGACTCATGGTCCAAGGGAGACTACTCACAACTCATCCGGGAGGCGTCCATGGTGGTGGAGAAGCTCCCGGTGGTGATCCTCCCCTCCGGCAGGGTGTAGGGAAGAGTTCTCCTGGTGCTCCCGATCTTGGAAGCGGCGGCGGCGGAACAGAGATGAGATCGCGAAAAAGAGTTCCCCCCTCGAGGGTTTCGGGAGATGGTATAAATATATGCCAAAGGGGGGCATCAGCGGAGCCTCGGGGGGCCCAGGCGCCCCCCCGGCGCGGCCCAGGGGGGGCGCGCCACCAGGGCGCCTGGGGCCCTGGTGGCCCCCCTCCGGCTGTGCTTCGGGTGCCTGGTAGCTTCTGGAACGCTGATTTTTTATATAATTTTTCCGAGGTTTTTCTGGCAGTTCTCCTAATGGGAAAACCTGAAATACAAAAACAGCCGAAAACAGAAACTGGCACTGGGGTGCACTGAGTTAATAGGTTAGTCCAAATATGATCAAAAGTGTATGGAAGTGTATAAATATCATAGCAATATCACCCAAAAGAGGCATGGAGCAAGCAGAAATTATAGATACGTTTTGGACATATCAGCCGTGTGCGGTGCCCCCCTCCACAGAAACACACCTCGGTCATATCGTTGCAGTGCTTAAGCAAAGCCCTGCGCCGGTAGATACATCATATCCGTCACCACGCCGTCGTGCTGACGAAACTCTCCCGTGAAGCTCAACTGGATCAAGAGCTCGTGGGACGTCATCAAACTGAACGAGTGCTGAACGCGGAGGTGCCGTACGTTCGGTGCTTGATCGGTTGGATCGCGAAGAAGTTCGACTACATCAACCGCGTCACTTGACGCTTCCGCTCCCGGTCTACGAGGGTACGTAGACACACTCTCCCCTCTCGTTGCTATGCATCCGGTAGATAGATCTTGCGTGATCGTAGGAAATTTTTAAAATACTACGTTCCCCAACAGTGGCATCAAGAGCCAGGTCTATGCGTAGATGATATGCACGAGTAGAACAGAATGAGTTGTGGGCGATACTAGTCATACTGCTTACCAGCATGTCATACTTTGCTTCGGCGGTATTGTGAGATGAAGCGGCCCGGACCGACATTACGCGTACGCTTACGCGAGACTGGTTTCACCGTTATGAGCACTCGTTGCTTAAAGGTGACTGGTGGGTGTCTGTCTCTCTCACTTTAGCTGAATCAAGTGTGGCTACGCCCGGTCCTTGTGAAGGTTAAAACAGCACATACTTGACGAAACATCGTTGTGGTTTTTGTATGCGTAGGTAAGAACGGTTCTTGCTAAGCCCATAGCAGCCACGTAAAACTTGCAACAACAAAGTAGAGGACGTCTAACTTGTTTTTGCGGGGCATGTTGTGATGTGATATGGTCAAGACATGATGAATTATATGATTTTGTATGAGATGATCATGTTTTGTAAAGTTATCGGCAACTGGCAGGAGCCATATGGTTGTCGCTTTATTGTATGAAATGCAGTCGCCATGTAATTGCTTTACTTTATCACTAAGCAGTAGCGATAGTCATAGAAGCAATAGTTGGCGAGACGACAACGATGCTACGATGGAGATCAAGGTGTCGCGCCGGTGACGAAGGTGATCATGACGGTGCTTTGGAGATGGAGATCAAAAGCACAAGATGATGATGGCCATATCATGTCACATATTTTGATTTGCATGTGATGTTTATCTTATTATGCTTCTTATTTTGCTTAGTACGACGGTAGCATTATAAGATGATCCCTTACAAAATTTCAAGGTACAAGTGTTCTCCCTGAGTATGCACCGTTGCGAAAGTTCTTCATGCCGAGACACCACGTGATGATTGGGTGTGATAAGCTCTACCTTCAAATACAACGGGTGTAAGACAGTTTTGCACACGCAGAATACTCGGGTTAAAATTGACGAGCCTAGCATATGCAGATATGGCCTCGGAACACTGGAGACCGAAAGGTCGAGCGTGAATCATATAGTAGATATGATCAACATAAGGATGTTCACCATTGAAACTACTCCATCTCACGTGATGATCGGATATGGTTTAGTTGATTTGGATCACGTGATCATTTAGATGTCTAGAGGGATGTCTATCTAAGTGAGAGTTCTTAAGTAATATGATTAAATTGAACTTTAATTTATCATGAACTTAGTCCTGGTAGTATTAGCATATCTATGTTGTAGATCAATAGCTCGTGATGTTGCTCCGCGTTTATTTTTTTATGTTCCTAGAGAAAACTAAGTTGAAAGATGTTAGTAGCAATGATGCGGAATTGTTCCGTGATCTGAGGATTATCCTCATTGCTGCACACTTGAATTATGTCCTTGATGCACCGCTAGGTGACAGACCTATTGCAGGAGCAGATGCAGACGTGATGAACGTTTTGACAAAAGCTCGGTATGATGACTACTTGATAGTTTAAGTGCACCATGCTTTACGTCTTAGAACCGGGACTTCAAAAACGTTTTGAATGCCATGGAGCATATAGGATGTTCCAAGAGTTGAAATTAGTATTTCATACTCATTCCCGTGTTGAGAGGTATGAGACCTCTGACAGTACTTTGCCTACAAGATGGAGGAGAATAGCTCAACCAGTGAGCATGTGCTCAGATTGTCTGGGTACTGCAATTGCTTGAATCAAGTGGGAGTTAATCTTCCAGATAAGATAGTAATTGACAAAGTTCTCTAGTCACTATCACCAAGTTAGTAGAACTTCGTGATGAATTATAATATGCAAGGGATGACGAAAGTAATTCTCGAGCTCTTCGCGACGCTGAAATCGGCGAAGGTAGAAATCAAGAAAGAGCATCAAGTGTTGATGGTTAACAAGACCACTTGTTTCAAGTAAAGGGCAAAGGGATAGAAGGGGAACTTCAAGAAGAATGACAAGCAAGTTGTCACTCCCATGAAGAAACCCAAAGCTAAACTCAAGCCTGAAACTAAGTGCTTCTACTGCAAAGGAAATGGTCACTCGAAGTGGAACTGCCCTAGATACTTGGCGGATAAGAAGGATGGCAAAGTGAACAAAGGTATATTTGATATACAGATTATTGATGTGTATTTTACTAGTGTTCATAGCAACCCCTCGGTATTTGATACTGGTTTAGTTGCTAAAGAGTAGTAACTCGAAATGGGAGTATCATAATGAACAGAAACTGGTTAAAGAATGAAGTGACGATGTGTATTGGAAGTAGTTCCAAGATTGATATGATCATCATCGCACACTCCCTATACTTTCGGGATTAGTGGTGAACCTAAATAAGTGTTATTTGGTGTTTGTGTTGAACATGAATATGATTTGATCATGTTTATTGCAATACGGTTATTCATGTAAGTTAGAGAATAATTGTTGTTCTGTTTATATGAATAAAACCTTCTATGGTCATACACCCAATGAAAATGGTTTGTTGGATCTCGATCCTGTGATACACATATTCATAATATTGAAGTCAAAAGATGCAAGGTTAATAATGATAGTGCAACTTATTTGTGGCACTGCCGTTTAGGTCATACTGGTGTAAAGCGCATGAAGAAACTCCATAGTGATGGTCTTTTGGAATCACTTGATTATGAATCACTTGGTGCTTGCGAACCATGCCTCATGGGCAAGATGACTAAAACTCCGTTCTCCGGAACTGTGGAGCGAGCAACAGAGTTGATGGAAATCATACATACTGATGTATGCAGACCAATAAGTGTTGAAGCTCGCGGCGGGTATCGTTATTTTCTGACCTTCACTGATGATTTGAGCGGATATGGGTATATCTAATTAATGAAGCACAAGTCTGAAACATTTGAAAAGTTCAAAGAATTTCAGAGTGAAGTGGAGAATCATCGTAACAGAAAATAAGAGTTTCTACGATATGATCGTAGAGGTAAAATATTTGAGTTGGCGAGTTTGGCCTTCAGTAAAAACAATGTGAAATAGTTTCACTACTCACGCCACCTGGAACACCACAGTGTAATGGTGTGTCCGAACGTCATAACCATACTTTATTAGATATGGTGCGATCGATGATGTCTCTTACCGATCTACCACTATCGCTTTTGGGGTTATGCATTAGAGACATCTACATTCACGTTAAATAGGGCACCATCTAAATCCGTGGAGATGACACCGTATGAACTCTGGTTTGACGAGAAACCTAAGCTGTCATTTCTTTAAGTTTGGGACTGCGATGCTTATGTGAAAAAGTTTCAACATGATAAGCTCGAACCCAAATCGGAGAAGTAAATCTTCATAGGATACCCAAAAGAAAACTGTTGGGTACACCTTCTATCACAGATCCGAAGGCAAGGTCTTTGTTGCTAAGAGTGGATCCTTTCTAGAGAAGGAGTTTCTCTCGAAAGAAGTGAGTGGGACGAAAGTAGAACTTGATGAGGTAATTGTACCTTTGTGACGCCCGAAGACCGACGTCCAGCAGAAGATTCCAGAAGATTCCAGATGTTCCGGGTTCTCCCATGTGTTCATTTGTGCTTGTGTTATTTTATTTTGCATTGCATCATGTCATCATGCCATCATGTCTTTAATTTTTGCATCTCAACCAAATAAATTGTGTGGACCTTCGGTCCATTTAAATCGAGGGAAGGATGACTTCTCTTTATAACATATAAAGCCTCTCAATATTATTAGGGAGCTATATAATAAATATTCCATTGTTTGGAATTAAACGCAACACACTTGCAAATATTCCCCATGCCTTTTTCACTCCAAGTTTCTACTTCTAAACCTTGTCTATAATTCTTTTCCGTTGTTTCGAGGTTCCTCCAAAAATCCGAACATTTTTGGACACTTCAAAAATCAAGTCCTAGTTCAAGCCCATTTGAATTAAATTCAAATATGATTGAATTATATCTCGATCTTGTCTTTTCTATTTTTCTCAGACCGCGCTTTGTTATGAGCCCGAGAAAATAACCTCATGTGCAATTTCTTGCCTAGCTTCCCTTTCTTTTCTTCTCTCCTTTTCTTTTATTCTCTGTTTTTTTCCTTTTCACTCTTAAAATAGGAGAGGCAGCCAGTCCGGCTGGGCCTCCTGGCTGCCATCAGCTTACCAGGCCCAAGGCCCAGCCAGCCTCCAAGCCCGACCGCTCCCAAGAAACCGTAGCCCGACCGCACCGCTTCGCTCCTTCTTTCCTCCCTCGCGCCGCCAGCAGCGATTCCCAGCTCTCGTTCGCCGTACCCTCGTCCTCTTTCCCTCGATCTCTCTCAGCCGCCTCGCTCCCATCGATCCCCCCAAGCCCCGATGCCCTCACCTCCCATCGCCCGGCGCCCCAAGCTCTCCGCGGAGCCGCGACCCTCCTCGCGTCCCTCGCAGCTGGCGCCTCCAGCCCGACGCCCCTGCCTCGAGACGTTCCCCTTCCCTCCTCGCCTCGCCGCCTCTCTGGCCCAGCGGCCAGAGGTCGCCGCCCTCCGTCGCCAAGGCCCCGAGCGGCTCCCTCTGCGCCAGGCTTCGCCCGCGCCCAGCGCCTCTGGACCTCCTCCCGCACCATGGAGGCCCGCAGCGCCGCCAAGCTTCGCCTCTCGCCCCCATCATCGACCAGCGCCGCGACCGGGCCGTCGCGAGCCACCCTTCGGCCGCCCCGTCATCTGCCTCGTCGGCCATGTCTTCGCCATGCGCCGGCCTCCACCAACACCCATGGCCGCCTGTTGCTCGGCCGCATGCTTGCCATGCTTGTTCTCCTTCCACATGCACCTCCGGCTTCTTCCCGCTGGAGCACCAGCCTGTTGACTCCCTCACGGTTCACCAAGACCATCTCAAGTTCGTCTACGTTGCCGAGACCGAGACCGTCAAGTACCCCATCGGTTCGCCAAGACCCTCATGTACGACTACACAAGACGGTGCGTCAAGTACCACTACTTCCCTCTCCGAAACGGAACGTGCACGATGACCGTGAACCAAGACGCGAACGTGAACAACTACTGTCGCCGACGAACCGTGTACCACTACCGGCACCCCGAAGGCGTCCGATGCCGCGACAAGTACCTCTTCGGAAACGGAACGACTACTTCCCTCTACGAACGAGTACAACTACCGTCGCCGAGACCGCCAGTACCACTACGTCCCTCGACGACTCGAACCGACCCGAGAACGAATGTTCCGAAGGAATAACCCCGAGATAATGACCCGTGGATGAATGCATGTGTTGTATGAAATGTTTGCCCTTGTGTGCACCGTGCTCGTTCGTCCTTTTGTCATGCTCCTCGTTTGCCTTGGCGGCAACCCGTGGGAACCCGGCAACGGGATCGCTCCACTTTCTTCTTGCTTGACACGCTCTCCGTCATCTTTTGCACCGGTCTCTCAACGAGTTACCGGAACCGAGATGTTGCGTTGCATCATTTTCGGATCGTTGCCGTGGCACCCTTTCCTTCCACCACGGTGACAAATACTCCTTATCTTCTTCATGTTAACTTTTAATAAAAATTGCATAAACTTGATCATGCCATCCGCATCATGTTAACAACATTAAAATGTGTGAATTGTTGTTGCTTAAAATTACTAAACATGCTCATGGGGATTTCCGGAATTGTTGTTGTTATTCCCGGCCTCATTTAAAATGTCTAAATAGTGTAGTTTTATTATGCTTCACCTCTTGCTATGTTAAAAACATTTAATCTTGTCTTGCAAATAAACGAGAGTCAACTAAATAAAGAACATGTGGTGTTTCGTCAATATGCAACTCGTTGCATAATGAGCTCCACTTAACTTGTAGTGTTGTTTGTGCTCATTGCCATGCCATTCATCATTAAACCGGACATGCATCATACTTGGATGTGCATCGTATGCCATGTTTATGTTTGTGTGTTTACCGTGTTGTTTGCTTCTTTCCGGTTTGCTTCCCTCGTTAGCTTCGGGTACGTTCCGGAGTGGTGAGGTTTCGCTCGACTGTTGCTCCGTCTACTTCATGGACTTGTTCTTCTCCCTTGCGGAATCCCAGGCAAGATGATCATACCCTTGGATACCTTTACTACCATTGCCATGCTTAGTTGTCTCGATGCTATCGTTACATGTCGCGCTACCCATCTTTTATGTCAGCCTCTTCTTGTTGCCATGAAACCTCTACCCTTTTGACACCTTCCTAGCAAAACCACTGTTTGGCTATGTTACCCGCTTGCTCGGCCCCTCTTATAGCGTTGTTAGTTGCAGGTGAGGATGAAGATTGTTCCAGGAGGGAACTTGTTGTTGGAATATCACAATATCTATAATTATTATTAACACACCTATATACTGGACATGGGTGGAAGGCTTGGCCTTTTGCTCGGTGTTTTGTTCCACTCATGCCACCTTAGGCGCCGATAAACCGGCATTATATTCCTTGATTTTGCGTTCCTTACACGATGGGTGGATGGGGACCCCTTGACAGTTCGACTTTGAATAAAACTCCTCCAGCAAGGCCCAACTTTGGTTTTAATTTGCTCATAATAACAACTTAAATAATTAATTAATTGCATAGGGGGTCATGTCCCCGGGTTCTTAATTCTACATAACAGGGGGGCCAGTGCTGATGGTGTTGGTCCCAAATAGAGTCGTGTGCGGCGCCCCCCCTTGGAAACTTGGGGTTTGGCCGCTGTACGCTGTGCTCATCCGGACGTGGCCTGAGACGAGATACGCGCGGCTACTATCACGGTGTCGGCACGCCGGGAGGTCTTGCTGGACTTGTTTTACCATTGTCGAAATGTCTTGTGCACCGGGATGCCGAGCCTGATCGGATTTCCCTAAGATAAGGGGTGATGATATTATATTTATCACTTCAGCTAATCGTGAGAGCTTGTGATGGGCTAAGTTGGGACACCCCTGCAGGGTTATGATCTTTCGAAAACCATGCCCGTGGTTATGTGGTAGATTGGAATTTGTTAATGTCCGGTTGTAGAAAACTTGACAGATGATCCGAAGTAAAACACACAACTGTGTGAGTAACCGTGACTGTCTCTTTTCACTTTGAGAAGAGAACACGGTGGGGTTATGTTTGACTCGTATGTAGTTCAGGATCTTTAGCGATCACTACTAGTTTGCGACCGTTTGCGTAGATGCTCATCTTATTCTTGTACTCGTAAGTTAGCCACCATATTATGCTTAGCCGCTGCTGCAACCTCACCACTTTACCTCTTCCTACCCATTAAGCTTTGCTAGTCTTGATACCCATGGTTATGGGATTGCTGAGTCCTCGTGGCTCACAGTTACTACAACACCAGATGCAGGTTCAGCCGAGAATGAAGCAGGAGTTGGATCAGTACTTCACTGGGAGCTCGATGAAGAGAGTGGCCATATGCTTGTGACGTTTCGACGATCAGTAGTGGTTTCTACTAGGATTCGATCTAGACCTGTGGCTTTATGTTGTTTTGGTATCTTTCTTTTGGATCTTCACCTGTAGCCGGGTTGTGATGTTTTGAATGATGTTTTGCTTATGTAATGTATTGTGTGAAGTGGCGAGTGTAAGCCAACTATCTCCTTTTGCAATTTAATCCCTCTTTTACATGAGTCGTGCAAAGATACCAAACTTGAGATCATTCCAGAATGGGCTTGTACCTTTAAGTCGTGCCTCGACACGTAGGAGGTATAGTCCCATCATGGGCATTACAAGTTGGTATCAGGGCCTTCTCCGACCTACAAGCCCCCACTGATTGATCGAATCGTTGACGGTTGAGTCTAGGCACACACATGAAAATGTTTTGAGTCCTATATATATATATATATATATATATATATATATATATATATATATATATATATATATATATATATATATATATATATATATATATATATATATATATATATATATATATATATATATATATATATATATATATATATATATATATATATATATATATATATATATATATATATATATATATATATATATATATATATCGGAGAGTAGGATTTCTTTTGCTCCTCATCTCTTTTCACTCTGGTGAGGACTCCTGACGATTACTCTTGCCTCTTCTACTCTAAAAAATTCACCAAATTTTTTTAGGATCACGCGAGTATTGTTTGGATTGTTCCGATGTCTTCGTGATGAGAACATTGTTCTCGATGCCTCCTGTCATTAGGGGTTGTGGCAGTGTCCCGGGGAGTTGAGCTCCGAGGTGTTGTCGTCACAAATATATCGCATCAGTTCTAGAATACTTAAGACGGCCGACATCGAAAACTCTCCTATGCGGTTAGTGGCAAGATAACCCCGACATCACCCAGTAGTGGGGAGGTAGTTCGGGAGTATTGCCATAGCTTGTATAGTGGATGCGTTTCGAAGGTCGGAGGTAAACGGTTTCCGGAGATAACTGGTTATGTGTTGAAGGATGGATACAGCTGGATGTAGGATTAGAGCTGAGTGCGCGGTGCTTCCCCTGTATCCCCAACACCTGATTGCATTACTGGAAACTTTCGGAAATTAATAGGTGGGTTCGTCTAGTAGTTCTAGGTATTCTTCCAACGAGTGCATGATATGAAGTTCGGGGTTCTACATTGAGTGAAGTGGTTTTATGGGCTTGTTCCGATCGGGAGTTGCATCTTAAAGGGTCCTTGGCTATGCTGATCCGGGGATTGCAAAACCCTTTTGTAACACGTTCCATGAGCTTTCAGCACGAAGATGTCGAATGAAGCTTCTATCTTGTATTTGTTCTATCTGCTCCTTGTTGCTTTTATTTATCTTTTGTTCTCCCAAGTGGCTTCTCGACAAGTTGATGTACCTACGGAATTCATTCGTTCAATTCTCTGTTCGGATGATGTTGTGAAGATTATGCTGCAACATATCTATCCTTTGTTCTTGTTTTCATTCTAGTATTCAAGTTGCTTCGATGTAAAGCGTTGATTCCATACCTTCCTAATCGGTGTTCTCATATTTCTATGGGAGTGCTAATTCTTCTTGACCATCAAGATCTTCATGTTAATCCTTTTCAACCGGTGTGCTTTCTCTTCAAGTTATTCCATACGGACGCCGTTGACAAATCTGACGATTTGTCTATTTCATTCATCCCAAGTTGTCTTTGTTTTCCCCACCCTCCCACCCTTCTTCTTCTTGGAGTCAGAAATTCTATAATGAAATATCCATTTTATTCATGTGATGTTTCTTCATTCATTTCCTTCAATGTTCTTATCTGGTGATTCTCAGGAAGATGCTCAAGAGCTTCAAGTTCATCATTCTTTTGTTCTCAAATTCTGCCGGTGGATGTAATTCAAGATTTCGGTGTTGATCTTATCCTTTCCTCATTTCACAATGCTTTCTTATTCCGGTGCACCAATTAAGCATTCTCCTCTTGCTATTCATATCCGGAGTGCTGAAGATTCATAATTCCATTCTTAATCCATTCATATTATTTTGAGGATTGTTATCTTATTCAAGCCAATTAATTCAACCGGTGCTATATCTCTTAAGCAATCTTTTTCAACGGTGATTTCTTTTGAGTGGGCCCTAACCCACAGGTCTTTTCCCAGGATCTTACCTGACTCGTCTTTTCCGGAGTTATTCTCAAATTCTTTTCAAAGTGTGACGTGAGAATGATTTCCATCAGTCACATGCCTTCTCCAAGCTTGTTTTCAATTATTTTCATCTTTAGCTCCACCTTCCTCTTGTCATTCCTCCGGAGTATCTCAAATTCTTCATGGCATTTCTCGTCTTCATTCTCAACATTTGAAGACCGGAGAAGTGTTTCTCTTAAATCTTGGCCCGTTCTCTCAAGATTCGTGGCTCTAGCTTCATGACATCCTCATTATTGTTTCGATTATGAGGAATTATTTTCATACTCTTCCGAAGCATTTCATGAATCCTTTCCATTGTGATCCTCCGAAGGCCATCATCTCAGAAGATTTCTTCGTTCTCAGTTTTCAACTTCGTCCTCCAAATATTCTGCATTGATGTCTCTTCGTTCGTCTCCATATTTTTACGGTGGTTCATTCAAGATTACTCTTTCGTTATTATCGTATTCATTCATTTGTTCTTTTCACAATCCTACCGGTGGTTCGTTGAAGATTTACCCAAGCTTGTGCTAGATCTCTCTTTAATTCTTTGCAACGAGAATAAGTAGTATGCCAAATCCTTTGGTTGTCATCAATTTAAATTGGTGAAGGATATGCATAACATAAATCTTATTCTAGTTTCTTCCAAGAGGTTAATCCCTTCCTTCGGAGCTTGTTCATCATATCATATCCTTGGTTCTAAGTTGTCCATCTTGTTTTCCAGAGCTCCAAGTTATTTCAATCATATCATTTCAAACCTCCATCTAATTCATCACAGGCCTTGAATCTTATTATTTTCATCTTTCACTTCTCATGCTTTCCTTACCGGAGTTGTCTTGGTGGTTCATCGTGTTTTAATTCATCCTTCAAGTCTTCATCAAGATTCTTGTTGGAGCTCAAGCATTCTTCATCATGCATTCCAATTGCAATTCTTTCTACCTTATCTTTTCAGATGGTGTTATGTCATTCTTGACAATTCCTTCATGTTTCATGATTCACAAGTTGTCAGGAATGAGATATTTAAACCCATCTTTTTCTTTGTTCAGGAGATCTTTCCAACCTTTCAATTATTTGTTGGAGTAATCATGGGTTGTGTTTCACCTAAAAGCTTTTCCCTAAGGATTTTGCTATTGTGGTGCTTATAAATGATCCAAGTTCTTCATTTATCATGCCGGTGAAATAAGTTTATTGTCTCCTTGTTGATCTCAATACAATCAATCGTTTTCCGTTAGTGGCTTGTTGTCACCTCATAACTTTGAGATGTTTTCCATAAGCCCACATCAAGCTTATTCTTTTCGTTGTTGAATTCCAACAGCTCTGTTCAACCCATCTTGGTAAAGATGCTCTTTCAATTCATTCGTGGGAGAAGTTGTCATTTTTCTTCTCCGTTCATTTCTTTCATCGATTATATGCTATTCTTTCATTCCGGAGGCATTGTGATGTTGCTCTCTTTGACCATCATCTCGTTTTTATCAAGAACATATTCTCCCTTGCTTGTCTATTTAACCGGAGTGTTGTGTCCCCATTCAAGTTCCGTCATCTTATCTAGTTTGCCACTCTTTTCAACCGGAGTGCTGTCTGAAATCCTTCTTACCCCTTGTGCCATTCTTTCAATTGTTTCGGAGGCAATATGCTGTTGATTTCATCAAGTATCATCCATCTTCTCAAGTTCATGTTAATTCCTTACATTTTCAGTCGGAGTGCTGTCCGAATCATGTCACTCTTATTCCTTGGCTATACCATTGCGGTTTCATATTCTTTTGGTTCGTAAGCTCTTGTTTCATGTCTTTCAACCTACAAGGTTCTCGTATGTTCCTTGTTTCGTTTTCCTAACAGAGTGTTTTCATCTTCGTTCTTCTCCATTGTATTCTTGTTCAACTTGTTTAACCTCTCAGGTTCGTGGTTTTCACTCGTCTGTCAAAGAAGCAACTTTGTTTTACCTCTTCTTTTTCGTTTTTACCCGGTGCTATCTCTAGGATCTCGGGTCGAGATCCTCTGTTAGTGTGGGAGAGTTGTGACGCCCGATGACCGACGTCCAGCAGAAGATTCCAGAAGACTCCAGATGATCCGGGTCCTCCCGTGTGTTCATTTGTGCTTGTGTTATTTTATTTTGCATTGCATCAGGTCATCATGCCATCATGTATTTAATTTTTGCATCTCAACCAAATAAATTGTGTGGACCTTCGGTCCATTTAAATCGAGGGAAGGATGACTTCTCTTTATAACATATAAAGCCTCTCAATATTATTAGGGAGCTATATAATAAATATTCCATTGTTTGGAATTAACCGCAACACACTTGCTAATATTTCCCATGCCTTTTTCACTCCAAGTTTCTACTTCTAAACCTTGTCTATAATTCTTTTCCGTTGTTTCGAGGTTCCTCCAAAAATCCGAACATTTTTGGACACTTCAAAAATCAAGTCCTAGTTCAAGCCCATTTAAATTAAATTCAAATATATTTGAATTATATCTCGATCTTGTCTTTTCTATTTTTCTTGGACCGCGCTTTGTTATGAGCCCGAGAAAATAACCTCATGTGCAATTTCTTGCCTAGCTTCCCTTTCTTTTCTTCTTTCCTTTTCTTTTATTCTCTGTTTTTTTTCCTTTTCACTCTTAAAATAGGAGAGGCAGCCAGTCCGGCCGGGCCTCCTAGCTGCCACCAGCTTACCAGGCCCAAGGCCCAGCCAGCCTCCAAGCCCGACCGCTCGCGAGAAACCCTAGCCCGACCGCACCGCTTCGCTCCTTCTTTCCTCCCTCGCGCCGCCAGCAGCGATTCCCAGCGCTCGTCCGCCGTACCCTCGTCCTCTTTCCCTCGATCTCTCTCAACCGCCTCGCTTCCATCGACCCCCCCGAGCCCCGATCCCCTCACCTCCCATCGCCCGGCGCCCCAAGCTCTCCGCGCTGCCGCGACCCTCCTCGCGTCCCTCACAGCTGGCGCCTCCAGCCCGACGCCCCTGCCTCGAGACGTCCCCCCTTCCCTCCTCGCCTCGCCGCCTCTCTGGCCCAGCGGCCAGAGGTCGCCGCCCTCCGTCGCCAAGGCCCTGAGCGGCTCCCTCCGCACCAGGCTTCGCCCACGCCTAGCGCCTCTGGACCTCCTCCCGCGCCATGGAGGCCCGCATCGCCGCCAAGCTTCGCCTCTCGCACCCGTCATCGACCAGCGCCGCGACCGGGCCATCGCGAGCCACCCTACGGCCGCCCCGTCATCTGCCTCGTCGGCCACGTCTTCGCCATGCGCCGGCCTCCACCAACACCCATGGCCGCCTATTGCTCGGCCGGATGCTTGCCATGCTTGTTCTCCTTCCACATGCACCTCCGGCTTCTTCCCGCTGCAGCACCAGCCTGTTGACTCCCTCACGGTTCACCAAGACCATCTCAAGTTCATCTACGTTGCCGAGACCGAGACCGTCAAGTACCCCGTCGGTTCGCCAAGACCCTCATGTACGACTACACAAGACGACGTGTCAAGTACCACTACTTCCCTCTCCGAAACGGAACGTGCACGACGACCGTGAACCAAGACGTGAACGTGAACAACTATCGTCGCCGACGAACCGTGTACCACTACCGTCGCCCCGAAGGCGTCCGATGCCGCGACAAGTACCTCTTCGGAAACGGAACGACTACTTCCCTCTACGAACGAGTACAACTACCGTCGCCGAGACCGCGAGTACCACTACGTCCCTCGAGGACTCGAACCGCCCTGAGAACGAATGTTCCGAAGGTATAACCCCGAGACGATGACCCGTGGATGAATGCATGTGTTGTATGAAATGTTTGCCCTTGTGTGCACCGTGCCCGTTCGTCCTTTTGTCATGCTCCTCGTTTGCCTTGGCGGCAACCCGTGGGAACCCGGCAACGGGATCGCCCCACTTTCTTCTTGCTTGACACGCTCTCTGTCATCTTTTGCACCGGTCTCTCAACGAGTTACCGGAACCGAGATGTTGCATTGCATCATTTTCGGATCGTTGCCGGGGCACCCTTTCCTTCCACCACGGTGACAAATACTCCTTATCTTCTTCATGTTAACTTTTAATAAAAATTGCATAAACTTGATCATGCCATCCGCATCATGTTAACAACATTAAAATGTGTGAATTGTTGTTGCTTAAAATTACTAAACATGCTCATGGGGATTTTCCGGAATTGTTGTTGTTATTCCCGGCCTCATTTAAAATGTCTAAATAGTGTAGTTTTATTATGCCTCACCTTTTGCTATGTTAAAAACATTTAATCTTGTCTTGTAAATAAACGAGAGTCAACTAAATAAATAACATGTGGTGTTTCGTCAATATGCAACTCGTTGCATATTGAGCTCCACTTAACTTGTAGTGGTGTTTGTGCTCATTGCCATGCCATGCATCATTAAACCGAACATGCATTATACTTGGATGTGCATCGTATGCCATGTTTATGCTTGTGTGTTTACCGTGTTGTTTGCTTCTTTCCGGTTTGCTTCCCTCGTTAGCTTCGGGTTAGTTCCGGAGTTGTGAGGTTTCGCTCGACTGTTGCTCCGTCTATTTCATGGACTTGTTCTTCTCCCTTGCGGAATCCCAGGCAAGATGATCATACCCTTGGATACCTTTACTACCATTGCCATGCTTAGTTGTCTCGATGCTATCGTTACATGTCGCGCTACCCATCTTTTATGTCAGCCTCTCCTTGTTGCCATGAAACATCTACCCTGACACCTTCCTAGCAAAACCACTGTTTGGCTATGTTACCCGCTTGCTCAGCCCCTCTTATAGCGTTGTTAGTTTCAGGTGAAGATGAAGATCGTTCCAGGATATCACAATAACTATAATTATTATTAACACACCTATATACTGGGCATGGGTGGAAGGCTTGGCCTTTTGATCGGTGTTTTGTTCCACTCATGCCACCTTAGGCGCCGAAAAACCGGCATTATGTTCCTTGATTTTGCGTTCCTTACACGATGGGTGGATGGGGACCCCTTGATAGTTCGACTTTGAATAAAACTCCTCCAGCAAGGCCCAACTTTGGTTTTAATTTGCTCATAATAACAACTTAAATAATTAATTAATTGCATAGGGGGTCATGTCCCCGGGTTCCTAATTCTACATAACAGGGGGGGCCAGTGCTGATGGTGTTGGTCCCAAATAGAGTCGTGTGCGGCGCCCCCCCTTGGAAACTTGGGGTTTGGCCGCTGTACGCTGTGCTCATCGGGACGTGGCCTGAGACGAGATACGCGCGGCTACTATCAAGGTGTCGGCACGCCGGGAGGTCTTGCTGGACTTGTTTTACCATTGTCGAAATGTCTTGTGCACAGGGATGCCGAGCCTGATCGGATTTCCCTAAGATAAGGGGTGATGATATTATATTTATCACTTCAGCTAATCGTGAGAGCTTGTGATGGGCTAAGTTGGGACACCCCTGCAGGGTTATGATCTTTCGAAAGCCGTGCCCGTGGTTATGTGGTAGATTGGAATTTGTTAATGTCCGGTTGTAGAAAACTTGACAGATGATCCGAAGTAAAACACACAACTGTGTGAGTAACCGTGACTGTCTCTTTTCACTTTGAGAAGAGAACACGGTGGGGTTATGTTTGACTCGTATGTAGTTCAGGATCTGTAGCGATCACTACTAGTTTGCGACCGTTTGCGTAGATGCTCATCTTATTCTTGTACTCGTAAGTTAGCCACCATATTATGCTTAGCCGCTGCTGCAACCTCACCACTTTACCTCTTCCTACCCATTAAGCTTTGCTAGTCTTGATACCCATGGTTATGGGATTGCTGAGTCCTCGTGGCTCACAGTTACTACAACACCAGATGCAGGTTCAGCCGAGAATGAAGCAGGAGTTGGATCAGTACTTCACTGGGAGCTCGATGAAGAGAGTGGCCGTATGCTTGTGACGTTTCGACGATCAGTAGTGGTTTCTACTAGGATTCGATCTAGACCTGTGACTTTATGTTGTTTTCGTATCTTTCTTTTGGATCTTCACCCGTAGCCGGGTTGTGATGTTTTGAATGATGTTTTGCTTATGTAATGTATTGTGTGAAGTGGCGAGTGTAAGCCAACTATCTCCTTTTGCAATTTAATCCCTCTTTTACATGAGTCGTGCAAAGATACCAAACTTGAGATCATTCCAGAATGGGCTTATACCTTTAAGTCATGCCTCGACACGTAGGAGGTATAGTCCCATCCTGGGTATTACAACCTTCTCCCGAATTGGAAAGTGGAACATCACAGAAACTAGTTCCAGTGATTCCTACACCAATTAGTGAGGAAGCTAATGATGATGATCATGAAACTTCAGATCAATTTTCTGCTGAACGTCGTAGATCAACCAGAGTACGTTCTGCACCAGAGTGGTACGGCAACCCAGTTCTGGAAGTCATGTTACTAAACCATGATGAACCTGCGAACTATGAGGAAGCGATGATGAGCCCAGATTCCGCAAAATGGCTTGAGGCCATGAAATCTGAGATGGGATCCATGTATGAGAACAAAGTGTGGACTTCGGTTGACTTGCCCGATGACCGGCAAGCCATCGAGAATAAATGGATCTTCAAGAGGAAGACCGGCGCTGACGGTAATGTTACTGTTTACAAAGCTCGACTTGTTGCGAAAGGTTTTCGACAAGTTCAAGGAGTTGACTACGATGAGACTTTCTCACCCGTAGCGATGCTTAAGTATGTCCGAATCACGTTAGCAATTGCCGCATTTTATGAAATCTGGCAAATGGATAACAAAATTGCATTCTCTAATGGATTTATTAAAGAAGAATTGTATATGATGCAACCAGAAGGTTTTGTCAATCCTAAAGGTGCTAACAAAATGTGCAAGCTCCAGCGATCCATCTATGGACTGGTGCAAGCATCTCGAAGTTGGAATATACACTTTGATAAGTTGATCAAAGCATATAGATTTATACAGACTTGCGGTGAAGCCTGTATTTACAAGAAAGTGAGTGGGAGCACTACAGCCTTTCTGATTAGTATATGTGAATGACATATTGTCGATCAGAAATGATGTAGAATTTTCTGGAAAGCATAAATGAGTGTTTGAAAGGAGTTTTTTTTTCAAAGAAAAACCTTGGTAAAGCTGCTTACATATTGAGCCTCAAGATCTATAGAGATAGATCGAGATGCTTGATAAGTTTTTTCAATGAGTAGATACCTTGACAAGTGTTTGAAGTAGTTCAAAATGGATCAGTCAGAGAAGGAGTTCTTGCCTGAGTTGTATGGTATGATGTTGAGTAAGACTCAAAGCCCGACCTCGGCAGAAGATAGAGAAAGAATGAAGGTCATTCCCTATGCCTCAGCCATAGGTTCTATAAAGTATGCCATGCTGTGTACCAAACCTGTTTTGTACCTTACCATGAGTTTGGCAAGGAGGTACAAAAGTGATCCAGGAGTAGATCACTGGACAGCGGTCAAAATTATCCTTAGTTACTGGATGACTAAGGAAATGTTTTCTCGATTATGGAGGTGATAAAGAGTTCGTCGTAAAGAGTTACGCCGATGCAAGCTTTACACTAATCCAGATGACTCTATGTTGGAAATATGCCCTAGAGGCAATAATAAAAGAGTTATTATTATATTTCCTTGTTCATGATAATCGTTTATTCTCCATGCTATAACTGTATTGATTGGAAACTCAAATACACGTGTGGATGAATAGACAGACTTTGTGTCCCTAGTGAGCCTCTACAGGACTAGCTCGTTGATCAAAGATGACCGTGGTTTCCAGGTCATAGACATGAGTTGTCATTTGATAACGGGATCACATCATTAGGAGAATGATGTGATGGACGAGACCCAAACGTTAAACATAGCTTTTGATCGTGTCAGTTATCGCTATAGTTTTCTGCATGTCAAGTATAAGTTCCTATGACCATGAGATCATGTAACTCACTGACACCGTAGGAGTGCTTTGTGTGTACCAAACGTCACAACGTAACTGGGTGACTATAAAGGTACTCTACAGGTATCTCCGAGGGTGTCTGTTGAGTTGACATGGATCGAGACTGGGATTTGTCACTCCGTGTGACGGAGAGGTATCTCCGGGCCCACTCGGTAATACGTCATCTCAATGAGCTCAAAGTGACTAAGTGGTTGGTCACGGGATTATGTATTACGGTAACGAGTAAAGAGACTTGCCGGTAACGAGATTGAACTAGGTATAGAGATACCGACGATCGAATCTCGGGCAAGTAACATACCGACGAGACAAAGGGAACTGTATACGGGATTGCCTGAATCCTTGACATCGTGGTTCATCCGATGAGATCATCGAGAAACATGTGGGAACCAATATGGGTATCCAGATCCCGCTATTGGTTATTGACTTGGGAGTGTCTCGGTCATGTCTACATGGTTTCCGAACCCGCAGGGTCTACACACTTAACGTTCGGTGACGCTAGGGTTGTTAGTGAGAAAAGTGTATGGTTACCGAAGGTTGTTCGGAGTCCCGGATGAGATCCCGGACGTGACGAGGGTCTCCGGAATGGTCCGGAGACGAAGATTGATATATAGGATGAAAGATTTCGGAGTCCGGAAGTGTTCCGGGGAGCATCGGGAAATCGGCGGAGTACCGGAAGGGGTTTTCGGGGGTTCCGGAAGCAGTTCTGGGCCTAATGGGCCACGAGGGGGAACACCACAGCCCTCAAGGGGCTGTGCGCCCCCCCCTGGGCCCTCTCCTCATGCGGCTAAGGGGGTGGGACCCCCTAGGGCAGCCGCACCCCTTTGGAGTGGGGGGCAAGGCACCTAGGGGGGGAAACCCTAGGGCCTGGCCCTTGGCCGCCGCCCCCCCCATGCCCTGGCCGCCGGCCCCCCTAGGGGAAACCCTAGGGGCGCCCCCTCTCCTCCTTCCCCCTATATATAGAGAGGTAGAGGGAGGGCAGCCAACACAAGTTCGTGCCTCGGTGCTGCCCTCCCTCTCCCATAACATCTTCTTCTCCCGCGGTGCTTAGGCGAAGCCCTGCTGGAATTCTTCTCCACCATCACCACCACGCCGTCGTGCTGCCGGTTCTCCATCAACCTCTCCTCCACCCCTTGCTGGATCAAGAAGGAGGAGACGTCCCCGAGCCGTACGTGTGAAGAACGCGGAGGCACCGTTGCTTCGGTGCTTGGATCTTCAGCGATCTGAATCGCGGCGAGTACGACTCCATCAACCGCGTTCTTAACGCTTCCGCTTAGCGATCTACAAGGGTATGTGGATCCTACTCTCCCCTCGTAGTTGCATCTACTAGATTGATCTTGGTGAACGTAGAGAAAATTTTTTGTTTTCCATGCAACGTTCCCCAACAGTGGCATCATGAGCTAGGATCTTGCGTAGATGTTTTCTCGAGTAGAACACAAAAGGGTTTGTGGCGTTGATGTTTAAATTGCTGCCCTCCTTAGTCTTTCTTGATTCAGCGGTATTATAGGATGAAGCGGCCTGGACCAACTTTACATGTCCACGTACATGAGACCGGTTCCATCGACAGACATGTGACTTTTGTTGCATAAGATGGCTGGCGGGTGTCTGTCTCTCCTATCTTAGTTGAATCGGAATAGAACAAGGCGGTCCTTGTAGAAGGTTAAATAGCAACTTGAATATCACCGTTGTGGTTTTGCGTAGGTAAGAAGCGTTCTTGCTAGATACCCATAGCAGCCACGTAAAACATGCAACAACAAATTAGAGGACGTCTAACTTGTTTTTGCAGGGTATGTATGTGATATGATATGGCCAATGACATGATGAGATATATTTGATGTATGAGATGATCATGTTGTAATAGTTAATATCGACTTGCATGTCGATGCATACGGCAACCGGCAGGAGCCATAGGGTTGTCTTTAATTTTTGTATGACCTGCGTGTCAATCTTTAAGCGCTTTGTAATGCTTTACTTTATCGCTAAACGGTAGCAATAGTAGTAAGAGCATGGTGGGCGCCAACAACCCCGATGGCGACACGATGATGGAGATCATGATGATGGAGATCATGGTGTGGCGCCGGTGACGATGGAGATCATGCCGGTGCTTTGGAGATGGAGATCAAAAGCACGAGTTGATGGCCATATCATGTCACTTATGATTTGCATGTGATGTTAATCCTTTTATGCATCTTATTTTGCTTAGGACGACGGTAGCATTATAAGATGATCCTTCACTAAAATTTCAAGATAAAATTGTGTTCCCCCCGAGTGTGCGCCGTTGCGAAGGTTCGTCGTTTCGAAGCACCACGTGATGATCGGGTGTGATAGACTCTACGTTCGCATACAACGGGTGCAAGCCAGTTTTGCACATGCAGAACACTCGGGTTAGACTTGACGAGCCTAGCATGTACAGACATGGCCTCGGAACACGGAGGACCGAAAGGTCGAGCATGAGTCATATAGTAGATATGATCAACATGTTGATGTTCACCATTGACACCACCTCATCTCACGTGATGATCGGACTTGGGTTGGTGAATTTGGATCATGTCACGCTCGAATGACCGGAGGGATGTCAATTTGAGTGGGAGTTATAAATAATTTGATTAGGTAATAACTCACTTATCATGAACAATAGTCTAAAAAGTCTTTGCAAATTTTTGTTGTAGATGGCTCGCGCAGTAGCTCCCCTGAATTTTAATGCGTTCCTAGAGAAAGCTAAACTGAAAGATGATGGGAGCAACTTTGTGGACTGGCTCCGCAATCTGAGGATCATCCTCACAGCTGCCCAAAAGGTTTATGTCCTAAATGCACCGCTAGGTGAACCCCCCGCTCCTGGAGCCTCTGCGGACGTTATGAACGTCTGGCAGACGCGTTCGGATGACTATTCGATAGTGCAGTGTGCCATGTTGTACGGCTTGGAAGGAGGACTTCAAAGGCGTTTTGAACGTCATGGTGCATATGAGATGTACAAGGAGTTGAAGTTCATCTTTGAGAAGAATGCTAAGATCGAGAGGTATGAGACCACCGATAAATTCTTCGCTTGCAAGATGGAGGAGAATTCGTCTGTCAGTGAGCACTTACTGAAGATGTCTGGGTACTATACCCGCATAGCTGATCTGGGACTTGTGTTCCCGGATGAGGCTATCATTGACAGAATTCTCCAGTCACTCCCTCCAAGCTACAAGAGCTTCGTGCAGCAGTATAACATGCAAGGGATGAACAAGACCATCGCCGAGCTGTTTTCGATGCTGAAAGTCGCTGAGGCAGACATCCAGAAGGAGTATCAAGTGTTGATGGTCAATAAAACCACCAGTTTCAAGAAGAATGGCAAGGGCAAGAAGGGTAACTCTAAGAAGGGTGGCAAAGCAGTTGCTAATCCAGTGAAGAAACCCAAGGCTGGACCCAAGCCAGAGACTGAGTGTTTCTATTGCAAGGGGAACGGCCACTGGAAGCGGAACTGCCCCAAGTATTTGGCGGACAAGAAGGGGGCCAACAACAACAAAGGTATATGTGATATACATGTTATTGATGTGTACCTTACCAACTCTCGTTGTAGTGCCTGGGTATTTGATACCGGTTCGGTTGCTCACATTTGCAACTCTAAACAGGAACTGCGGAATAAACGGAGGCTGGCGAAGGACGAAGTGACGATGCGCGTGGGAAATGGTTCCAAGGTTGATGTGATCGCCGTCGGCACGCTCGCTCTTCGATTACCATCGGGATTAGTTATGAACCTGAATAATTGTTATTTAGTGCCTGCGTTAAGCATGAACATTATATCTGGATCTTGTTTATTGCGAGACGGTTACTCATTTAAGTCAGAGAATAATGGTTGTTCTATTTATATGAGTAATATCTTTTATGGTCATGCACTCGAAGTTAGGGGTTTATTCTTATTGAATCTCGATAGTGATGATACACATGTTCATAACATTGATGCCAAAAGATGTAGAGTAGATAATGATAATACCACTTTCTTGTGGCACTGCCGTCTCGGTCATATCGGCGTGAAACGCATGAGGAAGCTCCATGCTGATGGACTTTTGGAGTCTCTTGATTTTGAATCACTTGACACGTGCGAGCCGTGCCTCATGGGCAAGATGACAAGGACCCCGTTTTCAGGGACAATGGAACGGGCAAGTGACTTATTGGAAATCATACATACTGATGTGTGCGGTCCGATGAGTGTAACGGCGCGCGGTGGATATCGTTATTTTCTCACCTTCACTGACGACTTAAGTAGATATGGGTATATTTACTTGATGAAGCATAAGTCTGAAACTTTTGAAAAGTTCAAGCAATTTCAGAGTGAAGTAGAAAATCATCGTAACAAGAAGATCAAGTTCCTACGATCTGATCGAGGGGGAGAATATCTGAGTTATGAGCTTGGTGATCACTTAAGAAAATGTGGAATTGTTTCACAGTTGACGCCACCCGGAACACCACAGCGTAATGGTGTGTCCGAACGTCGTAATCGAACCCTATTAGATATGGTACGTTCTATGATGTCTCTTGCCGATTTGCCACTATCGTTTTGGGGATATGCGTTAGAGACAGCTGCATTCACTTTAAATAGGGCTCCATCTAAGTCCGTTGAGACAACACCGTATGAACTGTGGTTTGGTAAGAAACCTAAGTTGTCTTTTCTCAAGGTTTGGGGTTGCGATGCTTATGTCAAAAGGCTTCAGCCAGAAAAGCTCGAACCCAAAGCGGACAAATGTGTCTTCATAGGATACCCAAAAGAAACAGTTGGGTACACCTTCTATCTCAGATCCGAGGGCAAAGTGTTTGTCGCTAAGAACGGGTCCTTTCTCGAGAAAGAGTTTCTCTCGAAAGAATTGAGTGGGAGGAAGGTAGAACTTGATGAGGTTATTGAACCTCTGCTTCAACCAGAGAGTAGCGCAGCACAGAAAGATGTTTTTGTGGAGCCTGCAGAGGTTGAAGAGGAAACCAATGATGATGATCAAGGAGCTTCTGATCAAGTTACTACCGAACCTCGTAGGTCGACAAGGGTACGCACTACACCTGAGTGGTATGGTAACCCTGTCTTGGAGGTCATGTTGTTAGACAACGGTGAACCTACGAGCTATGGAGAAGCGATGGTGGGCCCGGATTCCGACAAATGGTTAGAGGCCATGAAATCCGAGATGGGATCCATGTATGAAAACAAAGTATGGACTTTGGAAGTATTACCTGAAGGGCGGAAGGCCATTCAGAATAAATGGATTTTTAAGAGGAAGACGGACGCTGACGGTAATGTCACCGTGTATAAAGCTCGACTTGTGGCAAAGGGTTTTTCACAAGTTCAAGGGATTGACTACGATGAGACTTTCTCACCCGTAGCGATGCTTAAATCCGTCCGAATCATGTTAGCAATAGCTGCCTATTTCGATTATGAAATTTGGCAGATGGATGTCAAAACAGCGTTCCTTAACGGTTTTCTTAAGGAAGAGTTGTATATGATGCAACCAGAAGGTTTTGTCGATCCAGAGAATGCTGACAAAGTATGCAGGCTTCAGCGTTCCATTTATGGGCTGGTGCAAGCATCTCGGAGTTGGAATCTTCGCTTTGATGAGGTGATCAAAGCGTTTGGGTTTATACAAGTTTACAATGAAGCTTGTATTTACAAGAAAGTGAGTGGGAGCTCTATAGCGTTTCTAATATTATATGTGGATGACATATTGCTGATTGGAAACAATATAGAATTTTTGGATAGCGTGAAGGGGTATTTGAACAAGAGTTTTTCGATGAAAGATCTCGGTGAAGCTGCTTTCATATTGGGCATCAAGATCTATAGAGATAGATCAAGATGCTTGATAGGACTTTCACAAAGCACATACCTTGATAAAGTTTTGAAGAAGTTCAAAATGGATCGATCCAAGAAGGGGTTCTTGCCGGTATTGCAAGGTACAAAGTTGAGTAAGACTCAGTGCCCAGTGACTGCGGAAGATAGAGAAAAGATGAGTGTCGTCCCCTATGCTTCAGCCATAGGCTCTATCATGTATGCAATGCTGTGCACAAGACCAGATGTCAGCCTTGCCATAAGTATGGCCGGAAGGTTTCAAAGTAATCCTGGTATGGATCACTGGACAACGGTCAAGAATATCCTAAAGTACCTGAAAAGGACTAAGGATATGTTTCTCGTTTATGGAGGTGATCAAGAGCTCGTCGTAAAGGGTTACGTCGATGCAAGCTTTGACACTGATCCGGATGACTCTAAGTCTCAAACCGGATACGTATATATTCTCAACGGGGGAGCGGTAAGCTGGTGCAGTTCCAAGCAGAGCGTGGTAGCTGATTCTACATGTGAAGCGGAGTATATAGCTGCCTTGGAGGCGGCAAAGGAAGGTGTCTGGATGAAGGAGTTCATGACAGATCTTGGAGTTGTGCCTAGTGCACTGAACCCAATGACTCTGTTCTGTGACAACACTGGTGCCATTGCTCTAGCCAAGGAACCAAGGTTTCACAAGAGGACCAGACACATAAAGCGACGCTTCAATTCCATCCGCGATTC
>LR738715.1:890119825-890154626 GCA_902687465.1 Secale cereale | reverse complement strand
GGGAAGGAGAAGATAGAGGTATGGACCAGGCGTCGTTCAAGAAAGTTTCGCCTTGCCGGGAAGCAAACAACAGAAAAGCTAAGTTACCAAAGCTTGAGCAATCAGATTTTTAAATTTTGAAGTTATCTTCCTTGAATGACCGTGCTTTGTATGGAAAACATGTGCGCGGAGGAACCAACTCGTAGCTAGTTGCACCTTTAACTTTGTTTCGAGCCAGCTCAACAACTTTGTTTCGAGTCCGCTCAACAACTTTGTTTCGAGTTCGCTCAACAACTTAAGTGAGCTGCGACTAGTTGCGACAAGGTTTCTTGCCGGTAACGGCACCGCCAGCAGGCTGCTGACGTCCTGCACTCAGCGCTCGCGGCTAAGGTGCCTACGCCGGCAAGTTCCCTAAATGCCTAGGGAAAAAACATACAAAGGAAGGAATCAAGTAAAGGAAATAACATTGCAATCACTACCCAAAATAGAGTTATATTACAAAGTAGCTTGTCGCAGCTCTAACAGATTGTTCTCATAACATGATCAGCAGCGACAAGGAAAGAAGAAAACGGGCAGCCTAGTCTACGCGATCGCCCTCGACCCTCTTGATCCCGCTCACCTTGTCCACAATGGGTGCGACAAGGGTCTTGAGCGCCTCCAGATCAGCATCCGGCGGCAGGGTCTTGAGGACGTTGGTGAGGTTGAGGCCCGGGTTGCGGAAGGTGATAACCCTCAACCGTAAGGGATCGAGATAGTCTTCGCGGGTAAGAATAACCCAATTTATTGATTCGACACACGGGGAGCCAAAGAGTATTTATAAGCTTTGACAGTTGAGTTGTCAATTCAACCGCACCTGAAATATACTTACTTGCAACAAAAGATAAGTGGTAACAGTGATATGATAGTGATAGTAAAAGTAAACAGCAAAAGTAAATAGTAAAGGTAAATGGCAAAAAGTAGCAACTAGTGACAAGCAGGATTTAAAACACTGTAGGCTAGGGAGATGGATGGTTGGGCGCTGCATGGATGAGATATATCATGATTCTAACTTGGGGCACGGCACACGGAAAAGTAATGATCATCTAGGCAAATATCAAACATTAGGCATGTATCCCATAGGTAGTTGTACGTGCTTGCAATAAGAACTTGCACAACAGCTTTTGTCCTACCATCCCGCTACGAACGGGGCCAAAAAGGAACTTATGGAGATTAAGGTGCTCCTGTCAAAGAGCACCGGAACAAAGCAATGAACTCAATAGATACATGTAATCCTCAAACTATGGACCATCCCCTTTGGTGTCCCAAGCTGTCACTTTTGGGATCGCCGGTTCCGAACCGTAATAGGTGCAAACAACTCATAGATAGGATCAAGAACACAAATATATTCATGCAAACACATATGGTTCAGATCTGAAATCATGGCACTCGGGCCCTAAGTGTCAAGCATTAAGAATAACAAGTTGAAGAAAAGATGATAAACACCATAGTAGATGATAGGCAACCTGGCCCCAACGATCTGACAAACTATTACATGATCTAACTCATCCAATCCCTACCACCCCCTTCGCCTACAGCAGGGGATTACTCACACATGGAAGGAGAAGCCATGGAGGGATGATGGAGTGGTGATGATGATGACGATGGCGACGATCTCCCCTCTCCGGAGGCCTATTCAGCCTCCAGATTAGCCCTCCCGAAGAAGAACAGAGGGTGGCGGCGGCTCCGCGACAAAAACTGGGAAAATAACTTCTGATCTGGGATTTCTCCGTCGCGAGCTAAAATACGAGTCAAAGTAGGGCACCAGGGGAGGTGGGGCCCACCCAGGCGACCCCCCGGCGTGGCCAGGGGCTCGGCCG
The DNA here is from genome assembly GCA_902687465.1 of Secale cereale. NCBI lineage: Eukaryota > Viridiplantae > Streptophyta > Magnoliopsida > Poales > Poaceae > Secale > Secale cereale. The sequence goes on along the minus strand of LR738715.1, from coordinate 890,152,791 downwards.
CGCCACCAGGGCGCCTGGGGCCCCCCTGGCCCCCCTGGTCCCTCTTCTGGCTCCGGGTTCCTTTGGGTCCGTGGATTTTCTGTGATTTTTCGTGGATTTTTCTGAGATACCTAAAAATCCATTTTCCTGCACATAATAAAACCATACAGGCAGCTCTGCTGAAAACAGCATCAGTCCGGGTTAGTTTAGTTCAAATCATGCAAGAATGAGGTCAAAACAATATCAAAAGTGTTTGGAAAAGTAAATACGCTTGAGACGTATCAACTCCCCCAAGCTTAGCATATTGCTTGTCCTCAAGCAATTCAATTCAACGAATTGGACGCGACAAAGAAAACTTTGACAAACTCTTTTGCTTCATTAGATGTATATAAGCATGTACTACGAAAAGAGTCTAGCAAGTATTGAAACAGTACTATGAGGACAATGCACGGAGCAATCCTTCTTTCAAGTGACCAATCACAAATTCCTAAAAGTAAATAATATACTACTGAAAATCAAGACAAGATCACATTACACATAGCTTGAGCATACTAGGGTGGTATCTCGCTAGCCTCCATAAGTGAAGCAAAACATAAATGCAGAAACTCCTTCATAGTTTTAAAGGAGACTAGAACTAAGAATTTCAGAATAAATCATATCACAAGCATGCAGAAGACAATGTAATACTTTGGGACAATGCACATTACACTCAGAATGACAATTATATTCTCCTAGTTGGTGCTTTGAAGAAAGAAGGTGGAGACTCTCGAACCGTGGCTTTTGTTGGCAAGGTTGAAAACCCGTGATCGGAAACAAAAACTAAACATGTACCAGAGCTCTTGGTTTTAAAAACAGAGGTAAAAACGTTTTGAGAGGTGCATATTTCGTCAACGAATGCTAGCAGATAACTCAATCACTTCTTGAGCTGGACAAGTTTCGAGGAACGGCTCCCGCATGAGGACGATCACATCCTCTTAATCTCCTTTGTTTATCACTGCCAAAGTTTTATGATTTCTCATGAACAAAATGTGAAGGAGGGTTTGTTTTTTGTATTATCTTTTATGAGCCGGGCGCACTCTATGCCAGTTCCTTCTCGTATTATGGGTTTGCACATTAGACATGCAATCCCGGGGTGAAACTTGTCCAACTTAAAAAGATCATGAATTAACTACTACTTCCTCATGAGCTAAAACAGAGGCACAAAAAAGGGAAATGCTTTTGATTAATTTTGAGATGGTACACGAAAGTCTTCGTTAGGAATGGCAGGTAAATACCATGTATAGGAAGGTATGGTGGACTCATATGGCATAACTGGTTTAAAGGATTTTGGATGCACAAGCAGTCAGTCCGCTTAGTACAGGTGGAGGTTAGCAAAAGACTGGGAAGCGACCAACTAGAGAGCGATAACGGTCATAATCATGCAGAGCGACAAAGCAACATTAAATCGGGCATGGAAGTGATTTAACTATTCTAAAACTCAAAGATCATCAAGGCAGAGCAGACTTTTTAGTCTCAAACATGTGTAAGCATGTGCCAAGTCAATCCAGAAATTCTCTAAAGGGAAATACCACCTTAGTATACCGAACTATGAACAGTGCAATGCATGTAGATTATTTCAATAACACATTATATACTCTAGTTATTCGAGACTAGCCACAAGGAAAGCATGAACTACTGGAAGAGCATTGTAATCATAGCACTCTTTCGCTACAAGCTGGTCTCTAGATCATAAGTACAGGCATATGTACAAAAGTAGAAACAAGGAGAGTTCATACCGGTCTTCCCTGTTGCTTCCCTTCAGTCGATCTTCGTCATTACTGCTTGTCACTTGCTCGATCGAACGTAGGAAATATAATTAAATGCCATCACGGACTCGAGCTGAACTCTGAAAACAAAGCAAACTAAAGAGAAAAGGAAATCTTTTTGGATTATTTCAAAGTTTGAACGAAAGCAAAAGAAAGAGAAAATCTTTTTGTTGTTTTTGCAAAGAGAGAAATAAAGAAGAACGGGCAAAAACTTCGAAAAGATCAAAGCGAATAAAACGGATAGTACAATGGAAAAGTGAGAGGGGCACGTACTCTCCCAAGCTTAGGCTTTTGGCCTAAGTTGGTAGCAGCTACTGCCCCCATGAGCCTCCTGCTCCGGGGGTATGGTGGTGAGTCCAAGGGTCGTAGAAGGATGCCGGCGCGTATACCGAACTCCTCGGAGTCTCCCACGAGGAAGGGTCCGTTCGCCAAGCAGAGGAAGACCCTTCACCAAACTCGGTGGCGGTATCTCCCTGAAAAGGTGGTAACTTACCGTGCTCCTCCTCGTCGGGCACAACCCCCACCATGGGGTTATGAAACTGATACTGGGCCACGAACTCATCGAACTGGACAACATCAAAGGACCATCCATTCCTGCGAGAAAAATCAAACAAAAGAGGTGCAGGTAGACGGATCTCGCGTTCCGCAGCAGTTCCGAAACGCAAGATATAAACAAGATTATCAAGCTCAGAAGCCATGGTAACAAACTTATGCCTTTTCATAGCAGCAAGATCAAAGCTTAAATAAGTAAAAGGATTATCATCAGGATGTGCGGTGCCTCCAAGATGCTTTAAGATAAGTGTGGCATAAATGCCACCATATAAGTCCCCCTTGTTACCGTTCATAGCAAGGCGTCGAGCAATTAAGGCACCCAGATTATAATCAGACCTCCCTGAGAGGGCTGCTGCTAAGATAGCAATATCCGGAGCAGAAATGTTGCTCGTGTTGTCACGAGCTAACACCCCTCTAGCAACATAATATGCAAAATACCTGAGGTGAGGAAATAAGATGCTGGAGATCTTCGACCGATGAATATCCCTCGTACCCATGCTGCAGAGAGAGTTGATGACGGTTTTCAGCTCGGAGGGCTGAGTGGCCATCCTAGCCGTCCTCCCAACGTTTGGCACACCTATTATTTCACAAAACCTTCCCAAAGTCATGGTGATAAGATCATTGTAAATTTTGAACTCAATAGCACCTGAATCAGGATTATATCTAAAACTGTTAATGAAACTGGAGGTGATTTTTTGATACTGAGTAACACGGCACGTGACGAGCCGTGTCAAACCTGCATTAGATCAAAGATTATAAAACTCATCCTTGATTCCCGCAGCTTCAAGGAATTCATCACATGGAAACGTCATCGCACGTGCTGGACTTGTGTCTTCCAACAACTCCAGGGGCACATGATCTTCATTATAGCTCACCCTAGGAGTCGAGGGTGAAGCTGCGGCTCTAGTAACTCGATCGGAGTGTGCGGGCCTCCTCTTCTCAAGCCACCCTTTTGCCCTTCCTAACAAACTCACTTCTGAAATTTTTGGCAATTTACAAAAACGAGGATTAAAACAAGGTGAGCTAAGGCAAACTACTCAACTCACTTGCCCAAGGCATAAACTTGCATCAAAACTTGGAAAATAACTTTCTGCACATGCATGCAAGCTCATCTATACAGCACCAAGAACTACTAAATACTCACTAATGAAGCCACCAATCAGAAATCTAATTGGAGGGGTGGAGGAGTCACATACCAGGGAGTATTTGTTCAAAATCTCAGCTCAAATGGTGGGCTGTAGAGAGAGATCGAAGAATCGCCTCCAAGAACAGTAAGAACACAAGAACAAGTGCATAACTCGCGTTTTTGGAGAAAAAGAGAGAGGGAGGAAGAAGAAATACCTGGAGGGGGGCCATGTGGGCCCCAAGCGCCCTGTGGGCGCGGCCAGGGGCTGGGCCGTGCCAGCTGGCCGCCTGGGCCACTGGTGGGTCCCCCTGGCTGGCCCCAGGTCCCTCTGGGTCACTCCCGACGTGGAAATTTTTATTTTTATTTTTCTGGAATTTTTCTGAAAACTTCACTGTTGAAATTTTTTCGAAGTTCAAAAAGCTGCGAAACTCTGTGAGAACTTGAAGCAGTTAGTAGTATTGTGAAGCTTCAAATCACAAATACTTGGTACAACAAGTAGAACAAAAACTAAAAACAAATGAAAACATAACAAGCTCAACTCTTTATCTATATAAAACATGTTTACTAGTAAGGTTGATCAAGTCTTACCAACAAACATGCGATATATAGAGCAAAAAGTCTCACCTCTTACGAAGTAATCACTGAACCTTTACCTTGATGGACATTGTCCCCACCATGATAGTTTTGTATTTGTGAGGCACATGTAGTGGACAATCCCATTCTCCAATATTCACGGTCTCGATATTTTCTATAGAGTTGAGGCCATGCCTCCTGTCAATCTTCTTTGGAAAATATACCGTGTGTTCTTTATCATTCACATGGAAGGTAACCTTCTCTTTATTGCAATCAATAATAGCACCTGCGGTGTTAAGAAAAGGTCTACCAAGAATAATGGACATTGCTTCCATCCTCGGGCATGTCAAGCACAACAAAATCAGTAAGAATCAAACAATTAGCAACTTCTACAGGAACATCCTCACAAATACCTATTGGAACCGCGGTTGACTTGTCAGCCATCTGAAGGGAGATATCTGTAGGAATTAGTTTCGCTAAACAGAGCCTCTCGTAAAGAGAGAGAGGCATAACACTCACTCCTGCTCCAAGATCACATAAAGCAGTTTTGACATAATTATTCTTTATGGAGCAAGGATTAGTGGGTATACCTGGATCACCGAGCTTCTCAGGAATCTTGCCACTGAAAGAGTAGTTAGCAAGCATAGTAGATATTGCTTCATTAGGAACTTTTATTTTATTAGTGACAATATCTTTCATATATTTTGAATAAGGAGGTAACTTAATAGCATCAGTCAAAGGGATTTGAAGAAAAAGAGGTTTAATCCATTCACATAACTTATTGTAACGCTCTTCTTCTTTAGATTTGATGGACTTACCTGGAAAGGGCATGGGTTTCTGTACCCATGGTTCTCTTTCCTTCCCATGTTTTCTTGCGATGAAGTCTTCTTTAGTGTACCTCTTACATTTGTCAGGTGCTTCTTCTTCTAGAACTTCAGGCGGATCATTCTTCTCATTATCCTTACCTTCAGGTTCAGCACCGTCTTCAGTCTCAGCATCGGAGATAGATAAACTGTTGGGATCAACCGCTGGCTCTTCATCTGCAATAGGATCATTAGAATTGTCAGCCTCCTTATGTTTCTTCTTCTTCTTTGGAGAGCCAACAATTTCTTCTTCCTGCATTTGAGAATCTTGCTCGATTCTCCTCGGATGCCCCTCTGGATAGAGAGGATCTTGAGTGCTAGTTCCTCCTCGGGTCTTAATCCCGAAAGCCTGCAAATTATCTTGTTTGGCATTGTTAGCAAGCAAATCTTTTTGCACATTAGAAATTTGGTCAAGCTGAGTTTTAACCATATGAAAATGTTTCACAAGACATTGAACATCATTAACCGTTCTACCTAGAACATCAAGCAAACTTTTGATAGCAAGGGAATTATCATGCAACTGACTTTGTATCCTCTCGTTAAAATGATTTTGTTTCATAATAAAATTATCAAACTCATTCTAAAATTTATCAGGAGGCTTACCATGAGGGATGTCACTTGCGTTGAAATCTAAAAGAGAGTGTACCTCTACCATAGGAGGGTGAGTGGTAGGCTCACACAGCTTCTCAATAGGGGGTAGATTCTTCACGTCTTCAGCTTTAATACCTTTCTCTTTAATAGACTTCTTTGCTTCTCGCATATCTTCGGGGCTTAGAACAAACATGCCCCTCTTCTTTGGTGGTGGAGGTGGTTCAGGGACGGACCAATCTTCATGATTTTTGGCAATCCTGCCCATCAAATCTTCTGCATCGTCCGGTGTACTTTTCCTGAAAACACAACCAACACAACTGTCCAAATAGGACCTGGATTCATCAGTTAGACCAGCATAGAATATATCGATTAATTAGTTCTTAGGGACTTCATGTCCTGGTCTAGCCCGAATCAGACCGCAGTACCTCCCCCAAGCTTTAGGGAGGGACTCATCCTGCAACTGTTTAAAGTTATAAATTCTTTGTAAAGCAGCATGTTGCATATGAGCAGGAAAGTACTTATCAACAAAAGAGTGAGCTAAGTCTTGAGGACTCTTAATGGAACCGCATGGGAGTGAATCATACCATGCTTTAGCACCTTCCTTCAAGGAGAAAGGAAGAATCTTGGTCACATAAAAGTATCGTATCTTCTCATCTGTGGTAAAAAGGCCACCCAACTCACCGAGTTTAGTTAGGTGTGCAATAGCATCATCATTTTCTCTGCCATAAAAGGGGTCAGCTTCAACCATAGGTATAAGTGAAAGATCAACAGAGAAATCATAATCAGGATCATCAATGCATATAGGAGATGTAGAAAATTCAGGCTCAGGAACGGTTTTGTTCTTCAAAGAGTGTTTTTCAAACAGTTTCTTAATAACTTCAGGGTCAGAGCCAGAAAACTCTGTCAGTTCCCTGCATAAATCTTCATCAAGCATATAGTAATCATCATCAAGGAGTCTCTCCTTGAGTTTACTCAAATCAGGATAATCATAAGTTTCACCAATAGGGTAGCGAGTAACATGAATTTCAATTCCAAACTTTTTAGCAGCAGCAGCGATCTGTTTCTCAAGAGTATAACCAAGTGAACTAATATCATCAACAGTAGTAGAAGCATCATCAAGAGTATCGGACATAGTAACAGATTCAGTAAAAGCATCATGTGGTGGTGGTGAGGCAAACTTACTCATAACAGAAGGTGAATCAAGTGTAGCACTAGTGCTCAGAACAGTACCTCTTCTTGTAGTGGATAGTAAGATCGGAACCTTGGGGTCTCCTTTCTTACCCATAGCGAATGAAGTGCAGCAGGTAGGATACTTCAAGTAGACTTGTAAATATTGCTATGATCCCCGGCAACGGCGCCAGAAAATGGTACTTGATAACCCTCAACCGTAAGGGATCGAGATAGTCTTCGCGGGTAAGAATAACCCAATTTATTGATTCGACACACGGGGAGCCAAAGAGTATTTATAAGCTTTGACAGTTGAGTTGTCAATTCAACCGCACCTGAAATATACTTACTTGCAACAAAAGATAAGTGGTAACAGTGATATGATAGTGATGATAGTGATAGTAAAAGTAAACAACAAAAGTAAATAGTAAATGTAAATGGCAAAAAGTAGCAACTAGTGACAAGCAGGATTTAAAACACTGTAGGCTAGGGAGATGGATGGTTGGTCGCTGCATGGATGAGATATATCATGATTCTAACTTGGGGCATGGCACACGGAAATGTAATGATCATCTAGGCAAATATCAAACATTAGGCATGTATCCCATAGGTAGTTGTACGTGCTTGCAATAAGAACTTGCACAACATCTTTTGTCCTACCATCCCACTACGAACGGGGCCAAAAAGGAACTTATGGAGATTAAGGCGCTCCTGTCAAAGAGCACCGGAACAAAGCAATGAACTCAATGGATACATGTAATCCTCAAACTAGGGACCATCCCCTTAGGTGTCCCAAGCTGTCACTTTTGGGATCGCCGGTTCCGAACTGTAATAGGTGCAAACAACTCATAGATAGGATCAAGAACACAAATATATTCATGCAAACACATATGGTTCAGATCTGAAATCATGACACTCGGGCCCTAAGTGTCAAGCATTAAGAATAACAAGTTGAAGCAAAGATGATAAACACCATAGTAGATGATAGGCAACATGCCCCCAACGATCTGACAAACTATTACATGATCTAACTCATCCAATCCCTACCACCCCCTTCGCCTACAGCAGGGGATTACTCACACATGGAAGGAGAAGCCATGGAGGGATGATGGAGTGGTGATGATGATGACGATGGCGACGATCTCTCCTCTCCGGAGGCCAATTCAGCCTCCAGATTAGCCCTCCCGAAGAAGAACAGAGGGTGGCGGCGGCTCCGCGACGAAAACTGGGAAAAGAACTTCTGATCTGGGATTGCTCCGTCGCGAGCTAAAATACAAGTGAAAGTAGGGCACCAGGGGAGGTGGGGCCCACCCAAGCGACCCCGCGGCGCGGCCAGGGGCTGGGCCGCGCCACCAGGGCGCCTGGGGCCCCCCTGGCCCCCCTGGTCCCTCTTCTGGCTCCGGGTTCCTTTGGGTCCGTGGATTTTCTGTGATTTTTCGTGGATTTTTCTGAGATACCTAAAAATCCGTTTTCCTGCACATAATAAAACCATACAGGCAGCTCTGCTGAAAATAGCATCAGTCCGGGTTAGTTTAGTTCAAATCATGCAAGAATGAGGTCAAAACAATATCAAAAGTGTTTGGAAAAGTAGATACGTTTGTGACGTATCAGAAGGCCACCTTCACCAACACCTTTTGAAGAGCTACCGCGCAGATCTTGCGTGACTCGTCGGCCAACCGCTTTGGAGTCGTCTCCCGGAGTCGCTGGAGGGCCGTCGCCACGCCCTTGGAGAACAAGGTGAGTTTGGCGCTGGGTTGGAGGTTCTCATCGGAGGGATACCCGAGATCCTCCATCCCCAGCTGCGCCAACTCCCTGTCAATATCTGCGGCGGCATTGATGAGACCCTCCGTCCAGTGCTCCACGGTCTCCCTAAAAGTGTTCTGGACGGCAGCAGCACTCGCCAGCAGCGCCTTCTCGGCCTTGATCTCTTCCTTCAAGGCCGCCTCCCGCTCCCTGGCGCCGTCCAACGTCTTGGTCAAAGTGGTCAGCTTCAACTCAAGATCTGCGTTGGAGTCCTTCACGGCGCTGAGCTCCTTACCCTTCTCGGTGAGACGAACCTGCAGCTCTGAGTTGCTGTGGGCGTCCTTCTCCCGCTCACGCTTGAGCGCGGCAAGCTCCTCGCCGCTCGCCTTGAGATCGACCTCCAGCCGCGCCACCTTCGTCTCCAGCTCCTTCTTGGCGGCCTCAGCAGCAGCGGCAGCATCCTCTGCTTGCTTGAGGGCTCCGCCAAGTGATTGCCCGCGCGCGGCAAGCTCCTCCTCGTGGCTGTCGAGGTTAATCTTCCGCTGCACCAGCTCGCCCTCCTGCGCAGACAGCTTCTCAGCGGCAAGCCGCTGTTGCTCTTCGACTTCAGCCTTCTCGAGGAAGAAGACCGCTTGCTCCAGCACCTCTGCCAGGGACTGGAGAGCTGCCTGGTGAAGACCCCAGAGCTCCTCCGCGCGCTTCTCGATGTCTGCTCCCGCATTCGCGGCAAGCGCCTCTTGGGACTCCAGCTTGGCTTGCCGGGCGCGGTAGAGCGACACCAGTTTCCGCAGCAGCCGCTCCTCCTCGGGCTCGCCACTGCTGCTGCTCGGCGCGTCAACTAGCGTCAGCCCAGCGGAGGCGAGCACCTCTTCGTCAAAGCTTTCTCCTTCGACCGGCGCCCTGGAGCTCGATGCCCAGTGGAGGTTGATGAAGACGCCATCGCCGGCCCTCAAGTAGACGCCTGGCTGGGGCTCTTCGGAGCCTAGCGCTGCGGCAGCGGCGGCGGGATCGGCGGTCGGCGTAGCGCCTGGCGCTCCTGCGGCCTCAGGGCCGTCAGTGCGATCGCCAGACCCCTCACCAGCTGCTGCGGCGGCAGCCTTGGCGGCCTCATCGCCGGCGGGATCGTCAGCGCCGGCTGCTTCTTCGGTGGCAGCATCGTCGCCGGTGTTGCCGCGCGTGTTCTCTTCGCCAGCAACCTGCGTCTCCATCGGCTCCGCAGCAGATGGATCTGATGGCCGGAAAAGGGAGAAAAGTCAAGCAAATATCCAAAAAGAGATCAAAAGAAGAAAAACCCAAGGGAAGTTTCGAAGCGAGGGGATTACCTGCACTGGGTTCTGCAATCATGGTCTCCGCCGGCGGGGGGCCGCTGGTGCTGTCCCTCGCCGGAGAGCTCCCCCTTGCCGGAGGACTCTCCCTTGCCGAAGAACCCCCCCCCCCCTTGTCGGAGAGCTCCCCCTTGCCCGAGGACTCTTCCTTGCCGGAGAACTCCCCCTTGGCGGCGTAGTTGAAGCAGATGGCATGTCGGGGGCGGTCTCCGGGCGCTCCTGGTGGGGCTGCTCTGCTCATACACAAACCAACAAACATAAATTAGCAAAGAAAGAGCATCCACGCGCGCCTAACAGCGGAAAATGGACCATATACTTACGCTGGGGGCTGCGCTGGGGGCTGCTCTGAAGATTAGATGCCGGGTCCGGCAAGGTGATCTCGGGCACACCCTCTGCTGACACGGCAGGTTCGTCCTCGACGATAATCACCTCTCTCCTCGCCGGGACCTTGGCTCTCTTCGCCACTCTCTGAGCCAGAGTCCTGAAAAGGAATAAGTTCAGAGCAAAGCAAATGAGATACAAGACAGAACAGCAAGAATTGAAGAAATACAAGTACAATAAGAATCTTACTCTTCTTCTTCCTCGTCGGAGCTGAGCGCGGAGAAGTCGAAGTCTGACTCACGTCCGGCGCGAGGAGGCGGAGGAGTAAGCTCCCTTAGCCGCTTGGCGGGAGCAGTGGCGGTGGTCTGAGACGACCCCGCTCCGGCTGCCGCCGCGGCGCGAGAGGCGGCAGGAGCAGAAGCAGTGGCCTGAGATGACCCCGCTCCACTTGCCGCAGAAGCGCGAGGTGCTCCCGCGGCAACAGCACTTGCCGTGGTGGAGCGTGTCGCGCGGCGCGGCGGCTATCGACTCGTCTGCCGCTCCGCTACGTCCCCGGCCTTGCGGAGACGCCTTCTTGGTGGAGCTGGGGGCTCTGCTTGCGGCGAGCTGTCCAAAGATGAGGAGGAAGAGGAGTTGATCTCCAACGAGCCGCTCGTATCCTCGGCGAGCTCGCTCGACTCGACGTGCTGCTCGGCAGGCTCTTCCTCGCTGGCAAACTCCTCTCGCTCGGCAAGGCTTGCCGCCTCCACTGCCTCTGCCTCCTCCACGGTGAATCCAAACTCGCCCGCGGCAGCGGCTGCCGCCGCCTCTTCCAGCCTAGTGGCGATGCGCTTCATCTCGTCATCAGTGGTGTCGCGAGTGAGGCCTTTCTTTTCATCGGAGCGAATCGACACTTCTTCCAAGCCGTCAAAGAACTCCTGCACGGCGTCATCTGCAGGCTCTTGCCAAGTTGGGTCAATCCCATGCGAGTCGCACAGCGGCATCATTGCGCGAATGCGGCTGAGCGCGGAGTTGTTGCACAGCGGAACGACACCCTTCGGCAACCTGAACACTTCGGGATGTTGAGGGTCGTACTTGAACAGCTCCTGGAGCATCGCATTGAGTTCCAGAATAGTTAAGTTTAAGTTGAGGCCCGGGCTCAGCCTCATGATGTCCGCCGCATTCTCGAACTTCCAGGCGGGTCTCTTCCTCTCCTGCAGGGGGGCGATGCGGCGGCGAAGGAAATCTGTGCCAACCGCACCTACAGTGAGCCCGGCAAGCCTGAGGCGTTGGATCCGGGCGACGGCAATCTTTAGCCTATCGTCTTCCGGGGCCACGTAGCTCCAATCGCTGCCGCGCACTACTGGGGCTTGGCGCCGGGCGATAAAAGGCTGCGGGTTCTCCTCGACAATCCAGCACCAGTCTGCTCTCCATTCCTCCCACTTGCCGCGGAGCTCTCCCTCCAGATAAGCGTCCATCTTGCCGGCCCTCGAGATCCACGATACTCCGCTGGATAAAGGCTCTCCTCTCTCAACTCGGGGCATAAAGAAGTGGCGAAAAAGGGCTACATTGGGATACACTCCGACAAAGTTTTCGCAGAGATGTGCGAAAACTGCCATGGTCAGAACGGCATTGGGGGTGAAGTCAAGGAGGCGGAACCCGTAGGTGTTCATAATGTCGTAGAAAACTTCAGAGAAAGGCGGGCAGAGCCCGCAGTAGAAGAACAAGGCGAAGAAAGGGTATCCATTCGGAGCCATTTTCCAAGCGACGGCTGGAAGTACCTTCGTGCGCGGGTGCGCCCGCGTCTCCCCCGACCAGAAGAGGTAGTAGTACTCCCTCAGCTCCCTCGCGGCAAGCTTGGGGGGGGGGCAGATTGCCCGCTCCATTCGCAGCGCCGCGAGCCGCTGCGCCTCGGCCGACTTCACGCCCTTCCCCTTCTCGGCTTTCGGAGCCATGACGGAAGTGGTGAGGGAGGTCAACGGCGTTGGTGGTGCTGGTGGCGATGGGGGGGGGGGCGGAGCGCTGCTCTCTTTCAGCTTTGGGAAGAAGGGGAGCGGTGGAGGTTTTCGAGGTTGGAGTAGCAACTGGCGGATAGGCGAACTGCCCCTGTTTCCCCTGCTTATAAGGAGGGAGGGGGCGGACGTTCCGCCTTTCCGAATAAAGAAACCACCCACGATCTCTCCCACGACGCCGCAATCAACGCGTGCCATTCGGGGAGGGCGCGGTGGATACGGAGTGAGATACGGCGTAACCCAGGCCGCGCGTGCCCGTGCCCTGTTTTGGGCCTGGCCCAACAGCGCTCGGCACCGTGTATGGCCCAGGCCCAGGGGCTCCTGTCGGTGTACTAGAGTAGGGGTACCCTACTATCCTGAACATGTGCACGGGCAGTCGCAGCACCCCGCGGCAAGGCTTGCCGGGTGACCGCCAAGGTCCTCCGTGGTTCATTTGGAGCCGTTCAAGAACAAAGTATTCGAGCCAAGGAGACAAGGCCCCGGCAAGAGGAGCTTGCCGGGAAGGCCACTCAAGGCACAAGACCCCGGCGAGAGGAGCTTGCCGGGAAGGCCATCCAAGGCATCTAGAGGAACTTGTCGCGACGCGCCACGCGTCCCGGCAAGGCCCGGTGAGCGGCAAGCTCCCGGACGCGACAAGACAACGACCGCGGCAAGGCGCTTCCACCAACGTCTCGCTCTGGGACCCTTCCAGGCGTACGTGGCGGGAGGCTGTGCAGCCAGCGGTACGCGATGGCAAGCGGCGCTGACAAGATTGCCATCGTGGCGAGCGGTGGCGTCCCTGACGGTCCCTTTATGCACTGTTTGGGCGACGCAGACGGGCATTTAATGCCCTTGTCCCCTGCCGTCAGGGTTAGGTATGATACACTGTACAGGTAGTTGCCCCAACTACAACGCCTTTCCATTTTTACCCTTGTCTACGTTGCCACCTGTCGGTGACCCCTTGAGGATATAAAAGGAGGCCCATGTGCAACGTAAAGGGGGGTTCGAAAGCATCAGAACACTCGCGCTCGGTCTCGTTAGCTGCTGGCGTGTACTGTATCACTCAGCGCTCCTGAGCAAGAACTCAATACAAACCACAAGGCAGGAGTAGGGTTTTACGCATCCGTGCGTCCCGAACCTGGGTAAACTGCTCGTGTGCTTCGCCTCGACCTGCTCTTCGTGCGATCTCCGCCCCCCACCGAACCGAAAGGGGCTCGGTCCGCCGGTCCCCATAGGTGCTCGTGGATCAGTTTACCCGACACCGCGAGCTGCTCGAATGTCAAAACAGCACAAAATTTTGCACGCGTATTGCGCACTAGAGTATCTTCGATGTTGTAAAATTTCAGAATTTTCTTAAATCTTGTTGCTATTTTTTCGATTTTACTGTTCATCGGGTTACTGTTCACCGCGTACTAAAACTGCCCGATGGCGAAAACTATCTGGTTTTGATAGTTGAGGGACTGAGTTTTAATGATTTTGGAGTTGAGGGACGATTTCTATACTTTGGGGAGAGTTCGAGGATGAAAAATATACTTATCCCAAAAATAAAAGCCTGGGACAAGAAGTTACGGGCTCAATGGAGATAGAAAATTAGGAAGGAGAAGAGTGACCGAGTTGGAAATTAGTGAAGCCTCAATTTGTGGAAAGGCCCGCAGAGATGAGCATTATCGTTGTCGACCGTCGCAGCTATCTTTATTTTCTTTAACCATGCAAGAGAGCTGCATGCATGTGTATACATACATACAGTATACTTATCGACGGAGAAACAACGAACGGCGACGATAATACAAGGTATAGTCAAACTCTAGTCTAGACGATACTATAAATAGACACCATTAGCAGTATGTTTGTGCGTATAGGTAGGAATTTTACGGCCGAACACTAACCAATATGGTGAATCCGCTCCACCAAACTATGGACATTAACTGTTATGGGAGGAGCATACCCGGGTGCTGGCGCGATGGTGAAGATCCTTGCACTCTACAAGGCCATGCAGGACTTGCGATCCTCAATACATTTTCTTATTATTTTTAAATAAGTTAAACCCCGACCTCTGTATTAACGATGCATGCAGCTATCTTTATCAATTATTCAACAAAGATCCGCCAAGAACATACATCAATCCATTTGAAGCCACCACTCACACCTACGAACTTGATAATGTGGAGTGCTCTCACTCCTCATATCTAAAACCGGTGTCGTCGCCGATCCATCCACATAACGGTATCGGAACCAACAGCCGGTGCAGCAGACCTAAAGCGCACACCACACGCACACGTATTAAAAGCCGCCATCATCATCGGACCGCTGACCCATCTTCAGAAGACAATCCACATCATCCTTGCTAGTCTGGATATCCGTCGACACCACAACGGAGCCCAACGGCGCCACCGCCCTGCGCTCATCCGCCCAGACGCAAAGACTCTGGAAGATCTGTGTGCGTAGCACCTGCCAACCAAGCATGACCCAGCGTAGCACCTGTCGGCCAGGCATGACTTGACAGCTCCACCGAAGCTCCATGCAAGACGAAGCCGCTCCACCTCCTGCCTCTGTCTTCCAGCGCTGCTCCATAAACGATGCTCCCAAGAGAGTAACGGCACCGCAGTACCGCAATCGTCCAATCTGGAAGACCAGATCCTAGGGTTTCCCCCGAAGCAGCACGAGTGGGTCGATAACAGTTTCATGACGATGCCTTCATCAAGGTAACGGTGCAGAACGCCGCCATCGGCTCAGTTTTCACTGGCAACTATGTCTCCCCAACTCGCAGCAGGGACTAGATGACGGATCTTGATATCCGACCACCCAGCCTTAGGCCAACCACCTCCGGCGAAGGAGGTGGACACCACTACCACGCCCAGGGCCGGAGCCTCCAACGTCCTCGTGTTGTAGGTCGAGCCGGCCAGTGACAACATGTAGTTGACGAAAAAGGGATGGTACATGAGAGCAGCTTGTGCGGCCTTCCAAAACCCATCTGAGATCAAATCGGGCACCCAAGCCGCCATCGCTAGACCCGTCACCTTACGCTGCCGCCTGCATGCCGAAACAAGCCGCGGCATGGCGGCGGGTAGGGTTAGGGAGCGGCTTTTGAACACAAATGAAACAAAGGTAGCTCTGTTTGAAGCTGCATCGGGATGCTCAATACCTAGATCACCAGCATATATAGAGGACAACCTCGTAGCCCACACGACACAAGGACAACATCCACAGCCCAGCCGATACTTAACTAGTCATCTTTTCTTTTAATCCTATTCATTGTAAATATATAATTCAAGTTTTTTTTCGAAATGGATATATAGATGTAAATATATAATCCAAGTTAGACCCATCCATGAATATTTAGATGCAATTAAAAAGATCAACCAGTTGAGTTAAAGTGCCAGTAAATCAGTGACCAGATCACCATTTTTCATGCACTAGTCATAACTCATTGGCTTTTTTTCCGAAAAGGGGAGATCCCCGACCTCTTCATCAGAGTGATGCATACGACCATATTTATTAATAAGCAAATAAGTTCAACATAGGTCTTGTAGTCGGAAACAAAAAAGCTCACAAAGAGCAGATGTATAAAAATAAGCCACAACCGGCTGGCAAGAGAAAGATAGGAAAACTAATTGCCTATCCTATTACATAACCGCCATCCAAACCGGTTGAAAATAGCCCGTGCTACCATCTCCCATCGGATAGACCCAATAACCAAACGCTCCCTGGCCTCCGTCGGAGTGAGTAGCGACCACATATGGGTCAACGCGGTGGCTCAGAAGAAAACCTGCAAAAAATGTGTATTTGTTGTTCTGTTAAAAACCAAATCATTTCGACAATTCCATACTGCCCATAGTAAAGCACATACTCCTACACGAATATGTCTCACTGTTTCGGAGTCTATCCCGTCAAGCCACGTCCCAAATAACGTGTTGATTGTATTCGGAGGAGTAATGTTAAAAGCCATATGAACAGTCCGCCATAAGATTTTTGCCATCGGGCAATCAAGAAAGAGGTGCTTGATGGATTCATCATGGTCACAAAAAGAACATCTCTTAGATCCAGTAGAGTTTCGTTTTGCCAAGTTGTCCTTAGTTAAAATGACTTGTTTGTGTACAAACCACATAAACACTTTAACTCTCAGAGGAACTTTGACATTCCAAACATGTTTTGAACTAGGAATAGAGCTAGAGTTGATAACATCTAGATACATAGATTTAACGGTAAACTCTCCATTCCTAGTAAGCTTCCAGCACAGCTGGTCAGGTCGTTGAGAAAGCTGCACATCCATCAGTCGTCTCACAAGATGGAGCCAAGCTTCCCAACGACTTCCGGCTAGCGTTCTCCTACATTGAATATTAAGAGGAGTGGATTGAAGTATTGTCGCAACAGAAGCGTCTCTTCGTTGAACAATGCTATATAGAGAAGGATACTGAAGCGCGAGGGGTGTTTCCCCTAGCCATGTATCCTCCCAGAATCTCATAGAAGTACCGTCTCCAACTATAAACTTTGTCCTATTCAAAAAGACTGATTTAACTCTCATAAGTCCTTTCCAAAAAGGCGAATCTGTCGGCCTCACAGTCACCTAGGACAGAGTTTTGGAATGAAGGTACTTATTACGCAAAATCTGTGCCCAAGTGGCCTCCGTCTCTACAAACAGCTTATACAACCACTTGCTGAGAAGACATTTGTTCTTCACCTCAAGATTTTCTATACCTAGACCCCCTTGGTCTTTCGGTCGACAAATGATATCCCATTTCGCGAGTCTGTACTTTCTCTTCAGGTCATCACTCTGCCAGAAGAAGTGATGGCTTCTCGCCCCTCGTTGGTTACCCCAAGTGGAAGGTTGAGATGTAGCGTAACGGCAAATTTCCCTTGGCAAAGATACCAAGGATCGAATCCTGTGAGACTCCGAGGGTCGACAAGTAGGTGTCAACGGCGACAGAAACTTAGCGGTTGACGGGACCTGCACACAGATACAGATAACTTTGCTCCCAACGAGTACAGAGAGGTTGTCAATCCCTCCGGCCTTGTTGTTTACAAAGGATCAAACACAAGAGATAATAATGATAGCTATGATTGCAACAGGAAATAAAACAGGAAGTAAAAAGAAGGTGTGATCAGCGGTGGTAATATGGACCGGGGTCACATGATGTTCACTAGTGATGTCTCTCTCCCAAAAGACGATAAAACAACAAAGCGAGGTAAACAAATTACAGCTGGGCAATTGACAGGATTATGTGCGCAAACCAATGCTAACTATGCTGCAAAGAAAGGTAGAGGCTCAAAAGCATGGGCGGTACGCCAAGGCAAGTAGATCGAAATCCAGCTGCATCTACTACTAATCATCCACCTTGAGATATCTATCCAGAACATCTCGCTGGTATTAAGTTGCGAATCCCACCCAAAGTGTAAACTCAAAGCAACAGACAACTGCATTAAAAGAACTTTGGGTAAAGTAAACAATCCTTGCACCCGCAAGTACAAGCACCGTTGTTTTCTCCCTTGTGGCAACAACACATCCCCTAGACTCATGTTTCTGTCACTCAAGCTAGTCATCAGGGGGCATGAACCCACAATCAAGCATAACGCTCCCTCTTGGAGTTACTACCTACTACTTGGCCAAAGCAATAAACAGCAACGGAGAACATGCAAGAATTACTCAAGAACAAAGATATAAAAGAGGTGAATCAAACATATTACTCAAACACAATCTGAACATAGTCTCATAATCCATCAGATCCCAACAAACTCAGCAAAGCAACAATAGAAAGATTACATATGTGCCTCGATCATGTAGGGCAGCTCACGAGATCTAAACCATGAAGAGCAAAGAGGGGAGGAGAACATCACATAGCTACTGATCATGGACCCATGGTCCAAGGTGGACTACTCACGACTCATCCGGGAAGCGTCCATGGTGGTGTAGAAGCTCCCGGTGGTGGTTCTCCCCTCCGGCAGGGTGCCGAGAAGAGTTCTCCTGATGCTCCCGATCTTGGAAGCGCTGCGGCGGCGGAACAGAGGCGAGATCGTGAAAAAGGGTTTTGTCCTCGAGGGTTTCGGGACGAGATGGATATATATGCGAAGGGGGGCAGCCAGAGGCGGAGCAGGGGCCCCAGGCACCCCCCTGGCGCGGCCAGGGGTGGAGCCGCGCCAGGTGGCCGCCTGGGCCTTCCGTGGCTCCCCTCTGGCCCATCTTTGGTTCTTCGCGAAGCTTCCTATACGCTGATTTTTCCTACATTTTTCCTGGAATTTTTGGAGCACTTTTAATATGGGGGAAACCTAAAATAGAAAAACAACAGAAAATAGGAACTAGCACTGTGGTGCACTGAGTTAATAAGTTAGTCCAAATATGATCAAAAGTGTATGGAATTGCATCAATATCATAGCAATATCACACAAAAGAAGCATGGAGCAAGCAGAAATTATAGATACGTTTTGGACGTATCAACATCCCCAAGCTTAATTCCTGCTCGTCCTTGAGTAGGTAAATGATAACAAGCATAATTTCTGTGGTGACATGCTACCAACCATATAAGAAATTTTTAAGTAAAGCAATCAAGGGATGTAATTCAATTAAAGTCATAACAAGCAGGAGTCTATATTAGCATTGTAACAAGCAACATAAGAACATAAAGGTGCAAGAGCTCTCGCTGTCCGTGACTCAAATGTCTCCAAATGGTGTTTGCGTGCAAGAAAGGGGATAGGGATATACGAGAGAGTAAAACATAGTTTTTGTATTGTTGAGAACTTAATCTACTAAAGTTTCACACTTGGTCTTATTTGGAATCTTATCTTGACTCATCCCCAGACCACTAGCCAGGTACATGTCAAAATGATCCACTCCCTTTCGATATTTTGAGCACTCATGCAATGGTTGAGCGTAAGCAAGAAAGTTGACACTTAGGATGGCGAAGAGAGAAAAATGATGAAGGGGGAAGACAAAAAAGGTGTGAAAGGCTCACATCAATGAGGACAATCATAGGCGAGAGAAAGCCAAATGATAGATATGATGTGAGGAGTAGGGATTGCCATGCAACGGATGCACATATGAGCTAAGGTAAGCTCTCCAATGGAACTAGTGGGGGTGCATCCAACTTGCTCGCTCAAGAAGACCTAGAGCTCTTTTGAGGAGGCTCATCATTGGAATATACAAGCCAAGTTCTATAGTGTGAAGGTCCCCACATAGATATATGCATGAATGATAATCTCTATGGAGTACTAGGTATAAGATGGAGTACGAGTGTGGATCTCTCAAAAGGAATAGTAGTGTGCCCCCTTCTCTCTTTTTATTTTTTTTCTCTTTTTTCTCTTTTTATTTTTTGTGTGGCCTCAATGGCTCTTTCTATTTAACTCTCATTTGTCCTCTTTGGGATCTTTTGATTTTGTCCTCTTAGGGATCTTTTCCTCACTTTAGGGGCAACACTCTATATATTACAAGAAGTATAGAAGATCTTTCACACTTTACAAAAGTACTCAACATAAAGAAAGTGAAACTATCATGATGTATGCAAATGTATGCCTCTGCCAGTGTAGCAGGATATGCAATGATACTAGCGCGTCATGTAGCAATGATTAGGGCAAGGCCCAACTAGCATGCGGCTCATCGATTAAGCAAAAGCATGTATGACATGAAGATCAAGTCATGAGAAGATGGATGTTGCGTGGCAATGTATCTCGAAAAGGCTATGGAAATGCCTTGATAGGTAGGTATGGTGGCTGTTTTGAGGAAGGATATAATGAGGCTTATGATGACAGAGCGTATCGTGCCAAGGATTTGGATGCACCGGCGAAGTATGCGCCAACTCTCGAGGTGAGAAAGGGCAATGCACGGTACCGAAGAGGCTAGAAAAATATGGCTAGGTGGAAGTGTCAACTTTCGAATACTCACATTAGTCCGAAGAACTCATGCACTTATTATCGGTAACTCTCAATCTAATTAGGAGGTTCACAAAGAGACAAGTACCCCGAGGAGGAGTGTATGGGGGTTTGGTTATCCTTGTGCATCCACGACTCATGGTACGTGAGTGTACTCTAATATTCGATCCCTCCAAAGATTAGTGATCCATCTAGTAGCTAAAGTTCTCAACTATTTAGTAGGTTTTCGAAAATAAACACGGATTGCCCAAAATACGACATCTATCACTAATAGGCTAAAGCTCTTAACACCAAAAGTTCAGACATTACTCATGGCAATACCTCAAAACTATTGCAAGTTACTACTAAAATTAAATAGCAACCTCAATTACCTACTTTAAGTTAAGACACACAACTCAGTGCAACAGGCAAACTCTCTTAACAAGATAAACATGAAAACTCAAGAGAGTTCAGCAACCAACTAAACAAAAGCTCTTTAAAAAGAAAAGCATGAAAACTAAGAGCTAAACATGACAGCAGCTATGGAAAGACAAAGAACACACAAAACAAAGATAAGCATGAAAATCCTATGTTGTGTTCTAGGTTGAAGTGGGGCGTGTTTCTCTCCCACACAAAGAAAGGTGTGTTCTAACTTGTTATGAACAGCAAGCAAAGCTAAAGAAAACTAAAAAAGAAAACTAAGAGCAAGACGCTCCAAGCATAGCACATAACGCATGAAGTGATAAGAATATAGTGGAACGAAAGACGAACTGATAATTGTTGATGGAGAAGGGGATGCATGGGGGCATCCCCAAGCTTATACGGTTGAGTCTTCTTGAATATTTCTTGGGGGTGCACGGGGGCATCCCCAAGCTTGAGCGTTTGACCTTCCTGAATCTTCTTTTATCATCTTCCCTCGCACACTTGAAAACTCCCTTCATACATAACTCATCTTAATCTGATTAGCGAGGTTAGTACCCACAATAAAATAATTTTTCCCTACTTGAAATAAAGATAATCTTGAAGAGCTACTGTTTCTCAAGATTGCCAAAAGGTTTTTGCAAAGAAAAAGCAAGCTCAAGGTTTGCAAAACGAAGAAAAGGCAAAACAGGACAGAATCTGTGAAAAACAAACCAGCAGGTAGTAAATAATTTTTTCGGGGCACTTCTGCAACTCAAATCAAAAAACTCAGAACAGACGCTCGAACTCCAATTGTATAGGGCACGCTGTCAAAAAAGTTCAGATCAAAAAGATGATCTGGTGATTTTATTCGAATTTTTCTGTCCAAGGACAGAATCTGTTTTCTGGACAGCACGTCACAACTTTTGAACTTTCTTGCAATCGGAGGCTAAACTTGGCACAAAGCTGAAAAGAAAAGATACAATGATGTTGCTACTGTAGTAACAAACATCAAGGCACAACAAAAGCAAAATAAAACCTAATTCGTTTTGGGCTTCCTCCCAAAAGCGCTTTCTTTTATGCCTTTGAGCTAGGCATGATGCAAAAAGATCAAGTTGTATCAATTGAACCATCATCAAGATCATCAAAAAGCTCTTCAATAGTACAACTAGTCTTAAGAGGACTTTCAAATAAATGCCTAATGAAGATACTTCTAGGGAGAAAACCAAAAGGTGGAAAGTCAATGGGAGATTCATTTATAAATTTATCAAAGAGAGGTATTTCTTCCAAAGTATTCACAGTTTCAACCCCTTTGGAAATAGATGGATTACTTTTGGAATGAGGAGCCTTTGGAACGTAAACGAACTTAGGTTTCTTCTTTGCCGGAGTTTCTACCTTTTTGGCTTTGATTGAGGAGAAAGTAGTTCCTAAAGTGTCAAAGATTTCCTCAATCTTGTCTATCCTAGAAGAATCCAAGTCATGGGATTTGATGGTCTCCAAAGTTTTGAGAATTTTATGCATGGAGCTATCAAGCCTATTCAAATTCCCTTGGATCTGACGGTCCAACTCATTTATCTTATTAATGCTTGGCATCTCTAGCTCTATCTTTTCAAGTTTTTTCATAATGTGAGCTAGGGTAATGTCCTCTTGAATGCTAACACCAGGGGGATTTCCAACAAGATTTTCCATAATACTAAGAGATTCCCAAACTGGAGCTTCTAGGAAATTTCCATTGATAGCAGAATCTAGAATAAACCTATTCCAAGAAGTAATTCCAACATAAAAATTTCTAAGCAGGATAGAAGTAGATTGCTTCTTGGTGGCTCTTTTTTGAGAATCATTAATTCTATACCAAGCATGTTTTAGACTTTCACCACCTCTTTGTTTAAAGGTGAGCACTTCTGCCTCACCAAAGGCAAAAGGACCAGACATAATGCCAACTAAAAGCAAGATAACTATTTTTGTGATTTTTGGTAAGGGACACTAAAGCAAAAACAGAAAGGTAAACTAACAAGACGAAAAAGCAAAGATAAAAGATAGCGTGCAACTCCCCTATCTTGAAGAGTGGAGTCCCCGGCAACGGCGCCAGAAACTTGCTTGATGGCTTCTCGCCCCTCGTTGGTTACCCCAAGTGGAAGGTTGAGATGTAGCGTAGCGGCAAATTTCCCTTGGCAAAGATACCAAGGATCGAATCCCGTGAGACTCCGAGGGTCGACAAGTAGGTGTCAACGGCGCCAAAAACTTAGCGGTTGACGGGACCTGCACACAGATACAGATAACATTGCTCCCAACGAGTACAGAGAGGTTGTCAATCCCTCCGGCCTTGTTGTTTACAAAGGATCAAACACAAGAGATAATAATGATAGCTATGACTGCAACTAAGAAATAAAAACAGGAAGTAAATAGAAGGTGTGATCAGCGGTGGTAATATGGACCGGGGTCCCATGATGTTCACTAGTGATGTCTCTCTCCCAAAAGACGATAAAACAGCAAAGCGAGGTAAACAAATTACAGCTGAGCAATTGACAGGATTATGTGCGCAAACCAATGCTAACTATGCTGCAAAGAAAGGTAGAGGCTCAAAAGCATGGGCGGTACACCAAGGCAAGTAGACCGAAATCCATCTGCATCTACTACTAATCATCCACCTTGAGATATCTATCCAGAACATCTCGCTGGTATTAAGTTGTGAATCCCACCCAAAGTGTAAACTCAAAGCAACAGACAACTGCATTAAAAGAACTTTGCGTAAAGTAATCAATCCTTGCACCCGCAAGTACAAGCACCGTTGTTTTCTCCCTTGTGGCAACAGCACATCCCCTAGACTCATATTTCTGTCACTCAAGCTAGTCATCAGGGGGCATGAACCCACAATCAAGCATAACGCTCCCTCTTGGAGTTACTACCTACTACTTGGCCAAAGCAATAAACAGCAACGGAGAACATGCAAGAATTACTCAAGAACAAAGATATAAAAGAGGTGAATCAAATATATTACTCAAACACATTCTGAACATAGTCTCATAATCCATCAGATCCCAGCAAACTCAGCAAAGCAACAGCAGAAAGATTACATATGTGCCTCGATCATGTAGGGCAGCTCACGAGGTCTAAACCATGAAGAGCAAAGAGGGGAGGAGAACATCACATAGCTACTGATCATGGACCCATGGTCCAAGGTGGACTACTCACGACTCATCCGGGAAGCGTCCATGGTGGTGGAGAAGCTCCCGGTGGTGGTTCTCCCCTCCGGCAGGGTGCCGGGAAGAGTTCTCCTGATGCTCCCGATCTTGGAAGCGCTGCGGCGGCGGAACAGAGGCGAGATCGCGAAAAAGGGTTCTGTCCTCGAGGGTTTCGGGACGAGAGGGATATATATGCGAAGGGGGGCAGCCAGAGGCGGAGCAGGGGCCCCAGGCGCCCCCCTGGCGCGGCCAGGGGTGGGGCCGCGCCAGGTGGCCGCCTGGGCCTTCCATGGCTCCCCTCTGGCCCATCTTTGGTTCTTCGCGAAGCTTCCTGTACGCTGATTTTTCCTATATTTTTCCTGGAATTTTTGGAGCACTTTTAATATGGGGGAAACCTGAAATAGAAAAACAGCAGAAAACAGGAACTGGCACTGTGGTGCACTGAGTTAATAAGTTAGTCCAAATATGATCAAAAGTGTATGGAAGTGCATCAATATCATAGCAATATCAAACAAAAGAAGCATGGAGCAAGCAGAAATTATAGATACGTTTTGGACATATCAAGAAGCGGGATCGATAGAAATCCAATCTTTTCCGAACTCCAACAGGTACCTCAAAAAAAGACAGGAGAAACATTGGCATACTCGTGAGTACCGAATTAATTAGAATTAATCGGCCACCGTATGACATCAGCTTGCCCTTCCCGCAGCTCAGTTTCTTTTCAAATCGATCCTCAATACACTTCCATTCTCTGTTTGTTAGCTTACGATGGTGAATTGGTATACCCAAATACGTGAAAGGTAAGTCCCCAATTCACACCCGAACAATTGTTTGTACGCCTCTGGTTCCTCATTAGCTCTTCCAAAGCAAATCAATTCACTTTTGTGGAAGTTAATCTTAATTCCAGTCAATTGTTCGAATAAGCATAACACCAGCTTCATATTTCTCACTTTTGCCAAGTCATGCTCCATGAAAATAATAGTATCATCGGCGTACTGTAGGATAGACACACCTCCATCTACTAGATGAGGTACCAACCCACCTACCTGACCAGCATCCTTATCCCTTCCAATTAGAATCGTCAACATGTCAACTACTATGTTGAACAGAATGGGTGACATCGGATCACCTTGTCTCAGGCCCTTGTGTGTTTGGAAATAGTGGCCGATATCATCATTCACTTTAATCCCAACACTCCCTTTTTGCGTAAAAGATTCTACCTGGTGCCTCCAGGCCTGATCAAAACCTTTCATACGCAGAGCCTGTTGAAGGAAAGGCCATTTGACTTTATCGTACGCTTTTTCGAAATCCACTTTGAAAACAACCCCGTCTAGTTTTTTCGTATGGATCTCATGGAGCGTCTCATGAAGGACTACAACCCCTTCTAGAATGTTTCTGTCCGGCATGAAAGCAGTTTGGGACGGCTGCGCCACAGAGTGCGCAATCTGCGTGAGTCTATTAGTCCCCACCTTGGTGAAAATTTTTAAACTTACGTTAAGAAGACAGATAGGCCTGAATTGCTCAATTCTCATAGCCTCTGTTTTCTTTGGAAGCAGGGTAATTGTTCCAAAATTTAAATGGAACAACTGAAGTTGTCCAGAGAAAAAATCATGGAACATCGGTAACAAATCCCCTTTAATAATATGCCAGCATTTTTTTATAAAACTCAGCCGGAAATCCATCCGGTCCCGTAGCTTTATTACTCTTCATCTGTGAAATAGCTTCAAACACCTCTTTCTCCGAAAATGGGGCGGTGAATACATCGTTCTCCTCTACAGCCAGTTGAGGGACGTCCTCGATCCTAGACTCATCCAAGGACACAAAATTATCCTCAGGAGGCCCAAAAAGCTGCTTGTAGTACTTAGTTATTTATATTTTTAGGTTTTCCTATCCCAAAATCGTCCCCTCATCTTGTTCAAGCTGAAAGATTCTTTTCTTTCTAT
This sequence comes from Secale cereale, assembly GCA_902687465.1. Taxonomy (NCBI): domain Eukaryota; kingdom Viridiplantae; phylum Streptophyta; class Magnoliopsida; order Poales; family Poaceae; genus Secale; species Secale cereale. The sequence goes on along the minus strand of LR738715.1, from coordinate 890,127,416 downwards.
GCTTGCCATTAGCGATCATATGAAAGAATTGAGTGTTGGCATCTCCTTGGACAACCTTGCGAACCTTAGCTCGCAATGCCCACTTCAATTCCTCCTCTCACAGGAGTTCTTTCAATCTCATCTCCGCGTCTACTTTAGCATGAAGCTTCGAGGTTTCTAAAATTGTGGACTCTGATTTTAAATCTAGGGACTGAATAAGTGTAAGGAGCCTTTCCTTTTCAGCCTTATAACTCCCACTAAGATGCTTAGCCCACCCTCGTAAAAAGCTCCTCAAGTGCCTTATCTTATTCTGCCATCTCTCAATCGAAGTCCTTCCTCCTGCATCTTTTGCCCATTCCCTGGCTATCAGATCCAAGAAGCCTTCTCTTTCAAACCACGCTAATTCGAAAGAAAAGGTATTTTTATTCCCCACATGCGTTGCCTCACCAGAGTCAACTAGCAATGGGGTGTGGTCTGAGATCCCGCGAGATAAAGTTTGGACTGTTTCCAGAGGGAATTTCTGCTCCCAGTCGACGCTCGCAAGGACTCGATCCAGTTTCTCAAACGTCGGGTTTAGCAGGTTATTAGCCCAAGTGAATTTTCTACCGGAAAGCTCTATCTCTCTTAGATCCAAGCTTTCTATAATGGTATTAAACATGAACGACCATCTGCCGTCAAAGTTATCATTGTTCTTTTCCTCTCACCTTCTAATAATATTAAAATCACCCCAACCAAGATTGGAAATTGTTCAGACCCGCAAATACAGACGAGATCCACCAAAAAGTCTGGTTTGAGTTCTGGCTGCGCGGCACCATATACCGCCACCAGTGCCCAATTATACCCATCGACTTTAGATCTAACCTGAAATTTAACGGCAACATCTCCCATAACCACACTTCGAACTTGGATGGGCAAGCTCATATTCTGTGGTGAGAGGTGCGCACGGCGGGTTTGGTGCAGACAAACAAACAAGCTTTCCTTGCATCTGGCCTGACCAACCAACTGACGGTGCACCCAGTTCTGACCAGCATAGTTCGACACTAAGCAGCTCAAGTCTATAAAAGCAACACTCTAGTATCTCAGAGTACCAAGCAGAGTTGCAAACACATCGATGTCCACAAAATGCATACTGACAACATGGTCCATGCATCATCAGTGCATATTCCTAGTCCTCTGGTTGTACTGTTTGCCATCCTCCTCCTGTTGTCGACAACACTAGCAGACTTGAGCAGCAATACGAGCAGAGATGCTCTACTGTGCCTCAAGTTCCACCTCCACGACCACGATTCCACCACAGCCATGGCCACATGGAACCACACTAGCGCACCGGAATTTTGCACCTGGCACGGCGTCTCATGCACAAGGAGCAGGCCAAGGCAACCACCCCTCGTCGTGGCCCTGGATATGGAGGCGCAAGGCCTCGCCGGTGAGATCCCACCCTGCATCTCTACCCTCACTTCCTTGGTAAGAATCCATTTGCCCAACAACAGCCTCTCCAGCAATATCCCACCGGAACATGGGAGGATCTCCGGACTCTGGTACCTCAACCTCAGCTTCAACGCACTAAGCGGCACCATCCCGCTCAGCATCCGGACGCTCCACAACCTTTCTTCTCTAGACTTAGGAAACAATCGACTCTCTGGTGAGATTTCGTCGCTACTCGGGAGCTCACCAGCTCTTGAGTCCGTCAGTCTCCCCAACAATCTTCTTGGGGGAGAAATCCCACAGTCGCTGGCAAATAGTTCCTCGTTCCTTACCACACTCTTGCTTGCACAAAACTAGTTGCAAGGATTCATTTCTGATTTTGGTAAACTCTGAAGACTAGAAATGCTTGATCTCTCCTACAACAACCTAGTAGGGACAGTGCCACGCTCCATTTTCAACTCGTCAGCGTTGTACTTTCTTGGGCTGGCCAACAGCAATCTTGGAGGAACAATACTGCCTTCTGACATGGGGAACACGCTTCCTAACATCCAAATACTAATGATGCCCAACAATCATTTTCAGGGAGACATCCCAGACTCACTACAAAATGCCTCCAGCATGATTTATATCCATCAAGGCAACAACTCTCTTACTAGGGTGATCCCTTCTTTCAGCTCCATGCCCAACTTGGAGTACGTAATGTTGTACTCAAATCATCTAAAGGCTGCAGACTGTACATTCTTCTCCTCTTCGGAAAATTGTACGCAGTTGGAAAATCTAAATGTGGATACAAACAACTTGCGCGGGGCCTTACCAGAAGATCCCATAGCAAATCTGCAAAAAGTTTGACCGCTCTAACACTAAGTTCAAACAACATATCTTGCATCATCCCATTGCAGATTGGAAACATGTCTAATCTTTCCATGCTCTATCTTGATAGAAATCTTTTCATGGGGCCTATACCTTATACCCTTGGTCAGCTACGCAATCTGGTTGTACTTAGCCTTTCACACAACAAATTTACCGGGGAAATACCACCTTGCCTTGGCAGCCTAATTCTACTAGGGGGGCGGCCGGGCCTCGTGGGGCATCTGTCCCGGTTGTTCTGGACCCATTTGTCTCGGTTCCAAGCACGTACCGGGACCAATGGGCCTCGCTCCTGGCCCACACCCATTGGTCCCGGTTCTTGTCTGGAACCAGGAAAAAAGGGTGGCCTTTAGACCCGGTTCCTGTCATGAACCGGGACCAATGAGTTTCCTATATATAACCCCTCACCCACCACTCCACTTCTCTGTTTTTTCTGGCCGGCCAGGGGGGAGCTTTTGTGGTGCTCTAGCTAGCTCACCTCCTATGCACATGAGGTGTTCGATGAAATGCCCGAGCCACACTAGTTAAGCTTTTCTCCTCTCGAAGCTCGAACTCCAAGCTCCATTTTCTCTGAGATTTGTCTAGGTTTAGTGGTTTGTCATGTCTCGTCCCCGTCTTCACCGCCGTCGATCGCCCCCGCCGATCTCGTCACCGGCACCACCGTGGTGAGCCTCTTATCCTATCTATGCTTTTCTTACTTTTATTATTGCTTGTTATTATTGCTTTAGATAGATATTTGTCTAATTTTCTTACGTTTATTATTGCTTGTTATTATATAGTGAGATGGTTTTGATATCCGCCCACGTCGGCCCTCGTCCTGTCTACGATTCGGGTGTGGTATATTATCTTTAATTTATAACTATTTGTTTTAGTGTGTATGACAATTATGCCGACCAACCTGACATAGATGTTTTTATATGTCTAGGAGGTAGTAGAACGGGAAATTCCAACCGACCCTCTTGTGGAGAGGTTAAATTTAGTTGAAAAGGAAAACATTTCCATGAAGAATAAATTGGAAAAAACGAAGGAGGAGAAGATGGTATTGGAGTTGCATGTTGCGGAAGTCGTCGATGATCACAAGATCAAGATGGAGAATATTGTCAAGAGGTTAAATTTAGTTGAAGAAGAAAACAATGACTTGAAGGAAAAACTAAAAAAATTGAGGAGTAGAAGATGATATTGGAGTTTCATGTTGGGAATATCGTTGATGATCACAAGATCAAGATGGATGACATGCGCTTGAAGATTAGAAAGATTAGAAAATATGCCATTCATACCGAGGCTTGGTATCATTATGCCATTGGATCAATTGTTACCTTGGTTGCGATTATGATCGCATTTGTTGTTGCGTTTAAATGTTCAACATAGTTTTAATGTATGGTTTAATTAGATGCTCTAGAGATATGCATGTACTTTGAATGGCATGTGATGATGAACTTATATTAATTTGATCACTTATCTATCCATGATGTTCTGTAATGGTTTTTGACACGCTTAATTATATATCGTGGGAGTGGAGGGCTAGACAGACATTCATGGTCTTATAGCTCAAAAAAATCACGGTATTATAGCTCAAAAAATTCAGTAAATGCATGAAAAATAGCAAATGAAGTCAGAAATGGTTGAAAATTGATGATGCGGCTTTGAATGGTGGATTTTGAACACAGAAAAAAGTCTGTAGTTCAAATAAGTTCAAAAAAAAATGAAATCCCTTTGTAACAGACGAGTTTTCGTCTGGAACCCTGATACCTCGAAAGAGATTGTCCGTTTTGTACACGAAGTGCATCCAGTTTTTGCCGTAACCCTCTCTACTTTTGTGCACATGCTTTGTGGGTGAAATGATGATACCATGCCAACTTTCTACCTTTTCAGAGTTCATTTGAAATGCTTTTCAATTTCAAGGTCTTATAGGTCAAAAAATTCAATAAATGCATGAAAAATAGCAAATGAAGTCTGAAATGGTTGAAAATTGATGATGTGGCTTTGAATGATGCGTTTTGAACATTGAAAAAGTCTGTAGTTCAAATAAGTTCAAAAAATGAAATCCCTTCGTAACAGACGAGTTTTTGTCTGAAACCCGGATACCTCGAAAGAGATTGTCCGTGTTGTACGCGAAGTGCTTCCAGTTTTTGTTGTAACCCTCTCTACTTTTGTGCACATGCTTTGCGGGTGAAATGATGATACCATGCCGACTTTCTACCTTTTCAGAGTTCATTTGAAATGCTTTTCAAATTCAGGGTCTTATAGCTCAAAAAATTCAGTAAATGCATGAAAAATAACAAATGGTGTCAGAAATGGTTGAAAATTGATGATGTGGCTTTGAATGGTGCATTTTGAACATAGAAAAAGTTTGTAGTTCAAATAAGTTCAAAAAACTGAAATCCCTTTGTAACAGACGTTTTTTCGTCTGAAACCCTCATACCTCGAAAGAGATTGTCCGTTTTGTACACGAAGTGCATCCAGTTTTTGCTGTAACCCTCTCTACTTTTGTGCACATGCTTTGTGGGTGAAATGATGATACCATGCCAACTTTCTACCTTTTCAGAGTTCATTTGAAATGTTTTTCAATTTCAGGGTCTTATAGCTAAAAAAATTCAGTAAATGCATGAAAAATAGCAAAGGAAGTCAGAAATGGTTGAGAATTGATGATGTAGCTTTGAATGAAGCATTTTGAACATAGAAAAAGTCTGTAGTTCAAATAAGTTCAAAAAAATTAAATCACTTTGTAACTGACAAGTATTCGTCTGAAACCCTGATACCTCGAAAGAGATTGTCCGTTTTGTACACGAAGTGCATCCTGTTTTTGCCGTAACCCTCTCTACTTTTGTGCACATGCTTTGTGGGTGAAATGATGATACCATGCCAACTTTCTACCTTTTCAGAGTTCATTTGAAATGCTTTTAAATTCCAGGGTCTTATAGCTCAAAAAATTATCAAAGTATTTTATGTTCAAAACATTAAAAGGAAAAAGAATTTTCATAAAATAAATAAAAAAACAAAAAATAAAATAAAATAAATAAGTAGAATAAAAATAAAATAAATAAGTAGAAACAAAATAAACTTTAATAAAGTAAAGTAAACAAACTTTAATAAAATAAACAAAAATAGCAACAACAATTATTTTGTTGAAAGTAGAAATAAACTAAAAAAATAAAGCAGCAAGGAAAAACAAACGCCACCTACTGGGCCACCACGGCCTGAATACGACTAGAAACCCAACAATGGGCCAGGATTCAGGTCCGCAGAAGGCCCAGTAGGCCCACATGCATAGCAGTGTCAAATTAGGCCCGTAAGCCTGCAATGGAGAGGGGATCGAGAGTGGTGCGGCATTGGTGCTTATAAACCACTATGCGCCCCTCTAAACTAGCGAGGTGGGACTAAAAAAATTGGCCATCCACGGGCAGCACGGGGCCATTGGTCCCGGTTGGTCGCACAAACCGGGACTGAATGGGTGCATTGGTACCGGTTCGTGAGACCAGCCGGGACCAATGCCACCCTTTAGTCCCGGTTGGTGCCACCAACCACGACCAAAGTCCTCTGTTTCCCTCCCTTTGGGCTGCTGAAAACTGGCCTTTTGTCCCGGTTAGTGCCACGAACCGGGACTAAATCCTTTGCTATATAAGCAACACTTAAGAAATTTTCAGATTTCTATCGTCAGTTTCCATCGACGCCGCCAGGCTGCCCACCGATCGAGCTCGCCGTCGACGCCGTCGCCGCCTCTACCCCGACCTCACGCCTCTGCCGGACGTCGCGCCCTGCCTCGTCGTCGCCGTTCCCGCTGCCGTCGCCCTGCCTCGTCGTCGCCGTCTCCGCGCCCGTCGTCATCGCGCCGTCTGCCGCCGCCGACGTCCCGCGCCCGTCGTCGCCGCCGTCTGCCCCTGCGGCCATCCCCGCGCCGCCCCTGCCCCGACGCCGTCGCCCTGCATCGTCGTCACCGCCCTCGCTATGAGCGCCGCCGATCCCCTCCTCTCCTGCTGTCATATGATGTATAGATGTAATTTTAGTTTTAGTTATACAAATGTTAGATGAATTTTAAAAATGTTACTTAGTTATATATACAAATGTTAGATGAATTTTTTGTTTTTATATTTTTTATAGTTTTAGTGATAGAATGTAGTTTATTTTTAGTAAAACTAGTTTATTTTTAGTAAAAATAGTTTATTTTTAGAAAAACTAGTTTATTTTTAGTAAGAACTAGTTCATTTTTATTTATAGTAAGTGCTTATTAGTTGAACTAGTTGAATTAATAGAACTAGTTTAGTTTTAGTAAAACTAGATTATTTTTAGTAAGAACTAGTTCATTTTTATTTATAGTAAGTGATTATTATAGTTGAATTAATAGAACTAGGTTATTCTTTTAGTTCAAGCAATTATTCCCGCATAGACGTCGATGATGCCTATCCCGCATCCTCGTCGTCGACTCAACGGAGGCCTACTTTATCAGAGTGGTCATGTTCGGGACTGGGCTCCGTCGGGCTGGTATTGGGAGGAGCTTCCTTCCAGGGCACAACTTGGTGAGGAGCTAACCCGTTGTTGACCCAAACCTTCTTTGGTGGCGGGCGCGCGGGTCAGTGACGGTGCGGAGGCTTGAGGACCCCGCGGAGGTTGTACGTCATCGTGTCAGCGAGGAGGACGAGCACGTCCATCGCTACATGGTTGCGTTGGAGGGCAGGTTCGACAATACATGGCAGGTTCTTCAGGGATCTCACTGGAGCTATGATCATGTGATGGTTCCTTCTCTTTGGGTGTCCACCGCCCGTGCCGATACCCGTCGTTCGCTAGGGTTTTAGTTGTATTATTTAATTAGTGATCCTATATGTATGATACTATTCGAGATGTATTAGTGATAATATTCGACGATGTACGGACGCAAGAGATGATTTAGTTTTGCTTATTGAATGCTCAGACTGGAGTCCAACCAAATCTCCATGTCAATATGAGTCCTAAGTAATAGCCCATGAAACGGGCCAGAATAGGCCAAAACGTCGAGTGTCGATGAACGACACGTTAGGGCACCCCGGGGTTCAGCAACCACGGAAATTGTTTCGGGACCCCAAAACGGTGAATAATAGTCCATGATACGGGCCAGAATAGGCCAAAACTACGAGTGTTAATGACCGACACGTAAACGCACCTCGGGGTTCATCAGTCATGAAAATCGCCCCGGGACCGCAAAACGCTGAGTAATAGTCCACGATACGGGTTAGAAATGGCCGAAACTACGAGTGTTGTTGACTGACAGGTAAACGCACCTCGGGGTTCATCAGTAATGAAAATCGCCCCGGGGCCCCAAAACGGTGATTAATAGTCCATGATACGG
>LR738715.1:890077667-890091354 GCA_902687465.1 Secale cereale | reverse complement strand
GCATACTAATGGCGCACCAACTACAAATGCGCCATTAGTAATCAAGGTTACTAATGGCGCATTTATAGTTGTTGCGCCATTACAAGTTTTGCAAAAAAAAAAAAAAACATACTAATGGCGCACTGTCGCATAGTGCGCCATTACTAGTTCAAACTAGTAATGGCGCACTCTGAGACAGTGCGCCATTAGTAGTTTTGTAAAAAAAGAATAAAAAAAATCATAAAAAAAAATCATTAATGGCGCACTTTACTGCAGGTGCGCCATTACTATTTACAACTAGTAATGGCGCACTATGCACGGATGCGCCATTAGTATGTTTGGACAGGCGCGCTAGTTAAAAAAAAACTTCTTGATACTAATGGCGCACTCCGGGTATGGTGCGCCATTAATACTTCGAACTCTAATGGCGTATCTGTTGCTGGTGCGCCATTACTATGTACTAATGGCGCACTGCCTGTCTGGTACGCCATTAGTATCAATTCCATCTATAGCCCTTTTCCTAGTAGTGCAATTTGCTATTGTGAGAGGACCGGCTAGATTTTGGGATCAAAAGATGCTTTGGTACATAATGCACGCTTGTGTGATCATGCACAACAAGATCATCGAGAACGAGCGTGGCCAAGATGTAGACTACTCTCAGTATGAGCTCTTGGGATATCCCGTGCCAGTGCGACGGAGGGCTGAAAGGGTGGCCCGTTTTGTTGCCTCCTATCATGCCATTCGACGTTCCGCAGCGCATAATGATCTTCAGAAGGATCTCATTGGGGAGTGGTGGGCATGGAATGGACGACAAAGAGCATCATGATTTGTGCGTTCGTTATTGTATTGTTAAACTATTTGTTGTGTTTAATTGCACTATTTGTTGTATTAAACGATAAACTGTTTGTTTTGAGTTGTAATAAACGAAATTGAACTATTTATTTTTGTTTGTTTTGATCTTTTTGCTTCTGTTTTTGAATGCGTATGTTGTTTGTGTGAGTCGCGCGCGCTGCATTTTGAAGCGCGGCTGGAGCGACGCGCGCGCTGCATTTTAGCGCGGCTGCTGGAGCCAGCGCTGCGCGCCGCGTCAAACCAGGAGATGCGCGCACGGCACATCTGTTTTTTGCGCGCGGCGCGACCGGCGCCTGTTGGAGATGCTCTCAAGTGCTTCTTGGCCGCGCTCGTGCGTTAGTTCGAGTGGGCGCCGCCGACGGACGGCGTCGACCTCACCGAGCTCAACAGTTTCATCAACCCTTAGCCACGGGGGTTGCGAGCGAGCGGTAGCCGCGAATCTGGCCGGAGGGGAGCGAGGGAGTCCCGGCGCGCCGCCAAAACTCGCCGGAATCGCGGCGACGCGAGGGATGGGATTCGTTTCCAAATATCTTTCCTTTTCTCTTCTCTTCTTTATTATATGGGAAATACTAACGCCAAACGCGTCCAGAACCATCAGATGAAAAAAGCACGAATCTTGAAGAGTGTCCCAGCCACGTCATCAACTGAGCATTCGGTCACAAGGACGAACGTGCCGCACGACTAAACGCAGCTCAGTTGCCTCCCACCGCCCGCACAGAGCCCAGTTCCCCACCCACAGCCGTATCTTCTTCCCCCGGCCCCACTCCTCACCACCTCATCTCAAATCCCTCATGGTGAGCTCCTGGGTGGCGACCAAAGCGAGGGTGACGGCGAGGGGATGCTGGGTCGGCGCGGCTCCCCATGGCCGCCGAGGGGACGAGCATGCGGAGATCCTCGACTACCTCAACGACGACGGGAAGGTAGGGGTCGAGGGGATGTCCTCGACCGCGCCCGTAGAGGAGAGCCTCGTCGTCGGCAGGATGGGAGGCCCATGGTGGCTGAGGCTGGAGTTGGCGGATCTGAGCTCGGCTGATGGAGCACGCTGCCATCGGGGGAGACGAGGAGCAGGGAGACGAAGAGCCCATCATCGGCGAGCTCGACGGAGGAGCCGCGTCGAGGAAGGCAAGGTGGGAAAGGAGCTCGGAGGAGCCGCTCCGAGATGGGCCGGGTGCTTGGTGGTGCCTGGAGCGACTGTTAGTCTTAATCTTGACTTGCAGTCCGTGGCAAGTGCGCGTGCATGCGTTGTGTGTGCTCCTGGCATGCGTGTGTGTCGCTGGGTAGGCGTGAGAGCCGGTGCTAGCTAGCCAGGCCGAACTTGGTGGCCGCTAGGCGTGGTTGTTAGCGCATGCATGCAGGAGGTAGTTAGCGGGTCTGTTGCGAGCGGCCACGGTGAGTGCGTGCGCGTGGCCGAGCGGATCGCTCGTGAGCAGCGGAGTCTGCAGGCGTTCTGGTGTACATGCACACAGATAACGTGGGAGCTGCGCTGCCGTGGGACTACAAAAGGCCCGGCCACGAGTGCGTTTGGATCTGGGAGTTGCCGAGCATGTAGCCTGTGAATACAAAGAAAAGATTGAGGCGTTCGTGCGCCTGCCGGGAAATTTCTTGTGTCATGTGTCCATCTTCTTCTTCCACCGTCTGAGAGCTGTGAGTGTGAGGGCGAGGAGAGTCAGGGCAAGGCCACGGCAACAACAGCGACGCGAACGCGCGTCCCGCGTTGATGCGGACAAGGCCGTCACGGCCTAGGCGCCTAGCTCGAGCGGCGCAAGGGCACAGGGCCGAGATGCGGTGGCTGTTGGCGGCGCCCAGCGCGACGTGGACAGGCACGTCCCACACCGATGCCAGCGCGCCACCATGGACCACGACCCTCCCATCCATCTTCAGGGTAACACTCCCTCCCTCCCTGTGTGCACCAACCAATGGATCTCTGCTGTTGCTACTGAAATCCTCATGTGGGTTTACTAATTGATGTAGGATGTTGCTAGATTATTGCACTATGTGATTCGTCTTGTGCCTTTGATTAATTTCGTGTAGCGCCGAAACTAGTTAGAATCTGCTTGTAGGGTGATGAATGAGAGAGCACCAGGCTTCAGATCTGTGAAATTTTTGTGGTTTCAGACTTGTGATCTTTTTTATCTTTTCATGGCAAATTTGACAAAAAAAATCCACGTCAAATTTGTATATGCATTAGCCATTGCAAGTTTTATATCTGTCCTTGTTTGTAAACAATGGCATTTTCCCACATTTGACTTTTTAATGTGATTTGCCATGGCACATTCTTTATCTACAAACATTGCAAACTTGCCATGGTAACTTTGCCACATTCGAAAACATCGCAAATTTATAGATATTCCAAAGACATGGCAACTTAGTATGTTCAACAACACAACAAACTTGCCATGACAACTTTTGCCATGTTCGAAAACGTGTCAAAGTTGTAGATGGTCAATAAATATTTTCAACTTAATATGTTCAACAACACGGAAAACTTGCTATGTCAAATTTGCCATGTTCAAAAACATCGCAAATTTATAGATATTCAAAAAACAAGGCAACTTAGTATGTTCAACAACACGGCAAACTTGCAAAGGCAACTTTTGCCATGTTCAAAAACATGTCAAAGTTGTGGATGTTGAAAAAACATGGCAACTTAATATGTTCAACAACATGGCAAACTTGCCATGGCAACTTTGCCATGTTCGAAAACATGGCAAAGTTGTAGATGTTCAAAAAACATGGCAACTTAATATGTTCAACAACACGGCAAACTTGCCATGTCAACTTTGCCATGTTCAAAAACATGTCAAAGTTGTAGATGTTCAAAAAACATGGCAACATACTATGTTCAACGACATGGTAAACTTGTCATGGAAACTTTACCATGTTCAAAAACATGGCAAAGTTGTAGATTTTCAAAAACATGGAAACTTATTATGTTAAAAAACATTCAAATCTTGCCATGTCAAACTTAACGGGCATGCAATTGTTGCTCACGGGGCACGGCAAAAATAATTTTAATTCACAAACCAAAGTGGGATTTTTCTACATTTTCTTTGCAATGGCAACTTTTTTTTTTACTTTTTTTGACATGTCATTTTGACTATTTTTTTAACATGGCAAATTTATTATATAGGGCATCACAATTTTAATTGATGGAAAATTTTACATTTTTCTAGAACATGATTTTTTGAAATATATAGCATGGCAAATATACTTATGTAGCCATGGAAATTTTTACTTTATTCCCATGGCAAAATTACTCTATTTTTGCCATGGCAAATTTTAATCCATTTTTGCCATGGAAAATTTTACTTTATTTTTGCCATGAAAAATACCATGGCATCTTTAACTTATGAATTTGCCATGGCAATTTAATATTTGTTTGTATGATGGGAGTTGCCATGTCTTGTTTTCTTCTGGGTCATAAAAAGAATCTTTTTTCACCGATGACATTTTTCTGCTTTTTATAGGGGCTGGTGTTTTATTTTTCATATCATAGCGAAAACTAGGCTTTTTTTTGGTTACTGGGCTCTTTTTTGGTTTCACAGGGAAATGGCATGCATGGCGATCTAGAGGCTGTTCGCGCGTTGGGGGGAGATTTTACCGAACGAAAATCATTTGGTCGTTGCCTCTCCAGGCCAGACGTGCGGACAGCCTCCCCCCTGCCACACGTGTGGCAGATATCAGAACCCTATTATATATCCTTATATATTATACTCGGCGGGCGGGCGGCGCGGAAAGTCATCCAAATACAAATTTGAAGAGACAATGTAGCGAACTCCTACAATTGGTTAATGGACGTTGCCCACGGATCAACCACCGTCGTCCGTCGGCATCCAACGGCCGGCAGAGTAAACCGTGAGGAGCCGGCGATCTCGATGAACGTTGTCGCCGGTGCCGGTCCATCTCCGTTACGGTGGATCAGATGAGCCGGCGATCTCGTTGTACGTTGACGCCGGTGCAGGTGTGGTGGCAGCGGCAGTGGCTACAGGAGGAGCAAATGCATTGACCAATTGTATAAAGCTGCAATGACGGAGGCGTGGCGAGGTAGGTTTTTAGTCAGCGGGGGGAAGAAGGAACAGAGACGGCCGGCCACGGCGAGTGCTCTGGACAGGAAGTGGTGGGGCTTCTGCAGGTCGGCGGAGGCGGAGGCGGCGACCGCGGCAACACGGCGATCGCGCGTGCTGCCAGGGCGGCGTAGCTCCAGTCCGGAGAGGAAGCTCGTTCGGTTCACCGGGTCGTCTTCGACCGTGCTCGACGACGGCCGCGCCAAGGCCGCCGTCAAAATTCAGTCTGTATTTCGTGGTTTTTTGGTAATACATCATGTTCTTGTTCTTGCTATAATTTCTGTCCGCGGGCTTAACCCTGTCCTGTCTTGATCATCCAGGCGAAGAAGGCACGCCGGACATTAAAATCATTGTCGATGCTGACCTGCCCCAGCTACACGTCGAGCACGCAGTCGTCCGTCGAGCGACCAGAGGAGGGCGCCGCTGAGCGAATAAAAATAGGTCGCAAACGAGTCTGTGCAAAATAGGCCGAAACGAGTGTGTGCAATCATTCTCCAATCTGTATCTATAATATATAAATAGTTCATCCCCACTATCTCATTTCTCTTGACATGCAACCTATCCACATCACTAATCAACATGCAACCATCCACTTCGCTCCACCTCAGCAGTCAAGCCACATCCTCAGCGACGGTGCCACATCAACAACTTTTGCCCATGCATTGAAACACACATGCATCTTAGTTCAGCCAAGACAAAAAATTATGTTCGTCCGGTGGAAGCGAGGCACATCCGTTGATATTACGCGGTGCCGGATCAAACCTCTATTTTTCTGGCGTAATTGATCTATCATTATCTCTGATTCGCCACGCATGGGCAACACAGCCGCGATCTGCGCGAGTGAGAACTGCATGTATGCGCGCGTGAGACCAGCCAGTAATGAGCGAAGGACACAAATCGACGCAAAGCAAGAACTCAACAAATTTCAGCGTTATCTCTTCCTGTTCTCCATCCGGTTCAACTCGTAGAAATCAACCCCTTCAGGAGCGCTGGAGGCATTCATGGCGAGGTATATAGCCACCCATTGCAAAACAACCACATTGAAACATATCTCACCTTCAGGAGCGATGGTAGCGTTCATCGCGAGGTCCTGCTGCCAGCCTTCGCGAGTCGTTGACGCCAGAGACCCGCGCGCTGCTGCTGTCCTAGGACCCTGTAATCTTGGCACTTGAACCGACCCATGCACCCGATTGCCGATGAAACGGTCTCTGTTGGCTTTGCTGCTCCAAGCCACGCACCCCGTCGTTGATCAGAGTTCTGGGTGTACAACACGTGCCGCCCTCGGCGTCCTCCTCCGGCATCAGCCGCACCAAAGGTGGGGGCTCTCCTTACTCTCCATCTCCTTAGATCTTAGTGATTTTTTTTTGAGTTAGCTTGAGTTGGAAGCTCTGCTCGTGTGTGGTAAGTTATATTTTTTAGAGGAAAGCTTTGTTCTCCGGCCACCTCCTCCACGTAGCAAGTCCGGTCTTTCTCTCCCACGGTCTTACCTACAATCCTCTCTCAAGCACTACCGGCAAGCATGTGCCGAGATACGATGGTTCATGCTCATCTCTCCCTCTCCGATCTGGTTGATTTTGATTAGAAACACTAGACGTGAAGAAAAAATCAATTTCGTTTTTTATTGTTCTTGAAGGAATAAACAGATGAAACTCACCAAGTACTACCTGCAATTCCGGTCCTACATCTCTCTCTCTCTCACACACACACTTTAGTATCAATCATATTGGTATTTTTATTGCTTACTTATGATTGATTTGCAGAATTAGAGCATGACATAGTGCAGTTCATCTCCAGTATGTTCTTTCATGACTGTGTTATTTCAGTGACATTGTTGTTCTTCTACTGTACGTGTTCAAAACCAAAGGTTTCGTTTGATTGCTGCTCGGCAACCGGAGGCTTGATTGCACCTAAAAAAAGGAGGCAAGGAGGTCTGGTTATTGTTTATCATATATATATATTTTTGCTTTGAGATAGACACTGGAATAGTAACTGATTTTCAGTTTCAAGCATGTGCATGCATGTATAATTACAATCAAAGAATCTTCTATAAGGCTAAGCATTTGGGATATTATGTCTTCAAACCCATCTCTTGACATGTAAGAATAATTCTTTTCTGTGGTTAGAATATCACTATATGATTGTTCTGGTTTGATGACACTCATAGCCTAAAAGGTTCCTGCTTGCTGAGAGGATAAAGTATGGCCCGTTATGATCATCATTTGGTTTAATTGTAATATGCCTATTGGCAGCCTATTTAAAAATGTGTCACAAAATGGAGTGTATATGTTGTCCTACTCAAGAACCATGCCATTTTTTACACCTTGGGTTATTTTCTCAAAATGCAAAATGGTGGAACGCAACCTAATACCCATTTAGTGCAGTACAACAAATTCCCGCAGCAACGCGCGGGGTATCATCTAGTTTATACTAAACTTGTTTACTTCCTCATAATTGATTTTGGACTAAATGAATGTCATTCTTTATAGACACACCTTTCAGTACCGTAAATATTGTTTTCAAAGATAACTAGCGGAACTAAAAAGTATGCTCTTTATATTAACATACACATTAATCATGTAGTTCTAGTACGAATCATTACAACTATAATTTCTTGTTAAAAATTAAATATATATTGTTCATTTATTAATTTTAGTTTTAGTTATTTAAGGTAAGGTTTTGTGTCCATGATTTTGATCTAAGTATATTAAGAGTATCACATTACTCCACGAAATAATTTATGTCCATGATGCATTCGGGTGTATTTATATGTCTACTTGTCCATAGTTTATGAAATATGTACAAATACTTGATAATATCTCATAGAGCACCAATAAAATTAATAATGTGGTACTTTGGTCTGTGCCACTATCCACTTTCCGATATTGCATGCCTGCCACTAGATTATCACGAATTGGGGTTGTGCCACTAGCGATTGCGAATAAATTAGATACAAGCCCCTGCGCGCCGTCTCTGCGAGTCACTGTCAGGCGAGGCCTCGTTTTCGTCTCCTTTGCCTTATTTCCTCCTCAGTGGGACTCACCACTTGTCATGTCAAGTGCCACGAAGGGAGGACACCACACCCGGTGGGCACCAGATCCTGTTTCTTATTTCTTTATGGTTCATTTTTTTAGTTCTTCTTTATGATTCATTATGTCATTAAATATTTTCTTCACATGACATTTACTCCATCAGATAAACAATTTGTACTGGTATTTTTCTTACGGTAAACACTTCATATCAGTAGTTTGAAGCGACGCAAGCGCCAGACCAATCGACGTCCGTCGATTCATTGTAAAGGAGACGGTCCAGATTTCGTAGCATTTTAAAAAAAAACAAGGAAAGCCCCAATCTGTGCGTACCCCCGCTCGCAATCATCTCCTCTAATCTCTCGATAGCATTAATGGCCTGCCCAGCCCGAGCTCTGCTTCCTTCCCACCTGGACCTGGGTCGCCTCGCCGCTAGCCCGCTGACCAGATCCCCTGCTCCGCCGCCGTCTCACCGCGACGCCTCTCCCCTCCACAACCACCCCGGCCACCGACCCGACCTCGCAGCTGCAAATCACCAGCCCGCTCCATCCGCCTCGCACCTCCAGCTCCGCCTCGCATCGGTCCACCGACCCGACCTCGCAGCTGCAAATCGTCGATGTAGGCGGTTCTGCTCGCCATCTCCCCTGTTGCATCACCATGTTTCACCGAAGCTATAGGGTGTGCCCACCATCTCCACTACCCCCGCTCCACTAGTGAAGCAGCAGTGGCATCCAGTAGTTTGTTCCTTTTTTCTTTGATTTGAATACAATTTCGTACAGATTGCTGATAATTTACACTAATTGATTTCATACTTTTATCATGTTCTCCCTCATTTTTATGCGTGCAAAGAAAATAAAACTAATCAATTTGTATGGAATTGGGTTGCAGATAACATGATGCACCTGCATGTTGTCAGCAACCATTGCCAATTTCTAGTTTCAGGTTTTTATGCTTCCACTGGGTATGACTTATGTTGAGATAGCCTGAAATTGGTGCTTCGAGATATCCATGCATGCTTCCTCATCTGATATGTGCTTCTCCAGTTCACATAGTTTGCCGCAATAACGACGCTTAGACATATTTATTATTCTTAGGAATCCAACGTTATTTTACATGCATTTTGAACCTTATTTTTAGCACTAGTTGTTGCTTCCTACCTTCTATTGTTATGCATCAGGCCTAAAGTTTTTGTGCTTCAAAGGTGCTTATAATTGTAAGCTGTATAATTGTAATGGCATGCTTTGCAGAATGTAGTTCTATTTTTTATTTGGAAAAAACAGGAGGAATGAAACCTAGTTGAGGATGACACATGCTGAGTACTCCAAATATTGATGCTTCTTATGCATACTGTATTTGTTTCCTAAATAAACATAGGTTCAACCAATACACTTGTACTAACCATATGCTAGTGCCTTTCTATGCTTCATGTTTTAACTGGTTTGAAACATGATCTTGCCAACCATGCCAATTTGCGAAGCCCAATTTATTTCTTCCACTAAGTCTCATACATATTATGATACATCAAAATTGCTTCCTGTAAGTATTGCTTCTTTGATCTCGTGCGATGGTCCAATCCTTCTTTCTTGGTGAATTGTTGAGTCATGATTTTTTTTAAATTAGAATGCTTCATTACTACTTAGGAAGCATTTCAACGTATCTTTCGCTAAGCTTCCATCTTAATGATTTATGTCTCATTACTTTCTTCGTATGTGCTACAACAACAATCGCTTCATCACAAACCCTCTTGTGCTTCCAAATTTCATGCTACACATTCTGTACACATGCTATATCCCTAAATGCATGCATGAAACTTATGTCTCATTTTGCTACTTCCAGGAGATGATTTACCACGGCATGGTGATTGCCCACAAGTTGGAGGTTGCTATTTGCACGTTGTTGATGAGCCCGTGTAGGTGTTCATTGTTGTCGTCTCGCTGCTTGCAGACGTCCCTCAGATGTCACTGATGATCCACCTTCAAAGCCTCTTTCTGCATAGTGGTGCCATGTTCAAGCATGCATCATCCAAGTGGGCGTGCTTCGACGGTCTTGTTGGTGTGCCATGCGACTTGAACTTTGATGGCAAGGTAGACCAGTGTATCGATGGTCCTGCCAGTGTGCCCTAACGCATGTGCATTGTTATTTGAGGTGGACCATGGTGTTATTGTGTCACCTAACCCTTTGATGCAATTTTGCTATAGATTAAAGCAATTTCTAGTATCATTGGAATCATGTATTGTTTCATTTCATTTCAAATTATCTACTCTATTGTAAGCAATTATGATAGAAACAATTTTTTGTTTCCTTGGAAGTGAACACTGTTTTTCTTTGGAACTATATTATATTGTAATTTGGAAGCAGTGTCACAGAAAACAAATATCGATCATTTTTTATTATAAGGAAGCATGGTTTCCTTTGGAATCAATTTTTCTATATTTTGGAAGCAACGTTGATAAGAAAAAATAGTTTCGCCCATAGCAATTTACTTAATTCAACATCGAAACAAATCTTTGGCCATTTTATCTTGTCTATGCGTTAGCCACTGGAAGCACGATATTCGTGGTAGGAAGCCAAAAAATGAAGTTTGGAAGCACAATATTCGTGGTAGGAAGCCAAAAAATGAAGTTTGCCATAGTTGGAAGCAAGAGATTTCTTCATATGGGTGCAAAATTTGATATCTTTGGAAAATAGTTATTTTCGAGAGGAAGCAAACAATATGGCCTGGAATCCCATTTGTCTAGATTTATTAGTTTCCTTACAATCCGAAATTTGTTTCCAAAAAATCAGGAGATTTAAATAGCAGTCTCACTTAATTAGCGTTCAGTTTTGGAAACAACCCACAAGAGTCAATTAATGCTTCAATCCAGAAATCTAGCGCGTGAGTTTACTACTTGATCTGACGATCAACATGCAATTGATCGGAGGGCTATGCACTGGTCTGATAGAAAGGAAACATCAGTAGTCTGATGCCTAGTGCTCCCCTTTTCTTACTGCATCAGACAAACTTAATACACTGAGTAAAAAGACATGAAGGGAGTATCATGTTGTTATAATGATTTGATGGTTTTGAACTCCATTGCACTACTTCGCTTTGTATAGAAATTGGGTTATCTGACTTTTGCGAAGGAGGATAATATCAGGCTGTGACGATGCTCTTGGTTGCCCATGACTAACAGAGTGAGAGCTCTAGTTTCACTTGCGCTAAAAATGCCTCCAAACATCCCTTCAGCACCTACATCAGCTTGTGGATCCAAGTTTTGGAGAATTTGAAGTCAATATATGTGGCTGAAAATAATGGTCAAATGTTTAGCACTTCAAGTGCAACAAATTTATATTGGATAAGCCAATGGCACAACCAGTAACAACTCAGTGGCAAGTGGGAGAACAATGTATTAACATGAGAAATAAAGTTCTAGGCACTCGGTAGCATACACGAAAAGGCAAGACTATTACTCGTACAACCTAGTTTTTTAGAAAAGGAGGATATACCCCGACCTCTGCATCTGGGCGATGCATGCAGCCATTTTATTAATTATTCACAAAGATCTTACAAAGTAATACATCAGTAAGCGTGAAGCCACCATCTTGGCAACACCTGTCGCTACTCCTATCCTTTTGATGAAGGGGTGCCGAATGTCCGAGCCGAATACCAAACAGACATTGCACGAAATCCTAACATCTAAATCTGGATGCACCAGCCCAGCCACATACCGGGACTGTGTCACACACCGGTCCGGCGTACTCTCAGAGGCCGCCGCCGCTGTCTTCCACCGATCCATCTCCAGAGCAGGTACTGACGCACCGACCTTGCCAGGCCTGCCGTCGACGCCATCACGGCGCCAGACAGCGCCACCATCCTACACGTATCCATCCACACGCGCCCATCGCCGAAACTCCACAGCGCCATGCCGCTGGGATCCGCCGTCGGCCTTGCGGTAGATGTAACACCGCTCCTCCTCTTGTCCCCTCCAGCCAGCACTTGCCCCAAAACGATGCCCCATGAGGGAAACTGACACCGAAGGCGCCGTCACCGTTTGATCCGGTAGACCCAGATCTAGGGTTTTGCCCGGAACTTCCCGATCGAGTTGACGTGACCTGTAACAACGACGCCTCGAGAGGAAACGACTTCAGAGACGCCGTCATCGTCCGCCAAGACCGCAGTCAAGCGCGGTTTTCACCAGAAGCCGCGTCGTCCCGATCTCGCGGCTGGCTGGAACCGCGCCGAGCTTCGCCATGAAGACGTATGCCTCCGATGGTACTCCGGTGGAAATCCTCCATCACCTCACCAGAGCCCTCATCGCACCACCGATCATCCATGAGAAAAATCGATGACGGGTCTGTGTGGGATCCAGATCCGCGGCCGCCGCCATGCCCACCATCGCCAGCACCACCAGCCATGGGGTCGTCAGTTGCCGCCTCATGGGCCTCGAACCCCTCGTTGGTTACCCCAAGTGGAAGGTGTAAGATGCAGTAAGTAGAAGTGTTTTCCCTTAGCAAAGATGCCAAGGATCGAATCCCCAGAGACTCCTAGGTTCAACAAGTAGGTGTCAATTGCTACGGCGCCAGATTAGTAGCAACCAACGTGGACCTGCACACAGATACAAATAACTTTGCTCCCAACGAGTACGGAGAGGTTGTCAATCTCTCCGGCCTTGTAGTTCACAAAGGATTAAAAGCAATGATAGTAGTGATAGATAGTTTTTGCAATAGTAAATAATAACGGGAAATAAATAGTGGATGTGATCAATGATGGTAATATGGACCGGAGTCTCATGATGTTCACTAGTGATGTCTCTCTCCCAAAAGACGATAAAACAGCTATGTGAGGTAAACAAATTACAGCTGGGCAATTGACAGGACCACGAACGCAAACCAATGCTGACTACATTGCAAGAAAGGTTGAGGTTCAAAGCATGGGCGGTACGCCAAAGTAAGTAGACCGAAATCCATCAATATCTACTACTAATCATCCACCTTGAGATATCTATCCAGAACATCTCGCTGGTATTAAGTTGCGAGTCCCACCCATAGTGTAAACTCAATGCAACAGACAACTGCATTAAAAGAACTTTGCGTAAAGTAAACAATCCTTGCACCCGCGGGCACAAGCACCGTTGTTTTCCCCCTTGTGGCAACAGCACATCCCCTAGACTCATGTTTCTGTCACTCAAGCTAGTCATCGAGGGGCATGAACCCACAATCAAGCATAACGTTCCCTCTTGGAGTCACTACCTATTACCCGGCCAAAGCAATAAATAACAACGGAGAACATGCAAGAATTACTTATGAACTAAAATATAAAAGAGGTGAATCAAATATATTACTCAAGATCAATCTGAACATAATCTCATAATCCATCGGATCCCAGCAAACTCAACATAGCAACAGCATAAGGATTACATAGGTGCCTCGATCATGTAGGGCAGCTCACGAGGACTAATTAGTGAAGCACAAGAACGGGAGGAGAACATCACATAGCTACTGGTCATGGACTCATGGTCCAAGGGAGACTACTCACGAGTCATCCGGGAGGCGTCCATGGTGGTGGAGAAGCTCCCGGTGGTGATCCTCCCCTCCGGCAGGGTGCCGGGAAGAGTTCTCCTGGTGCTCCCGATCTTGGAAGCGGCGGCGGCGGATGAACAGAGATGGGATCGCGAAAAGAGTTTCTGTTCTGAGGGTTACGGAGGACCCTTTAAATATATGCCAAAGTAGGGCACCGGGGGAGCCTCGGGGGGCCCAGGCGCCCCCCCCGGCGCGGCCCGGGGGGGG
>LR738715.1:890049027-890077491 GCA_902687465.1 Secale cereale | reverse complement strand
GGGGGGGGCGCCCACAGGGCGCCTGGAGTCCCTGTGGCCCCCCCAGGCTGCCCTTCGGACGCAGTGTTGTTTCCGGATCGCTGATTTTTTATATAATTTTTCTGGATTTTTCTTTGCAGTTCTCGAAACGTGAAAAACCTGAAATACAAAAACAGCCGAAAACAGAAACTGACACTGGGGTGCACTGGATTAGTAAGTTAGTCCAAATATGATCAAAAGTGTATGGAAGTGTATGAATATCATAGCAATATCACCCAAAAGTGGCATGGAGCAAGCAGAAATTATAGATACGTTTTGGACGTATCAACATCCCCAAGCTTAATTCCTACTCGTCCTCGAGTAGGTAAATGATAACAAGAATAATTTCTGTGGTGACATGCTATTAACCATATAGGACTTTCTCATAGTCATATGACAAAAGCTTACTGAGACAATGATTCTAAAGTAATTAAGTTGCCTCAAGAGAAAATCACAAATGACTGAAAGTTTTACAACATGAAACTGAAACATCAAAAAGATTTGCAATGAACATGATGTGCAAATATGATAAAGTGATATCTAGCTTGCCCCCTTTAGTGATGCAAAACATAAATGCAAGGGCACCTTGAAGGTTTAAGTGATGACTAGATACAATCATTTCAGAATAAACGATATCACAATCATGCAAAAGACAATGCTACTTTGGGACAATGCACATTACACTCAGAATGACAATCATGCTCTTGAGTAGTTGGTGCTTCAACATAAAGGTAAAAGAAAGGTTAAGTGCTAAAGCTTTTTATTTTGAAAACATGGAAGCAATTGTGTCAACGGTAGTAGTACTTCATATGTGTCATGCATAAAACATCCTATAAGTTGCAAGCCTCAGGCAACGAATACTAATAGTGCTCGCTCCTTGTCCTAATTAGCTCGGATTCCCATGGGTTATCATTGCATTGCATATGTTTTAACCAAGTGTCACAAAGGGGTACCTCTATGCCACCTGTACAAAGGTCCAAGGAGATAGATCGCATTTGATTTCTCGTTTTTGATAGATCTCAACTTGAGGACATCCATACCGGGACAACATAGAAAATAGATGATGGACTCCTCTTTAATGCATAAGCATATTCTCATGAGAGATTGAAGATTAAGGTCCAAGCTAAAACTTCCACCATGATGCATGGCTTTGGTTGGCGGCCCAATGTTCTTCTCTAACAATATGCATATTAATTCAACCCACGGTAAATCACCCTTACTTCAGACAAGACGAACATGCATAGCAACTCACATGATATTCAACAAAAGTGTGACAGTTGATGGCGTCCCGAGAAACATGGTTACCGCTCAGCAAGCAACTTATAAGAAATAAGATACATAAGCAACATATTCTTTACCACAATAGTTTTTAGGCTACTTTCCCATGAGCTATGTATTGCATGGTTAGTTTGCTTAGTACAGGTGGAGGTTAGCAAAAGACTGGGAGCGACCAACTAAGAGAGCAATGACGGTCATAATCATGCAGAGCGACAAAGCAATATTGAATCAGACATGGTAGTTATATCGCTACTTAGAAATAAAAGATCATCAAGGCTTGACAGACTTTCTTTACAGTCTTGAATATCCGTGAGCATACGCCAAGTCAATCAAAATAAATTCTCGAAGGAAGATATTACTAAACCATACCATATCATAGGCAAACAAACCAAGTTGATACTCCAATAACACATTGGGAACCCCCCAGCTATTTGAGATTAACCAAAAGAAAACCTGAACTACTAAGCACCATCATGAAAGTAGCATCTTTATCATAGACACATTAACCAATGCAACGGAAGCAAACTCTCTTAATAAGGTGAGCATGGTAATTAAAGAGAGTTCAAGCAACCAACTAAATAAAAACTCTTTGAAAAGATAAGCATGAATACTAAGAGCAGAGTATAAGAGCATCTCCAACAGGCGCCCAAAAAGTGCTCCGCGCGCTAAAATTCGAGTTTTTTGGGCGCCGGGCAGCTCCAACAGAAGCTGTAAAATAGTGCGGGCGCGCAAAAGGATTGGGCGCGCGCTGAAAAGCGCCATCTAAAGCTGTAAATTTGAGGCGCCGGATTGCGCGCGCTTCACAATTTACACTGCGTGATTTTTTGGGCGCGCGTTTTTGGGCATCTGCTAAAGCAATGTTGGGTCCGGCGCGCTAAAAGTGCATTGGGCGCGCACTAAAACTTTTTTTGGGCGCCGATTTTTTGTGCCGCTGTTGGAGATGCTCTAATAGTAGCTATTAAAAGACAAAGAACACACACACCATAGATAGACATGAAAATTCTATGTAATGTTCTAGGTAGAGGTGGAGCATGTTTCTCTCCCACATAAAGGAATGCTGGGTTCCGACTCGTTATGAAAAACTAAAAAGAAAACTAAAAGCAAGACGCTCCAAGCATAGCACATAACACATGAAGTGATAAAAATATAGCGAAACGAAAGACGAACTGATAATGTTGATGGAGAAGGGGATGCACGGGGGCATCCCCAAGCTTAGACGCTTGAGCCTCCTTGAATATTTCTTGGGGGTGCACTGGGGCATCCCCAAGCTTGAGCGCTTGACACTCCTGAATCTTTTTATCATCTTCCCTCGCACACTTGAAAACTCCCTTCATACACAACTCATCATAATCTGATTAGCGAGGTTAGTACCCTTAATAAAATAATTATACCTTGCTGGAAATAAGGATATTCTTGAAGTTCTACTGTTTCTCAAGATTGACAAAAGGTTTTTGCAAAGAAAAAGCAAGTTCTTAATTTGCAAAGTGAAGGTAAGGCAAAACAGGACAGAATCTGTGAAAAACAGAACAGCAGGCAGTAATTGACCTGTTCGGGATACTTCTGCAACTCAAATCTAAAAACTCAGAACTGACGCACGAAAGACAATTATATAGAGAACGCTGTCGAAGAAATTCAGACCAAAAAGATGATCTGGTGATTTTATACGATTTTTTCTATCCAAGGACAGAATCTGTTTCCTGGACAGCACCTCACAACTTTTGAACTTTCTAGCTATCAGAGGCTATACTTGGCACAAATATGAAAAGCAAAGATACAATGATGATGCTACAGAAGTAAACAACATCAAGACACAACAAAAGCAAAATTTTTATTCATGTGGGCTGCCTCCCAAAAGCGCTTTCTTTTATGCCTTTAAGCTAGGCATAATGCATAGATCAAGTTGTATCAATTGAACCATCATCAAGATCATCAAAAAGCTCTTCAATAATACAACTAGTCTTAAGAGGACTCTCAAATAAAGGCCTCATAGAGATACTTCTAGGTAGAAGACCAAAAGGATAAAAGTCAAGGGAAGATTCATTTATAAATTCATCAACGATAGGTGTTTCTTCCAAAGTCTTTACAGTTTCAACCCCTTTGGCAATAGGTGGATTGCTTTTAGAACGGGGAGCCTTTGGAACGTGAACGAACTTAGGCTCCCTCTTTGCCGGAGTTTCTACCTTTTCGGTTTTGATCGAGGAGAAAGTAGTTCCTAAGGTATCAAATATTTCCTCAATCTTGTCCATCCTAGAAGAGTCAGAATCATGGAATTTGACGGTCTCCAAAATTTTGAAAATTTTATGCATGGAGCTATCAAGTCTATTCAAATTCCCTTGGATCTTTCGATCCAACTCATTCATCTTATTAATGCTTGGCATCTCTAGCTCTATTTTTTCAAGTTTTTTCATAATGTGAGCTAGGGTGATGTCCTCTTGAATGCTAACAACAGGGGGACTCCCAACAAGATTTTCAATAATACTAAGAGACTCCCAGACTGGGGCCTCCAGGAAATTTCCATTGATAGCAGTATCTAGAATAAACCTATTCCAAGAAGTAATTGCAACATAAAAGTTTCTAAGCAAGATAGTAGTAGGTTGCTTCTTGGTGGCTCTTTTTTGTGAATCATTAATTCTATACCAAGCATCTTTCAAACTTTCCCCACCTCTTTGTTTAAAGGTGAGAACTTCTGCCTCGTCAAAGACAAAAGGACCTGTCATAATGATAACTAAAGAACAAGATAACTATTTTTCTGATTTTTGATAAGAGGAACTAAAGCAAAAATGAAAGGTAAACTAACAAGACTAAAAAGCAAAGGTAAAAGATAGCATGCAACTCCCCTATCCTGAAGAGTGGAGTCCCCGGCAACGGCGCCAGAAAATACTCCTTGATGGGCCTCGAACCCCTCGTTGGTTACCCCAAGTGGAAGGTGTAAGATGCAATAAGTAGAAGTGTTTTCCCTTAGCAAAGATGCCAAGGATCGAATCCCCAGAGACTCCTAGGTTCAACAAGTAGGTGTCAATTGCTACGGCGCCAGATTAGTAGCAACCAACGTGGACCTGCACACAGATACAAATAACTTTGCTCCCAACGAGTACAGAGAGGTTGTCAATCTCTCCGGCCTTGTAGTTCACAAAGGATTAAAAGCAATGATAGTAGTGATAGATAGTTTTTGCAATAGTAAATAATAACGGGAAGTAAATAGTGGATGTGATCAATGATGGTAATATGGACCGGAGTCTCATGATGTTCACTAGTGATGTCTCTCTCCCAAAAGACGATAAAATAGCTATGTGAGGTAAACAAATTACAGCTGGGCAATTGACAGGACCACGAACGCAAACCAATGCTGACTACATTGCAAGAAAGGTTGAGGTTCAAAGCATGGGCGGTACGCCAAAGTAAGTAGACCGAAATCCATCAATATCTACTACTAATCATCCACCTTGAGATATCTATCCAGAACATCTCGCTGGTATTAAGTTGCGAGTCCCACCCATAGTGTAAACTCAATGCAACAGACAACTGCATTAAAAGAGCTTTGCGTAAAGTAAACAATCCTTGCACCCGCGGGCACAAGCACCGTTGTTTTCCCCCTTGTGGCAACAGCACATCCCCTAGACTCATGTTTCTGTCACTCAAGCTAGTCATCGAGGGGCATGAACCCACAATCGATCATAACGTTCCCTCTTGGAGTCACTACCTATTACCCGGCCAAAGCAATAAATAACAACGGAGAACATGCAAGAATTACTTATGAACTAAAATATAAAAGAGGTGAATCAAATATATTACTCAAGATCAATCTGAACATAATCTCATAATCCATCGGATCCCAGCAAACTCAACATAGCAACAGCATAAGGATTACATAGGTGCCTCGATCATGTAGGGCAGCTCACGAGGACTAATTAGTGAAGCACAAGAACGGGAGGAGAACATCACATAGCTACTGGTCATGGACTCATGGTCCAAGGGAGACTACTCACGAGTCATCCGGGAGGCATCCATGGTGGTGGAGAAGCTCCCGGTGGTGATCCTCCCCTCCGGCAGGGTGCCGGGAAGAGTTCTCCTGGTGCTCTCGATCTTGGAAGCGGCGGCGGAGGCGGAACAGAGATGGGATCGCGAAAAGAGTTTCTGTTCTGAGGGTTACGGAGGACCCTTTAAATATATGCCAAAGTAGGGCACCGGGGGAGCCTCGGGGGGCCCAGGCGCCCCCCCCGGCGCGGCCCACGGGGGTGGGGCGCCCACAGGGCGCCTGGAGCCCTTGTGCCCCCCCCCAGGCTGCCCTTCGGACGCAGTGTTGTTTCCGGATCGCTGATTTTTTATATAATTTTTCTGGATTTTTCTGGGCAGTTCTCGAAACGTGAAAACCTGAAATACAAAAACAGCCGAAAACAGAAACTGACACTGGGGTGCACTGGATTAGTAAGTTAGTCCAAATATGATCAAAAGTGTATGGAAGTGTATGAATATCATAGCAATATCACCCAAAAGTGGCATGGAGCAAGCAGAAATTATAGATACGTTTTGGACGTATCACCGCCGCACGACCAGTGAGCCGCCCTAGCCGCGGCGCAAAGCCCCTAGACCGAGGTGCCCCAGCCGCCTCGAGTGGTTGCGTCGCCTCCTCCTGCCCCAGCGCCTTGGCACCGGGCGCCGCCGCCACCACGGCCAATGCTGGCGGCAGGATCTTTGTTGTGGGGTAGGGCCCTAGGAGCGTTGGGATCTGATCCTCCTAGCCTTGCCCTGGGGTGGCGGCGCGGAGGGGGTCGAGAGGGGGAGGGGGTGATACGTCTCAAACGTATCTACTTTTCCAAACACTTTTGATATTGTTTTGGCCTCATTCTTGCATGATTTGGACTAAACTAACCCGGACTGACGCTGTTTTCAGCAGAGCTGCCTGTATGGTTTATTTGTGTGCAGGAAAACGGATTTTTAGGTATCTCAGAAAAATCCACGAAAAATCACAGAAAATCCACGCACCCGAGGGAACCAGGAGCCAGAAGTGGGGCCAGAGGGGGGCCAGGGGGTGCCCAGGCGCCCTGTGGGCGCCCCCCCTGGGCCGCGCCGGTGGGCCGCCTGGGTGGGTCCCACACCCCCTGGTGCCCTACTTTGCCTCGTATTTTTACTCCCGACGCAGAAACCCCAGATCAGAAGTTCTTTCGCAGTTTTCCGTCGCGGAGCCGCCGCCACCCTCTGTTCTTCCTCGGGAGGGCTAATCTGGAGGCTGAATTGGCCTCCGGAGAGGGGAGATCATCGCCATCGTCATCATCATCACCACTCCATCATCCCTCCATGACTTCCCCTTTCATGTGTGAGTAATTCCCCTGCTGTAGGCGAAGGGGATGGTAGGGATTGGATGAGTTAGATCATGTAATAGTTTGTCAGATCGTTGGGGGCATGTTGCCTATCATCTACTATGGTGTTTATCATCTTTGCTACAACTTGTTATTCTTAATGCTTGACACTTAGGGCCCGAGTGCCATGATTTCAGATCTGAACCATATGTGTTTGCATGAATATATTTGTGTTCGTGATCCTATCTATGAGTTGTTTGCACCTGTTACGGTCCGGAACCGGCGATCCCAAAAGTGACAGCTTGGGACACCAAAGGGGATGGTCCGTAGTTTGAGGATTACATGTATCCATTGAGTTCATTGCTTTGTTCCGGTGCTCTTTGACAGGAGCACCTTAATATCCATAAGTTCCTTTTGGCCCCGTTCGTAGCGGGATGGTAGGACAAAAGATGTTGTGCAAGTTCTTATTGCAAGCACGTACAACTACCTACGGGATACATGCCTAATGTTTGATATTTGCCTAGATGGTCATTACTTTTCCGTGTGCCGTGCCCCAAGTTAGAATCTATCTCATCCATGCAGCGCCCAACCATCCATCTCCCTAGCCTACAGTGTTTTAAACCCGGCTTGTCACTAGTTGCTACTTTTGTCATTTACCTTCACTATTTACTTTTTGCTCTTTACTTTTACTATCACTATTATCACTATCATATCACTGTTACCACTTATCTTTTGTTGCAAGTAAGTATATTTCAGGCGCGGTTGAATTGACAACTCAACTGTCAAAGCTTATAAATACTCTTTGGCTCCCCGTGTGTCGAATCAATAAATTGGGTTATTCTTACCCGCGAAGACTATCTCGATCCCTTACGGTTGAGGGTTATCAAGTACCGTTTTCTGGCGCCGTTCGGGGACAATAGCAATATTTACAAGTCTACTTGAGGTATCCTACCTGCTGCACTTCATCCACTATGGGTAAGAAAGGAGACCCCAAGGTTCCGATCTTACTATCTACTACAAGAAGAGGTACTGCTCTGAGCACTAGTGCTACACTTGATTCACCTTCTGTTATGAGTAAGTTTGCCTCACCACTACCACATGATGCTCCTACTGAATCTGTTACTATGTCCGATACTCTTGATGATGCCTCTACTACTTTTGATGATATTAGTTCGCTTGGTTATGCTCTTGAGAAACAAATTGCTGCTGCTGCTAAAAAGTCTGGAATTGAACTTCCTATTACTCGCTACCCTATTGGTGAAACTTATGATTATCCTGATTTGAGTAAACTTAAGGAGAGTCTCCTTGATGATGATTACTATATACTAGATGAAGATTTATGCAGGAAACTGACAGAGTTTTCTGGCTCTGACCCTGAAGTTATTAAGAAACTATTTGAAAAACACTCTTTGAAGAACAAAACCGTTCCTAATCCTGAGTTTGCTACATCCCCTATATGCATTGATGATCCTGATTATGATTTCTCTGTTGATCTTTCACTTATACCTATGGTTGAAGCTGACCCCTTTTATGGCAGAGAAAATGATGATGCTATTGCACACCTGACTAAACTCGGTGAGTAAGGTGGCCTATTTACAACAGATGAGAAGATACGATACTTTTATATCACCAAGCTTCTTCCTTTCTCCTTGAAGGAGGGTGCTAAAGCATGGTATGATTCACTCCCATGCGGTTCCATTAAGAGTCCTCAGGACTTAGCTCACTCTTTTGTTGATAAGTACTTTCCTGCTCACATGCAACATGCTGCTTTACAAAGAATTTATAACTTTAAACAGTTGCAGGATGAGTCCCTCCCTAAAGCTTGGGGGAGGTACTGCGGTCTGATTCAGGCTAGACCAGGACATGAAATCCCTAAGAATGAATTAATCGATATATTCTATGCTGGTCTAACTGATGAATCCAGGTCCTATTTGGACAGTTGTGCTGGTTGTGTTTTCAGGAAAAGAACACCGGACGATGCGGAAGATTTGATGGGCAGGATTGCCAAAAACCATGAAGATTGGTCCGTCCCTGAACCACCTCCACCACCAAAGAAGAGGGGCATATTTGTTCTAAGCCCCGAAGATATGCGAGAAGCAAAGAAGTCTATTAAAGAGAAAGGTATTAAAGCCGAAGACGTGAAGAATCTACCCCCTATTGAGAAGCTGTGTGAGCCTACCACTCACCCTCCTATGGTAGAGGTACACTCTCTTTTAGATTTCAACGCAAGTGACATCCCTCATGGTAAGCCTCCTGATCAATGTTTAGATGAGTTTGATAATTTTATTATGAAACAGAATCATTTTAATGAGAGGATAGAAAGTCAGTTGCATGATAATTCCCTTGCTATCAAAAGACTGCTGGATGTTTTAGATAGAACAGTTAATGATGTTCAATGTCTTGTGAAGCATTTTCATATGGTTCAAACTCAGCTTGATCAAATTTCTAATGTGCAAAGAGATTTGCTTGCTAACAATGCCAAACAAGATAATTTGCAGGCTTTCGGGATTAAGACCCGAGGAGGAACTAGTACTCAAGATCCTCTTTATCCAGAGGGGCATCCGAAGAGAATCGAGCAGGATTCTCAAATGCATGAAGAAGAAATTGTTGGCTCTCCAAAGAAAAAGAAGAAACATACGGAGACTGACAATTCTAATGATCCTATTGCAGATGAAGAACCAGCTATTGATCCCAACAGTGTATCTATCTCCGATGCTGAGACTGAAGACGGTGCTGAACCTGAAAGTAATAATAATGAGAAGAATGATCCGCCTGAAGTTCGAGAAGAAGAAGCACGTGACAAACGTAAGAGGTACACTAAAGAAGACTTCATCGCAAGAAAACATGGGAAGGAAAGAGAACCATGGGTACAGAAACCCATGCCCTTTCCAGGTAAGTCCATCAAATCTAAAGAAGAAGAGCATTATAATAAGTTTTGTGAGTGGATTAAACCTCTTTTTCTTCAAATCCCTTTGACTGATGCTATTAAGTTACTTCCTTATTCAAAATATATGAAAGATATTGTCACTAACAAAAGAAAAGTTCCTAATGATGCAATATCTACTATGCTTGCTAACTACTCTTTCAGTGGCAAGATTCCTGAGAAGCTCGGTGATCCAGGTATACCCACCATTCCTTGCTCCATAATGAATAATTATGTCAAAACTGCTTTATGTGATCTTGGAGCAGGAGTGAGTGTTATGCCTCTCTCTCTTTACGAGAGGCTTTGATTAGAGAAACTAATTCCTACAGATATCTCCCTTCAGATGGCTGACAAGTCAACCGCTGTTCCGATAGGTATTTGTGAGGATGTTCCCGTAGAGGTTGCTAATTGTTTGATTCTTACTGATTTTGTTGTGCTTGACATGCCCGAGGATGGGAGCATGTCCATTATTCTTGGTAGACTTTTCCTTAACACCGCAGGTGCTATTATTGATTGCAATAAAGGGAAGGTTACCTTCCATGTGAATGATAAAGAACACACGGTATATTTTCCAAAGAAGACTGACAGGAGGCATGGCCTCAACTCTATAGAGAATATCGAGATCGTGAAAATTGGAGAATGGGACTGTCCACTACATGTGCCTCACAAATATAAAACTATCATGGTAGGGACAATGTCCATCAAGGTAAAGGTTCAGTGATTACTTCGTAAGAGGTCAGACTTTTTGCTCTATATATCGCCTGTTTGTTGGTAAGACTTGATCAACCTTACTAGTGAACATGTTTTATATAGATAAAAAGTTGAGCTTGTTATGTTTTCACTTGTTTTTAGTTTTGTCCTACTTGTTGTACCAAGCATTTATGTTTTTGAAGCTTCACAATACTACTAACTGCTTCAAATTTTCAGAAAGTTTCGCTGCTTTTTGAACTTCGAAAATTTTTCAACAGTGAAGTTTTCAGAAAAATTCCAGAAAAATTATAATAAAAATTTCCACGTCGGGAGAGACCCAGAGGGGCCTGGGGCCAGCCAGGGGGGCCACCAGTGGCCCAGGCGGCCAGCTGGCGCGGCCCAGCCCCTGGCCGCGCCCACAGGGCGCCTGGGGCCCACGGGACCCCCCTCCAGGTATGTCTTCTTCCTCCCCCTCTCTCTTTCTCCAAAAACTCGAGTTCTGCTCTTGTTCTTGTGTTCTTGCTGTTCTTGGAGGCGATTCTTCGATCTCTCTCTACAGCCCATCATTTGAGCTGAAATTTTGAGCAAATACCCCCTGGTATGTGACTCCTCCACCCCTCCAATTAGATTTTTGATTGGTGGCTTCATTTGTGAGTATTTAGTAGTTCTTGGTGCTGTATAGATGAGCTTGCATGCATATGTAGAAAGTTATTTTTCAAGTTTTGATGCAAGTTTATGCCTTGGGCAAGTGAGTTGAGTAGTTTACCTTAGCTCACTTTGTTTTAATCCTCGTTTTTGTAAATTGTAGAAAAATTCAGAAATGAGTTTGTTAGGAAGGGCAAAAGGGTGGCTTGAGAAGAGGAGGCCCGCACACTCCGATCGAGTTACTAGAGCCGCAACTTCACCATCGACTGCTAGGGTGAGCTTTAATGAAGATCATGTGCCCCTGGAGTTGTTGGAAGACACAAGTCCAGCACGTGCGATGACGTTTCCATGTGATGAATTCATGGAAGCTGCGGGAATCAAGGATGAGTTTTATAATCTTTGTGCTAATGCAGGTTTGACACGGCTGGTCACGAGCCGTGTTACTCAGTATCAAAAACCCACCTCCAGTTTTATTAACAGTTTTAGATATAATCCTGATTCAGGTGCTATTGAGTTTAAAATTTATAATGATCTTATCATCATGACTTTGGGAAATTTTTGTGAAATAATAGGTGTGCCGAACGTTGGGAGGACGGCTAGGATGGCCACTCAGCCCTCCGAGCTGAAAACCATCATCAACTACCTCTGTAGCATGGGTACGAGGGATATTCATCGGTCGAAGATCTCCAGCATCTTGTTTCCTCACCTCAGGTATTTTGCATATTATATTGCTAGAGGGGTGTTAGCTCGTGACAACACGAGCAACATTTCTGCTCCGGATATTGCTATCCTGGCAGCAGCCCTCTCAGGGAGGTCTAATTATAATCTGGGTACCTTAATTGCTCGACGCCTTGCTATGAACGGTAACAAGGGGGACTTATATGGTGGCGTTCACGCCACACTTATCTTAGAGCATCTTGGAGGCACCCCACACCCTGATGATACTCCTTTTACTTATTTAAGCTTTGATCTTGCTGCTATGAAAAGGCATAAGTTTGTTACCATGGGTTCTGAGCTTGATAATCTTATTTATATCTTGCGTTTCGGAACTGCCGCGGAACGCGAGATCCGTCTACCTGCACCTCTTTTGTTTGATTTTTCTCGCAGGAACGGATGGTCCTTTGATGTTGTTCAGTTCGATGAGTTCATGGTCCAACATTAGTTTCATAACCCCATGGAGGGGGTTGTGCCCGACGAGGAGAGGCACGGTGAGATACCACATTTTCAAGAAGAGACCGCCACCGAGTTTGGTGAAGATTCTTCCTCTGTTTGGCGTTCGGAACCTTCCTCGTGGGAGACTCTGAGGAGTTCGGTGTACGCGCCTGCATCCTTCTACGACCCTTGGACTCACCACCATACCCCTGGAGCAGGAGGCTCCTGGGGGCAGTAGCTGCTACCAACTTAGGCCAAAAGCCTAAGCTTGGGGGAGTACGCGCCCTTCTCACTTTTCCATTGTATTATCCATTTTATTCGCTTTGATCTTTTCGAAGTTTTTGCCCGTTCTTCTTTGTTTCTCTCTTTGCAAAAACAACAAAAAGATTTTTTTCTTTCTTTTGCTTTTATTCAACCTTTAAAAAAAACCCAAAAAGATTTCCTTTCTCTCTTTAGTTTGCTTTGTTTTCAGAGATCAGCTCGAGTCCGTGATGTCATTTGATTATATTTCCTACGTTCGATCGTGCAAGTGACAAGCAGTGATGACGAAGATCGACTGAAAGGAAGCAACAAGGAAGACCGGTATGAACTCTTATTGTTTCTACTTTTGTACATATGCCTGTACTTATGATCTAGAGACCAGCTTGTAGCGACATAGTGCTATGTTTACAATGCTCTTCCAGTGGTTCATGCTTTCCTTGTGGCCAGTCCCGAATAACTAGAGTATATAATGTGTTATTGAAATGATCTACATGCATTGCACTGTTCATAGTCTGGTGTACTAAGGTGGTATTTCCCTTTAGAGAATTTTTGGATTGACTTGGCACATGCTTACACATGCTTAAGACTAAAAAGTCTACTCTGCCTTGATGATCTTTGAGTTTCAGAATAGTTATATCACATTCATGCCCGATTCAATGTTGCTTTGTCGCTCTGCATGATTATGACCGTTATTGCTCTCTAGTTGGTCGCTTCCCAGTCTTTTGCTAAACCTCCACCTGTACTAAGCGGACTGACTGCTTATGCATCCAAAATCCTTAAAACCAGTTATGCCATATGAGTCCACTATACCTTCCTATACATGGTATTTACCTGCCATTCCTAACGAAGACTTTCATGTACCATCTCGAAACTAATCAAAAGCATTTCTCTTTTGTGCCTATGTTTTAGCTCATGAGGAAGTAGTAGTTAATTCATGATCTTTTTAAGTTGGACAAGTTTCACCCCTGGATTGTATGTCTAATGTGCAAACCCCTAATACGAAAAGGAACTGGCATTGAGTGCGCCCGGCTCAAAAAGATAATATAACAAACAAACCCTCCTTCACGCTTTGTTCATGAGAAATCAGAAAACTTTGGCAGTGATAAACAAAGGAGATTAAGAGGATGTGATCGTCCTCATGCGGGAGCCGTTCCTCGAGACTTGTCCACTCAAAAAGTGATTGAGTTATCTGCTAGCATTCGTTGACGAAATATGCACTTCTCAAAACATGTTTACGTCTGTTTTTAAAACCAAGAGCTCTGGTACATGTTTAGTTTTTGTTTCCGACCACGGGTTTTCAACCTTGCCAATAAAAGCCACGGTTCGAGAGTCTCACCTTCTTTCTTCAAAGCACCGACTAGGAGAGCATAATTGTCATTCTGAGTGTAATGTGCATTGTCCCAAAGTATTACATTGTCTTCTGCATACTTGTGATATGATTTATTCTGAAATTCCTAGTTCTAGTCTCCTTTAAAACTCTGGAGGAGTCTCTGCATTTATGTTTTGCTTCACTCATGGAGGCTAGCGAGATACCACCCTAATATGCTCAAGCTATGTGCAATGTAATCTTGTCTTGATTTTCAGTAATATATTATTTACTTTTAAGTATTTGTGACTGGTCACTTGAAAGAAGGATTGCTCCTTGCATTGTCCTCATAAGTACTGTTTCAATACTTGCTAAACTCTTTTTGTAGTACATGCTTATATACATCTAATGAAGCAAAAGAGTTTGTCAAAGTTTTCTTTGTCGCGTCCAGTTCGTTGAACTGAATTGCTTGAGGACAAGCAATATGCTAAGCTTGGGGGAGTTGATACGTCTCAAACGTATCTACTTTTCCAAACACTTTTGATATTGTTTTGGCCTCATTCTTGCATGATTTGGACTAAACTAACCCGGACTGACGCTGTTTTCAGCAGAGCTGCCTGTATGGTTTATTTGTGTGCAGGAAAACGGATTTTTAGGTATCTCAGAAAAATCCACGAAAAATCACAGAAAATCCATGCACCCGAGGGAACCAGGAGCCAGAAGTGGGGCCAGAGGGGGGCCACCGGCGCGGCCCAGGGTGGGCCCCACACCCCCTGGTGCCCTACTTTGCCTCGTATTTTTACTCCCGACGCAGAAACCCCAGATCAGAAGTTCTTTCGCAGTTTTCCGTCGCGGAGCCGCCGCCACCCTCTGTTCTTCCTCGGGAGGGCTAATCTAGAGGCTGAATTGGCCTCCGGAGAGGGGAGATCGTCGCCATCATCATCATCATCACCACTCCATCATCCCTCCATGACTTCCCCTTTCATGTGTGAGTAATTCCCCTGCTGTAGGCGAAGGGGATGGTAGGGATTGGATGAGTTAGATCATGTAATAGTTTGTCAGATCGTTGGGGGCATGTTGCCTATCATCTACTATGGTGTTTATCATCTTTGCTACAACTTGTTATTCTTAATGCTTGACACTTAGGGCCCGAGTGCCATGATTTCAGATCTGAACCATATGTGTTTGCATGAATATATTTGTGTTCGTGATCCTATCTATGAGTTGTTTGCACCTGTTACGGTCCGGAACCGGCGATCCCAAAAGTGACTGCTTGGGACACCAAAGGGGATGGTCCGTAGTTTGAGGATTACATGTATCCATTGAGTTCATTGCTTTGTTCCGGTGCTCTTTGACAGGAGCACCTTAATATCCATAAGTTCCTTTTGGCCCCGTTCGTAGCGGGATGGTAGGACAAAAGATGTTGTGCAAGTTCTTATTGCAAGCACGTACAACTACCTACGGGATACATGCCTAATGTTTGATATTTGCCTAGATGATCATTACTTTTCCGTGTGCCGTGCCCCAAGTTAGAATCTATCTCATCCATGCAGCGCCCAACCATCCATCTCCCTAGCCTACAGTGTTTTAAACCCTGCTTGTCACTAGTTGCTACTTTTGCCATTTACCTTCACTATTTACTTTTTGCTGTTTACTTTTACTATCACTATTATCAGGGGGTCAGGAGGGGGAGGGGGAGGCCAGATCAAGGGATTACCATCTCCTAGAAGATACCTTATCTCTGAGCTTTCTACTTGATGCAACAAAAAGTTCACATCATTCACCGTTGAAAATGATCAAATGACTAGTCAACAAGGTATGTAAACAACTCTAATTAAATTGCATGAGAACTAAATAATTGGACTAGCCCATGGATTCTTGAAGCAGGCTAACACACATAGCAAAGTAACTCATTAGTCATTTGCTTGCAAGGCTTATTGTGATGTGTATTATCGAGAGGGCCCAGAGATACCTCTCAAACACTCAGAGTGACAAATCCTAGTCTTGATCTATGCCAACACCACAAACACTTTCGGAAACACCTGTGGAGCATCTTTATAATCATCCAGTTACGTTGTGACGTTTGATAGCACACAAGGTGTTCCTCCGGTATTCAGGAGTTGCATAATCTCATAGTCAGAGGAACATGTATAAGTCATGAAGAAAGCAATAGCAATAAAACTAAACGATCATTGTGCTAAGGTAACTGATAGGTCTTGTCCATCACATCATTCTCCTAATGATGTGATCACATTGATCAAATGACAACACATGTCTATGGTTAGGAAACACAACCATCTTTGATCAACGAGCTAGTCTAGTAGAGGCATACTAGAGACACTATGTTTTGTCTATGTATTCACACATGTATCAAGTTTCCGATTACAATTCTAGCATGAAAAGTAAAAATTTATCATGATATAAGGAAATATAAAATAACAACTTTATTATTGCCTGTAGGTCATATTTCCTTCAGTTTCCCACTTGCACTAGAGTCAATAATCTAGTTCACATCGCCATGTGATTCAACACTGATAGTTCACATCGCCATGTGATTCAACACCGATAGTTCACATCGCCATGTGACCAATACCCAAAGGGTTTACTAGTCAATAATCTAGTTCACATCTCCATGTGATTAACACCCAAAGAGTACTAAGGTGTGATCATGTTTTGCTTCGTGAGAGAAGTTTAGTCAGCGGGTCTGTTAAATTCAGATACGTATGTATTTCACAAATTTCTATGTCTACAATGCTCTGCATGGAGCTACTCTAGCTAATGGCTCTCACTTTCAATACGCATCTAGATTGATACTTAGAGTCATCTGGATTAGTGTCAAAGCTTGCATCTACGTAACCCTTTACGACGAACTCTTTATCACCTCCATAATCGAGAAACAGTTCCTTAGTCATCTAGTTACTAAGGATAATTTTGACCGCTGTCCAGTGATCTACTCCTGGATCACTATTGTACCTCCTTGCCAAACTCATGGCAAGGTACACAACAAGTTTGGTACACAACATGGCATACTTTATAGAACCTATGGCTGAGGCATATGGAATGACTTTCATTCTCTCTATATTTCTTCTGCCATGGTCAGGCTTTGATTCTTACTCAACTTCACACCTTACAAATCAGGCATGAACTCCTTCTTTGACTGATCCATTTTGAACTACTTAAAAATCTTATCAAGGTATGTACTCATCGGAAGTCTTATCAAGCGTCTTGATCTATCTCTATAGATCTTGATACTGGTGTGCATGTGTAAACAGTAAAGAAAAGAAAAAAGACTAGTGCGCGTGTAGGTTTTGGGTGCATTTATTTGGGACGCATGCACGCATGCGCACACGATTGAACGCGGAAGAGAGAGAAGCGTGACCAATGCGAGCGCGGAAGAGAAAACAGCGATGGATCTGCGCGCGTTCACATCGCATGATGGTTGGCGACAGTGTTGACACGACTCGGTCGAGAATCACCGCCGAGATGCCTCGGCTACATGAAAAGGGTAAGTGTGTTGCGTGACACGCGTTGAGAGTGGCTTCTTCATCATTTTTAGGAAGCCATCGAGCTCCGTTATGTCGATGCGACCGGTGCAGTCTGGCGCCCACTTGAAGTCGTGCACAAGCGCGACGAGGAAGCACTTGATGAGCATCATCCCCATGCCCACGCCAGGGCACTGCCTATTCCCCGCACCGAACGGCATCATCCTTATCTCCTTCGAGCCCGACGTCGGGCCGACATCCTCCGCCCCACCTCCGGCGAGGAACAACTCTGGCCGGAACTCATCGGGGTCGGTCCACATCTTCTTATCTCTTCCAATGTGGCCTAGGTTGAACATCACTCTCAAGCCGCCGGTTGGTACGGTGGCGGCGCCTGATAACCCTCAACCGTAAGGGATCGAGATAGTTTTCGCGGGTAAGAATAACCCAATTTATTGATTCGACACACGGGGAGCCAAAGAGTATTTATAAGCTTTAACAGTTGACTTTTCAATTCAACCGCACCTGAAATATACTAACTTGCAACAAAAGATAAGTGGTAACAATGATATGATAGTGATGATAGTAATAGTAAAAGTAAACAGCAAAAGTAAATAGCAGTAGTAAATGGCAGAAGTAGCAACTAGTGACAGGCAAGGTTTAAAATACTGTAGGCTAGGGAGATGGATGGTTGGGCGCTGCATGGATGAGATAGATTCTAACTTGGGGCACGACACACGGAAAAGTAATGATCATATAGGCAAATATCAAACATTAGGCATGTATCCCGTAGGTAGTTGTACATGCTTGCAATAAGAACTTGCACAACATCTTTTGTCCTACCATCCCGCTACGAACGGGGCCAAAAGGAACTAATGGATATTAAGGTGCTCCTGTCAAAGAGCACCGGAACAAAGCAATGAACTCAATGGATGCATGTAATCCTCAAACTATGGGCCATCCCCTTTGGTGTCCCAAGCTGTCACTTTTGGGATCGCCGGTTCCGAACCGTAACAGGTGCATACAACTCATAGATAGGATCAAGAACACAAATATATTCATGCAAACACATATGGTTCAGATCTGAAATCATGGCACTCGGGTCCTAAGTGTCAAGCATTAAGAATAACAAGTTGTAGCAAAGATGATAAACACCATACTAGATGATAGGTAACATGCCCCCAACAATCTGATGAACTATTACATGATCTAACTCATCCAATCCCTACCATCCCCTTCGCCTACAGCAGGGGAATTACTCACACATGAAGGGGGAAGTCATGGAGGGATGATGGAGTGGTGATGATGATGACGATGGCGACGATCTCCCCTCTCCGGAGGCCAAATCAGCCTCCAGATTAGCCCTCCCGAAGAAGAACAGAGGG
Organism: Secale cereale; assembly: GCA_902687465.1. Taxonomy (NCBI): domain Eukaryota; kingdom Viridiplantae; phylum Streptophyta; class Magnoliopsida; order Poales; family Poaceae; genus Secale; species Secale cereale. The sequence continues at coordinate 890,059,057 of LR738715.1, read as the reverse complement.
TAGCGGCGGCTCCGCGACGAAAAACAGCGGAAGAACTTCCGATCTGGGGTTTTTTGTGTCGGGAGGAAAAATACGGGCTAAAGTAGGGCACCAGGGGGTGTGGGGCCCACCCAGGCGCCCCCCGGCGTGGCCCAGGGGGGGGGGGCGGGGGCGCCCCCACAGGGCGCCTGGGCACCCCCTGGCCCCCCTCTGGCCCCACTTCTGGCATTTTGTTTCTTCGGGTGCGTGGATTTTTCATGATTTTTCGTGGATTTTTCTGAGATGCTTAAAAATCCGTTTTCCTGCACACAAATAAACCATACAGGCAGCTCTGCTGAAAACAGCGTTAGTCCGGGTTAGTTTAGTCCAAATCATGCAAGAATGAGATCAAAACAATATCAAAAGTGTTTGGAAAAGTAGATACGTTTGAGACGTATCAACTCCCCCAAGCTTAGCATATTGCTTGTCCTCAAGCAATTCAGTTCAACGAACTGGACGCGACAAAGAAAACTTTGACAAACTCTTTTGCTTCATTAGATGTATATAAGCATGTACTACGAAAAGAGTTCAGCAAGTATTAAAACAGTACTTATGAGAACAATGCAAGGAGCAATCCTTCTTTCAAGTGACCAGTCACAAATAATCAAGAGTAAACAATATATTACCGAAAATCAAGACAAGATCACATTGCACATAGCTTGAGCATATTAAAGTGGTATCTCGCTAGCCTCCATGAGTGAAGCAAAACATAAATGCAGAGACTCCTCCAGAGTTTTAAAGGAGACTAGAGCTAAGAATTTCAGAATAAATCATATCACAAGTATGCAGAAGACAATGTAATACTTTGGGACAATGCACATTACACTCAGAATGACAATTATGCTCTCCTAGTCAGTGCTTTGAAGAAAGAAGATGAGACTCTCGAACCGTGGCTTTCATTGGCAAAGTTGAAAACCCGTGATCGGAAAGAAAAACTAAACATGTACCAGAGCTCTTGGTTTTAAAAACAGAAGTAAATATGTTTTTGAGAGGTGCATATTTCGTCAACGAATGCTAGCAGATAACTCAATCACTTTTTAAGCTAGACAAGTCTCGAGGAACGGCTCCCGCATGAGGACGATCACATCCTCTTAATCTCCTTTGTTTATCACTGCCAAAGTTTTCTGATTTCTCATGAACAAAGCGTGAAGAAGGGTTCGTTTGTTATATTATTTTTTTGAGCCGGGCGCACTCAATGCCAGTTCCTTTTCATATGAGGGGTTCGCACATTATACATGCAATCCAGGGGTGAAACTTGTCCAACTTAAAGAGATCATGAATTAACTACTACTTCCTCATGAACTAAAACATAGGCACAAAAAGAGAAATGCTTTTGATTAATTTCTAGATGGTACATGAAAGTCTTCGTTAGGAATGGCAGGTAAATACCATGTATAGGAAGGTATAGTGTACTCATATGGCATAACAGGTTTAAAGGTTTTGGATGCACAAGCAGTCATTCCGCTTAGTACGGGTGGAGGTTTAGCAAAAGACTGGGAAGCAACCAACTAGAGAGCAATAACGGTCATAATCATGCAGAGCGACAAAGCAACATTGAATCGGGCATGAAAGTGATATAACTATTCTAAAACTCAAAGATCATCAAGGCAAAGTAGACTTTTTAGTCTTAAACATGTGTAAGCATGTGCCAAGTCAATCCAAAAATTCTCTAAAGGGAAATACCACCTTAGTATGCCAGACTATGAACAGCGCGATGCATGTAGATCATTTCAATAACACATTATGTACTCTAGTTATTCGGGACTAGCCACAAGGAAAGCATGAACCACTGAAAAAGCATTGTAAACATAGCACTATGTCGCTACAAGTTGGTCTCTAGATCATAAGTACAGACATATGTACAAAAGTAGAAACAAAAAGAGTTCATACCGGTCTTCCTTGTTGCTTCCTTTCAGTCGATCTTCGTCATTACTGCTTGTCACTTGCACGATCGAACGTAGGGAATATAATCAAATGCCATCACGGACTCGAGCTGATCTCTGAAAACAAAGCAAACTAAAGAGAGAAAGGAAATCTTTTTGAGTTTTTCAAAAGTTGAATAAAAAGCAAAAGAAAGAGAAAATCTTTTTGTTGTTTTTGCAAATAGAGGAATAAAGAAGAATGGGCAAAAACTTCGAAAAGATCAAAGCGAATAAAACGGATAATACAATGAAAAAGTGAGAAGGGCACGTACTCCCCCAAGCTTAGGCTTTTGGCCTAAGTTGGTAGCAGCTACTGCCCCCAGGAGCCTCCTGCTCCAGGGGTATGGTGGTGAGACCAAGGGTCGTAGAAGGGATGATGGTGCGTACACTGAACTCCTCGGAGTCTCCCACGAGGAAGGTTCCGAGCGCCAAACAGAGGAAGACCCTTCACCAAACTCGGTGACGGTCTCATCCTGAAAATGTGGTATCTCACCGTGCCTCTCCTCGTCGGGCACAACCCCCTCCATGGGGTTATGAAACTGATGCTGGACCATGAACTCATCGAACTGGACAACATCAAAGGACCATCCGTTCCTGCGAGAAAAATCAAACAAAAGAGGTGCAGGTAGACGGATCTCGTGTTCCGCGGTAGTTCCGAAACGCAAGATATAAACAAGGTTATCAAGCTCAGAACCCATGGTAACAAACTTATGCCTTTTCATAGCAGCAAGATCAAAGCTTAAATAAGTAAAAGGAGTATCATCAGGTTGTGGGGTACCTCCAAGATGCTCTAAAATAAGGGTGGCATAAATGCCACCATATAAGTCCCCCTTGTTACCGTTCATAGCAAGGCGTCGAGCAATTAAGGTACCAATATTATAATCAGACCTCCCTGAGAGGGCTGCTGCCAGGATAGCAATATCCGGAGCAGAAATGTTGCTCGTGTTGTCACGAGCTAACACCCCTCTAGCAATATAATATGCAAAATACCTGAGGTGAGGAAACAAGATGCTGGAGATCTTCGACGGATCAATATCCCTTGTACCCATGCTGCAGAGAGAGTTGATGACAGTTTTCAGCTCGGAGGGCTGCGTGGCCATCCTTGCCGTCCTCCCAACGTTCGGCACACCTATTACTTCACAAAAATTTCCCAGAGTCATGGTGATAAGATCATTATAAATTTTAAAATCAATAGCACCTGAATCAGGATTATATCTAAAATTGTTAATGAAACCGGAGGTGAGTTTCTGATACTGAGTAACACGGCTCGTGACGAGTCGTGTCAAACCTGCATTAGTACAAAGATTATAAAACTCATCCTTGATTCCCGCAGCTTCCATGAATTCATCACATGGAAATGTCATCGCACGTGCTGGACTTGTGTCTTCCAACAACTCTAGGGGCACATGATCCTCATTATAGCTCACCCTAACGGTCGAGGGTGAAGCTGCGGCTCTAGTGACTCGATCGGAGTGTGCGGGCCTCCTCTTCTCAAGCCATCCTTTTGCCCTTCCTAACAAACTCATTTCTGAAATTTTTTATAATTTACAAAAACGAGGATTAAAACAAAGTGAGCTAAGGCAAACTACTCAACTCACTTGCCCAAGGCATAAACTTGCATCAAAACTTGGAAAAAAACTTTCTATACATGCATGCAAGCTCATCTCTACAGCACCAAGAACTACTAAATACTCACAAATGAGGCCACCAATCAAAAATCTAATTGGAGGGGTGGAGGAGTCACATACCAGGGAGTATTTGCTCAAAATTTCAGCTCAAATGATGGGCTGTAGAGAGAGATCGAAGAATTGCCCCCAAGAACAGCAAGAACAAGAAGAACACGACCAGAACTCGGGTTTCTGGAAAAAGAGAGAGAGAGGGGAAGAAGAAGTACCTGGAGGGGGGTCCCGTGGTCCCCAGGCGCCCTGTGGGCGCGGCCAGGGGCTGGGCCGCGCCAGCTGGCCGCCTGGGCAACTGGTGGCCCCCCCTGGCTGGCCCCAGGACTTTCCGGGTCTCTCCCGTTGTGGAAATTTTTAATATAATTTTTCTGGAATTTTTCTGAAAACTTCACCGTTGAAATTTTTTCGAAGTTCAAAAAGCTGCGAAACTCTCTGAAAACTTGAAGCAGTTAGTAGTATTGTGAAGCTTCAAAAACATAGATACTTGGTACAGCAAGTAGGACAAAACTAAAAACAAATGAAAACATAGAAAGATCAACTTTTTATCCATATAAAACACGTTCACTAGTAAGGTTGATCAAGTCTTACCAACAAACAAGCGATATATAGAGCAAAAAGTCTCACCTCCTACGAAGTAATCACTGAACTTTTACCTTGATGTACATTGTCCCTACCATGATAGTTTTGTATTTGTGAGGCACATGTAGTGGACAGCCCCATTCTCCAATTTTCACGGTCTCGATATTCTCTATAGAATTGAGGGCATGCCTCCTGTCGGTCTTCTTCGGAAAATATACCGTGTGTTCTTTATCATTCACATGAAAGGTAACCTTCCCTTTGTTGCAATCAATAATAGCACCTGCGGTGTTAAGAAAAGGTCTACCAAGAATAATGGACATGCTCCCATCCTCGGGCATGTCAAGCACAACAAAATCAGTAAGAATTAAACAATTAGCAACTTCAACTGGAACATCCTCACAAATACCTATCGGAACAGCGGTTGACTTGTCAGCCATCTGAAGGGAGATATCTGTAGGAATTAGTTTCTCTAAACAAAGCCTCTCGTAAAGAGAGAGAGAGGCATAACAATCACTCCCGCTCCAAGATCACATAAAGCAGTTTTGACATAATTATTCTTTATGGAGCAAGGGATGGTGGGTATACCTGGATCACCGAGCTTCTCAGGAATTTTTCCACTGAAAGAATAGTTAGCAAGCATAGTAGATATTGCATCATTAGGAACTTTTCTTTTGTTAGTGACAATATCTTTCATATATTTTGAATAAGGAAGTAACTTAATAGCATCAGTCAAAGGAATTTGAAGAAAAAGAGGTTTAATCCATTCACAAAACTTATTGTAATGCTCTTCTTCTATAGATTTGATGGACTTACCTGGAAAGGGCATGGGTTTCTGTACCCATGGTTCTTTCTCCTTCCCATGTTTTCTTGCGACGAAGTCTTCTTTAGTGTACCTCTTACTTTTGTCAGGTGCTTCTTCTTCTCGAACTTCAGGCGGATCATTCTCCTCATTATCATTACCTTCAGGTTCAGCACCGTCTTCAGTCTCAGCATCGGAAATAGATACACTGTTGGGATCAATAGCTGGCTCTTCATCTGCAATAGGATCATTAGAATTGTCAGTCTCTTTATGTTTCTTCTTTTTATTTGGAGAGACAACAATTTCTTCTTCCTGCATTTGAGAATCTTGCTCGATTCTCTTCGGATGTCCTTCTGGATAAGGAGGATCTTGAGTACTAGTTCCCCCTCGGGTCTTAATCCCAAAAGCCTGCAATTTATCTTGTTTGGCATTGTTAGCAAGCAAATCTCTTTGCACATTAGAAATTTGATCAAGCTGAGTTTGAACCATATGAAAATGCTTCACAAGACATTTAACATCATTAACTGTTCTATCTAAAACACCAAGCAACTTTTTGATAGCAAGGGAATTATCATGCAACTGACTTTCTATCCTCTCATTAAAATGATTCTGTTTCATAATAAAATTATCAAACTCATCTAAACATTGATCAGGAGGCTTACCATGAGGGATGTCACTTGCGTTGAAATCTAAGAGAGAGTGTACCTCTACCATAGGAGGGTGAGTAGTAGGCTCACACAACTTCTCAATAGGGGGTAGATTCTTCACGTCTTCAGCTTTAATACCTTTTTCTTTAATAGACTTCTTTGCTTCTCGCATATCCTCGGGGCTTAGAACAAACATGCCCATCTTCTTTGTTGGTGGAGGTGGTTCAGGGACGGACCAATCTTCATGGTTTTTGGCAATCCTGCCCATTAAATCTTCCGCGTCGTCCGGTGTTCTTTTCCTGAAAACACAACCAGCACAACTGTCCAGATAGGACCTAGATTCATCAGTTAGACCAGCATAGAATATATCAATTAATTCATTCTTAGGGATTTCATGTCCTGGTCTAGCCCGAATCAAACCGCAGTACCTCCCCCAAGCTTTAGGGAGGGACTCATCCTGCAACTGTTTAAAGTTGTAAATTCTTTATAAAGCAGCATGTTGCATATGAGCAGGAAAGTACTTATCAACAAAAGAGTGAGCTAAGTCCTGAGGACTCTTAATGGATCCGCATGGAAGTGAATCATACCATGCTTTAGCACCTTCCTTCAAGGAGAAAGGAAGAAGCTTGGTCACATAAAAGTAGCGTATCTTCTCATCTGTGGTAAACAGGCTACCTAGTTCACCAAGTTTAGTTAGGTGTGCAATAGCATCATCATTTTCTCTGCCATAAAAGGGGTCAGCTTCAACCATAGGTATAAGTGAAAGATCAACAGAGAAATCAAAATAAGGATCATCAATGCATATAGGAGATGTAGCAAACTCAGGATTAGGAACGGTTTTGTTTTTCAAAGAGTGTTTTTCAAATATTTTCTTAATAGTTTCAGGGTCAGAGCCGGCAAACTCTGTCAGTTCCCTGCATAAATCTTCATCAAGTATATAGTAATCATCATCAAGGAGCCTCTCCTGGAGTTTACTCAAATCAGGATAATCATAAGTTTCACCAATAGGGTAGCGAGTAACAGGAAGTTCAATTCCATATTTTTCAGCAGCAGCAGTAATTTGTTTCTCAAGAGCATAACCAAGCGAACTAATATCATCATCAAAAGTAGTAGAAGCATCATTAAGAGTATCAGACATAATAACAGATTCAGTAGGAGCATCATGTGGTGGTGGTGAGGCAAACTTACTCATAACAGAAGGTGAATCAAGCGTAGCACTAGTGCTCAGAGCAGTACCTCTTCTTGTAGTGGATAGTAAGATCGGAACCTTGGGGTCACCTTTCTTACCCATAGTGAATAAAGTGCAGCAGGTAGGATACCTCAAGTAGACTTGTAAATATTGCTATGCTCCCCAGCAACGGCGCCAGAAAACGGTACTTGATAACCCTCAACCGTAAGGGATCGAGATAGTCTTCGCGGGTAAGAATAACCCAATTTATTGATTCGACACACGGGGAGCCAAAGAGTATTTATAAGCTTTAACAGTTGAGTTGTCAATTCAACCGCACCTGAAATATACTAACTTGCAACAAAAGATAAGTGGTAACAGTGATATGATAGTGATGATAGTAATAGTAAAAGTAAACAGCAAAAGTAAATAGCAGTAGTAAATGGTAGAAGTAGCAACTAGTGACAGGCAAGGTTTAAAATACTGTAGGCTAGGGAGATGGATGGTTGGGCGCTGCATGGATGAGATAGATTCTAACTTGGGGCACGGCACACGGAAAAGAAATGATCATCTAGGCAAATATCAAACATTAGGCATGTATCCTATAGGTAGTTGTACGTGCTTGCAATAAGAACTTGCACAACATCTTTTGTCCTACCATCCCGCTACAAACGGGGCCAAAAGGAACTAATGGATATTAAGGTGCTCCTGTCAAAGAGCACCGGAACAAAGCAATGAACTCAATGGATATATGTAATCCTCAAACTACGGGCCATCCCCTTTGGTGTCCCAAGCTGTCACTTTTGGGATCGCCGGTTCCGAACCGTAACAGGTGCATACAACTCATAGATAGGATCAAGAACACAAATATATTCATGCAAACACATATGGTTCAGATCTGAAATCATGACACTTGGGCCCTAAGTGTCAAGCATTAAGAATAACAAGTTGTAGCAAAGATGATAAACACCATACTAGATGATAGGCAACATGCCCCCAACAATCTGACGAACTATTACATGATCTAACTCATCCAATCCCTACCATCCCCTTCGCCTACAGCAGGGGAATTACTCACACATGAAGGGGGAAGTCATGGCGGGATGATGGAGTGGTGATGATGATGACGATGGCGACGATCTCCCCTCTCCGGAGGCCAAATCAGCCTCCAGATTAGCCCTCCCGAAGAAGAACAGCGGGTGGCGGCGTCTCCGCGACGAAAAACAGTGAAAGAACTTCCGATCTGGGGTTTTTTTGCGTCGGGTGGAAAAATACGGGTTAAAGTAGGGCACCAGGGGGTGTGGGGCCCACCCAGGCGCCCCCCCGGCGCGGCCCAGGGGGGGGGGGCGCCTGGGCACCCCCTGGCCCCCCTCTGGCCCCACTTCTGGCATTTTGTTTCTTCGGGTGCGTGTATTTTTCGTGATTTTTCGTGGATTTTTCTGAGATGCTTAAAAATCCGTTTTCCTCCACACAAATAAACCATACAGGCAGCTCTGCTGAAAACAGCGTTAGTCCGGGTTAGTTTAGTCCAAATCATGCAAGAATGAGATCAAAACAATATCAAAAGTGTTTGGAAAAGTAGATACGTTTGAGACGTATCAGCGCCACCAACTGCCTTGGCACCCTCGCCATGGGCGGCTCGCAAGATGAGCGGCATCGGTGGGTGCATGCGGAGGCTCTCGAGCACCACAGCCACTACGGGACTCGCGGGTTATGCCTACGGCCCAGGGCCGCCGACATAGATCTATGCCTACGGCTGCCGTCGGCATAGGGTCGTCGGCGTAGATCACGTCAGCGTAGTCTTCTCAGACCGTCGGCGTAGTATAGCCGTCGGCATAGGGGCCTATGCCGACGGCCGGCCGTCGACCGTCTGATGGGCCTCCAACCCCTCGTTGGTTAACCCAAGTGGATGGTGTGAGATGCAGTGTTGTGGAAGTTTTTCCCTTAGCAAAGATGCCAAGGATCGAATCCCCAGAGACTCCTAGGTTCAACAAGTAGGTGTCAACTGCTAACGGCACCAGATATTAGCAATCAACGTGGACCTGCACACAGATACAAATAACTTTGCTCCCAACGAGTACAGAGAGGTTGTCAATCCCTCCGGCCTTGTAGTTCACAAAGGATTAAACGCAAATGATAGTAGTGATAGATAATGTTTGCAATAGTAAGTAAAAGCAAAAAGTAAATAGCGGATGTGATCAATGATGGTAATATGGACCGGAGTCTCATGATGTTCACTAGTGATGTCTCTCTCCCAAAAGATGATAAAACAGCTATGTGAGGTAAACGAATTACATCTGGGCAATTGACAGGACCACGAACGCAAACTAATGGTGACTACATTGCAAGAAAGGTTGAGGTTCAAAGCATGGGCGGTACGCCAAAGTAAGTAGACCGAAATCCATCAATATCTACTACTAATCATCCACCTTGAGATATCTATCCAGAACATCTCGCTGGTATTAAGTTGCGAGCCCCACCCATAGTATAAACTCAAAGCAACAGACAACTGCATTAAAAGAACTTTGCGTAAAGTAAACAATCCTTGCACCCGCGGGCAGAAGCACCATTGTTTTCCCCCTTGTGGCAACAGCACATCCCCTAGACTCATGTTTCTGTCACTCAAGCTAGTCATCGAGGGGCATGAACCCACAATCAAGCATAACGTTCCCTCTTGGAGTCACTACGTATTACTTGGCCAAAGCAATAAATAACAACGGAGAACATGCAAGAATTACTTACGAACATAAATATAAAAGAGGTAGATCAAATATATTACTCAAACACAATCTGAACATAATCTCATAATCCATCGGATCCCAGCAAACTCACCATAGCAACAACATAAGGATTACATATGTGCCTCGATCATGTAGGGCAGCTCACGAGGACTAATTAGTGAAGCACAAGAACGGGAGGAGAACATCACATAGCTACTGGTCATGGACTCATGGTCCAAGGGAGACTACTCACAACTCATCCGGGAGGCGTCCATGGTGGTGGAGAGGCTCCCGATGGTGATCCTCCCCTCCGGCAGGGTGCCGGGAAGAGTTCTCCTGGTGCTCCCGATCTTGGAAGTGGCGGCGGCGACGGAACAGAGACGAGATTGCGAAAAAGAGTTCCCGTCCCGAGGGTTTCGAAGAACGCTCTAAATATATGCCAAAGGGGGGCACCAGACGGGGCTCGGGGGGCCCAGGCGCCCCCCCGGCGCGGCCCGG
>LR738715.1:890020179-890048947 GCA_902687465.1 Secale cereale | reverse complement strand
CCCCCCCCCCCCCCCGAGCTGTACTTCGGGCGCAAGGTAGGTTCTGGAACGCTGATTTTTTATATAATTTTTCTGGATTTTTCCTGACAGTTCTCATAATGTGAAAACCTGAAATACGAAAACAGCCGAAAACAGAAACTGGCACTGGGGTGCACTGGATTAGTAGGTTAGTCCAAATATGATCAAAAGTGTATGGAAGTGTATAAATATCATAGCAATATCACCCAAAAGTGGCATGGAGCAAGCAGAAATTATAGATACGTTTTGGACGTATCAACATCCCCAAGCTTAATTCCTGCTCGTCCTCGAGTAGGTAAATGATTACAAGAATAATTTCTGTGGTGACATGCTATTAACCATATATGACTTTTTATAGTCATATGACAAAAGCTTACTGAGACAATGATTCTATAGTAATTAAGTTGCCTCATGAGAAAATCACAAATGACTGAAAGTTTTACAACATGAAACTGAAACATCAAAAAGATTTGCAATGAACATGATGTGCAAATATGATAAAGTGGTATCTAGCTTGCCCCCTTTAGTGAAGCAAAACATAAATGCAGCGGCACCTTCAAGGTTTAAGTGATGACTAGATACAATGATTTCAAAATAAACGATATCACAATCATGCAAAAGACAATGCTACTTTGGAACAATGCACATTACACTTAGAATGACAATCATGCTCTCAGTAGTTGGTGCTTTAAAAGAAGGTGGAGACTCAACATAAAAGTAAAAGAATGGTTATGTGCTAGAGCTTTTATTTTTATTTTGAAAACATAGAAGCAATTTTGTCAACGGTAGTAGTACTTCATATGTGTCATGCATAAGACATCCTATAAGTTGCAAGCCTCATGCATCGAATACCAATAGTGCTCGCACCTTGTCCTAATTAGCTCGGATTTCCATGGGTTATCATTGCATTACATATGTTTCAACCAAGTGTCACAAAGGGGTACCTCTATGCCACCTGTACAAAGGTCCAAGGAGATAAATCACATTTGATTTTTCGTTTTTGATAGATCTCAACTTGAGGACATCCATACCGGGACAACATAGAAAATAGATGATGGACTCCTCTTTAATGCATAAGCATATTCTCATAAGAGATTGAGGATTAATGTCCAAGCTAAAACTTCCACCATGATACATGGCTTTGGTTGGCGGCCCAATGTTCTTCTCTAACAATATGCATACTCATTCAACCCATGGCAAATCACCCTTACTTCAGACAAGACGAACATTCATAGCAACTCACATGATATTCAACAAAAGTGTGACAGTTGATGGCGTCCCCAGAAACATGGTTACCGCTCAGCAAGCAACTTATAAGAAATAAGATACATAGGCAACATATTCTTTACCACAATAGTTTTTAAGCTACTTTCCCATGAGCTATGTATTGCAAAGTTAGTCTGCTTAGTACAGGTGGGGGTTAGCAAAAGACTGGGAGCGACCAACTAAGAGAGCAATGACGGTCATAATCATGCAGAGCGACAAAGCAACATTGAATCAGGCATGGTAGTTATATCGCTACTCAGAAATAAAAGATCATCAAGGCTTGACAGACTTTCTTTACAGTCTTAAATATGCGTGAGCATACGCCAAGTCAATCAAAATAAATTCTTGAAGGAAGATATTACTAAGCCATACCACATCATAGGCAAACAAATCATGTTGGTACTCCAATAACACATTGGGAATCCCCCAGCTATTTGAGACTAACCATAAGAAAACCTGAACTACTAAGCGCCATTATGCACGTAGCATCTTTATCATAGACATATTAACCAATGCAACGGAAGCAAACTCTCTTAATACGATAAGCATGATAATTAAAGAGAGTTCAAGCAATCAACTAAACAAAAGCTCTTTGAAAAGATGAGCATGAATACTAAGAGCAGAACACGATAGTAGCTATTAAAAGACAAAGAACACACACAACAAAGATAGACATGAAAATTCTATGTTATGTTCTAGGTAGAAGTGGAGCGTGTTTCCCTCCCACATAAAGAACGCTGAGTTCTGACTCGTTATGAAAAACTAAAAAGGAAACTAAAAGCAAGACGCTCCAAGTATAGCACATAACACATGAAGTGATAAAAATATAGCGGAACGGAAGACTAACTGATAATGTTGATGGAGAAGGGCATCCCCAAGCTTAGACGCTTGAGTCTCCTTGAATATTTCTTGGGGGTGCACGGGGTCATCCCCAAGCTTGAGCGCTTGACACTCCTGAATCTTTTTATCATCTTCCCTCGCACACTTGAAAACTCCCTTCATACATAACTCATTATAATCTGATTAGCGAGGTTAGTACCCTTAATAAAATAATTGTTCCTTGCTGGAAATAAAAATATTCTTGAAGTTCTACTGTTTCTCAAGATTGCCAAAGGGTTTTTGCAAAGAAAAAGCAAGCTCTTGGTTTGCAAAATGAAGGAAAGGCAAAACAGGACAGAAACTGTGAAAAACAGAACAGCAGGTAGTAATTGATTTGTTCGGGGTACCTCTGCAACTCAAATCAAAAAACTCAGAACAGACGCACGAAAGACAATTATATAGAGAACGCTGTCGAAAAAATTCAGAACAAAAAGATGATCTGGTGATTTTATACGAATTTTTCTATCCAAGGACAGAATCTTTTTCCTGGACAGCACCTCACAACTTTTGAACTTTCTAGCAATCAGAGGCTATACTTGACACAAATATGAAAAGCAAAGATACAATGATGATGCTACTGTAGTAAACAACATCAAGACACAACAGAAGCAAAATATAAAAATTTATTCATTGGGCTGCCTCCCAAAAGCGCTTTCTTTTATGCCTTTAAGCTAGGCATAATGCATAGAGATCAAGTTTTATCAAGAGTAAAAGAATAGCTAGCCCGTACAACGGACTCAAAAGGTAACTTGATCTTCTTTCGAGGGAAGTGTTCCATCCCTTTCTTGAGAGGAAACTTAAATTTTATATTACCCTCTTTCATGTCAATAATAGCACCAACGGTGCGTAAAAAGGGACGTCCCAAAATAATTGGACAAGAAGGATCACATTCAATATCCATAATAGTAAAATCAACGGGAACATAATTATCATTGACAACGATAAGAACATCGTCGATCCTCCCCAAAGGTTTCTTTATGGAAGAATCAACGAGACGAACACCAAAAGAACAAGAATCAAAAGGTTTCAATTTAAGCATATCATATATTCTTTTGGGCATAACAGAGGTACTAGCTACAACATCACATAATGCATAGCAAGAGAAGTCATTCAATTTAATTTTTATCATAGGATCCCAACCATCTTCTAGCTTTCTAGGTATGGAGGCTTCTACTCTAAGTTTCTCCTCCCTAGCTTTGATGAGAGCATTAGTGATATGCTCTGTGAAGGCAAGATTAAGCGTGCTAGTGCGGGGGTCTCTAGACATCTTGTGAAGGAAATCAATAACTTCGGTAAGAGTGCAATTATCAAAATCAAGGTCATTAGCATCAAGTAAGGTGGTAGTGGTGTCCTTTAGGTTCACTTGTTTGGTAGTTTCTATAGTCATAGCATCACCATTAATAGGTCCAATGGGACCAGGAGTACATTGGGTGCTAAGAGTTTGAACAGCCTCAACAACTTGGATAGTAGCAACAGTGTGGTGGGTAGGAAGGCTCTTAATTCTATCTTCTTCCTCCCTTTCTCTAGCCCATCTCTCTTTAAGTTTAGCCATCATCCTAATGTTTTCATTAATTCGCACTTGAATAGCATTTATAGGAGTGACTTCCCTCTCCTCAAGAGGAGGAGTTTTAATTTTTAGCAATTTTACCTCGTTGGCTAAATGGTCTACCTTAAAAGAAAGATCATCTAGTTTATGTAGTTTTTCTTCTACACTCTTATTAAAGGCTTTTTGGGTAGTGATGAAATGTTTAAGCATAGTCTCTAGTTCAGTAGTGGAGTTCTTGGTGATAGGATAAGCATTGTTGTTCCCATAAGAATTAGAGGGGAACGGTCTAGGATTGTTACCAAAGTTACTCCTATAAGCATTGTTATTAAAATTGTTTCTAGAGATAAAGTTCACATCTACTTTTTCTTGAGCAATCAAAGAATTTAAAGGAACATCGCGAGGATCAACAGAAGATTGCTTCGAAAGTAGAGACATGATCAAGTCAACTTTTTCATTTAGGGAGGAAATCTCCTCGACAGAGTTTACCTTCCTACCTGTTGGAGCGCGTTCCGTGTGCCATTGGGAATAATTGGTCATCATCTCATCGAGAAGTTTCGTGGCAGCACCAAGTGTAGTTGACATAAAAGTTCCTCCCGTGGCCGAATCTAACAAGTTCCGCGAGGTAAAGTTCAAGCCTGCATAAAAAGTTTGGATAACCATCCAAGTAGTCAAACCATGAGTAGGGCAGTTCTTGATATAAGATTTCATACGTTCCCAAGCTTGGGCAACATGTTCATTATCCAATTGTTTAAAATTCATCATGTTACTTCTAAGTTGGATAATTTTAGCAGGTGGATAGTATTTTCCAATAAAAGCATCTTTGCACTTGTCCCATGAATCTATGCTATTTCTAGGCAAAGACTGAAACCAAATTTTAGCTCCTCCTCTCAAGGAGAAAGGAAAAAGCTTAAGCTTAACAATATTACCATCTATTTCTTGGTACTTTTGCATATCACAAAGTTCAACAAAGTTGTTTAAGTGTAAAGCAGCATCATCTCCAGCATCAGAGAATTGATCTTTCATGACTAAGTTCAGTAAAGCAGGTTTAATTTCATATGAAGGTGCTGAAGTGGAAGGTGTAGTGATAGGTGTGCTGATAAAGTCATCGTTGTTGTGACTAGTGAAGTCACACAACTTGGTGTTCTCGGTGGAACCCATAGTAGCAAGCAAGCAAGATAACTATTTTTGTGATTTTCGATAAAAAGGTACTAAAGCAAAAACTGAAAGGTAAACTAACAAGACTAAAAGCAAAGGTAAAAGATAGCATGCAACTCCCCTATCCTGAAGAGTGGAGTCCCCGGCAACGGCGCCAGAAAAACTCCTTGATGGGCCTCTAACCCCTCGTTGGTTACCCCAAGTGGAAGGTGTGAGATGCAGTGTTGTGGAAGTTTTTCCCTTAGCAAAGATGCCAAGGATCGAATCCCCAGAGACTCCTAGGTTCAACAAGTAGGTGTCAACTGCTAACGGCGCCAGATATTAGCAATCAACGTGGACCTGCACACAGATACAAATAACTTTGCTCCCAACGAGTACAGAGAGGTTGTCAATCCCTCCGGCCTTGTAGTTCACAAAGGATTAAACGCAAATGATAGTAGTGATATATAATGTTTGCAATAGTAAGTAAAAGCGAAAAGTAAATAGCGGATGTGATCAATGATGGTAATATGGACCGGAGTCTCATGATGTTCACTAGTGATGTCTCTCTCCCAAAAGACGATAAAACAGCTATGTGAGGTAAACGAATTACAGCTGGGCAATTGACAGGACCACGAACGCAAACCAATGCTGACTACATTGCAAGAAAGGTTGAGGTTCAAAGCATGGGCGGTACGCCAAAGTAAGTAGACCAAAATCCATCAATATCTACTACTAATCATCCACCTTGAGATATCTATCCAGAACATCTCGCTGGTATTAAGTTGCGAGCCCCACCCATAGTGTAAACTCAAAGCAACAGACAACTGCATTAAAAGAACTTTGCGTAAAGTAAACAATCCTTGCACCCGCGGGCACAAGCACCATTGTTTTCCCCCTTGTGGAAACAGCACATCCCCTAGACTCATGTTTCTGTCACTCAAGCTAGTCATCGAGGGGCATGAACCTACAATCAAGCATAACGTTCCCTCTTGGAGTCACTACGTATTACTTGGCCAAAGCAATAAATAACAACGGAGAACATGCAAGAATTACTTACGAACATAAATATAAAAGAGGTAGATCAAATATATTACTCAAACACAATCTGAACATAATCTCATAATCCATCGGATCCCAGCAAACTCATCATAGCAACAGCATAAGGATTACATATGTGCCTCGATCATGTAGGGCAGCTCACGAGGACTAACTAGTGAAGCACAAGAACGGGAGGATAACATCACATAGCTACTGGTCATGGACTCATGGTCGAAGGGAGACTACTCACAACTCATCCGGGAGACGTCCATGGTGGTGGAGAGGCTCCCGATGGTGATCCTCCCCTCCGGCAGGGTGCCGGGAAGAGTTCTCCTGGTGCTCCCGATCTTGGAAGCGGCGGCGACGGCGGAACAGAGATGAGATCGCGAAAAAGAGTTCCCGTCCCGAGGGTTTCGAATGACGCTCTAAATATATGCCAAAGGGGGGCACCAGACGGGGCTCGGGGGGCCCAGGCGCCCCCCCAGCACGGCCCAGGGGGGGGGCGCCACCAGGGCGCCTGGGGCCCTGGTGCCCCCCCCGGCTGTACTTCGGGCGCAAGGTAGGTTCTGGAACGCTGATTTTTTATATAATTTTTAATGATTTTCCCTGACAGTTCTCGTAATGTGAAAACCTGAAATACAAAAACAGCCGAAAACAAAAACTGGCACTGGGGTGCACTGGATTAGTAGGTTAGTCCAAATATGATCAAAAGTGTATGGAAGTGTATAAATATCATAGCAATATCACCCAAAAGTGGCATGGAGCAAGCAGAAATTATAGATACGTTTTGGACGTATCACCGTCGGCATAGTTTAGCCGTCGGCATTGTATTTCGCCTGACGGCAACGGACGGCGCCGTCAAAAGCGCTGACGAATCAAGGGATGCCACATGGCAGATGTATGTGGAAATCTATGCCGACGGCCGAGCCGTCGGCATACATCTGTCACGTGGCATCCCCTGGTGCCTCCTGGTGGCAGGGCTATGCCTACGGCTTTGCCATGCAATCTATGCCTACGTGTCATCTTCTGGGGCCTCCTGGCGGCAAGCCTATGCCTACGGCAAAGCCGTCGGCATAGATGAAAATCTATGCCGACGGCTTTGCCGTAGGCATAGGCCTGCCACGTGGCGCGTCCTGGGAAGTCCTGGCCTCATCTATGCCAACGGCTTTGCCGTAGGCATAGTTTTTTAAATTATTTTATTATTTTTCCTGTTTTCTCTTTTTCAATTCATTTGACATCATTTCAAAGCAGAATAATACGGGATTATGCAGAAATATGACAGTTCATCATCTAAACATACTCAAGTTCATCATCATCATTTAAACATAGTCAAGTTCATCATCTAAAGATCATCACCGGTGAAAGTTCATGAACATAAAAGTAGTGCAAGATATGGAACATCATAAAAGTAGGAACATGAAAGGTATGGCACGACAGCCACATGCACGGGTTTCATCAAGCAAGACCACCACCGCCAAAACCACCTCCGCCAAAACCACCACCGCCAAGACCACCTCCGCCAAAACCGCCACCTCTGCCAAAACCACCACCGCCAAGACCACCTCCGTCAAAACCACCACCGCCAAGACCACCTCCGCCAGAACCACCACTCTGCCAGATCAGAGTGACTGGGGTCGAGGAAGCAGGAGTCAAGCCACCGGTCCCCTACATGTATGAGAGAAGATTCTAACGGTAAATATGATATGATAGTGTTGAATGAACCTTGAACTAGTTTGTCAGTAGTTAGGCAAATGTACTATACGGACTATCACTGCCTAGTGCCACCCATTCATCGAACATGGGCACGTGTGGGGGTTCTCCCGCAGGTGATGGTGGTGGTGGTCCCATTTGTGGTGGATCCGTGAGGTTACTCCAAGACGCCAACATAGCCTGGATGTTAGTTAAACAAGCAAACTAGAAGGTCAGAAGGAATGGAAGTGCAAAAATTTAGCTTGGTTTTAAGAGGGCAAAACTAACCGTCATCATCTGACGGTTGTAATCATCGGTTGCCTTCACTCGTTGCAAGTACTCTCGCACCTCGAGATTCCTATGCTCAGCAAATGCCTTATATGCCTACATAATTTAGGTTGTTTCTAAGTGAGCAATGCTGAAAATAAACTGAGAATGCTAGAGAGAAAAAAATAAAGGGTAAGTACTTACAGCATGCTGGCGGGCTAAGGGAGTCTGTGAACGCCCCGTACTCTCTAACTGGCTCGGGTTGGTAGCCCGAAGCCGTGTGTACGAGATCAAAGGAGTGATCAAGCCATCGAAACACGGATACCGGCCATCTGACTTCCCCTGGATGGTCACCAACGCCGTGTCGTCGATCTGAGACTGGGCGACCTCAGGAACAGGAACATCCGGATGCAACTTCTGATAGTTCTGAGTGTAAGGCTCCAGGTGCTCCTCGGTCTTGCCGTAGTACTGGCTCTCGCCGTCCTAGCGATCACTCCGCTCAAGGTCCATCTTCCACGACTCCATGTCTGAGAGCGGCCTCTTCAACTTGTCCTCCTGCAACGTCAAATAGAAGTTAGCCATACATAAGAACATGATGGTAAAGAAGAACAAAAATGCATCATGCATATAGATATACCTTCATGGCCTTGAAGCCCCAGTGGTTCCTGTTTCCTTGGCCATGTGTCCCGTCTTTTCCACGGTGTCGGGGAAACTGACCGCCCGCGAACACCTATGGGACCGGAGCCCCTTCTACGTTGCGGTAAGGGAGCGGAGGGAGCACGGAGAGCAGATCGAGGAGCACACGTGGGCAGTTTACCCAGGTTTGGGCCGCGATGATGCGTAAAACCCTACCCCTGCTTTGGTTGTATTTAGTTCTTGGGCTCGGGAGCTTGAAGATCTACAGTACTAGCTACACCGAGCGTGGGAGCGAGCGAGTTTCTCGAATCGAACCTCCTCTACGTTGTGCATGGGCCTCCTTTTATAGCTCAAAGGGGTCACCGACAGGTGTCAACGTAGAGGAGGGTAAAAATGTAAAAATGGTGGTGGTTGTAACAGTGCGTGAACAGTGTATAAATAGTGGTCTTCACCTAACTTTGACGGTGGGGGACAAAGGCATTGAATGCCCGTCGCCGTCGCCCCAAAAGCGCCCGTCCATGCGTCTCCGTTTGCCACGGCGATAGTCTCGTCACCGCAGCTTGCCACCGTGTACCCCAGGCTGCACAGCCATCCGCCACGTGCCCCTGGAAGGGCCCCAGGGCGACGCGTGGCCAGATGAGCTGGAGCGCGGGCACACAGCATAAGTTTCCCCGGCAAGCACCTTGCCGGGGCCGCAACCTTGCCGGGCCCGGAAGCTTGTCGCTCTCCGGGCCCTGCCGGGGCGCATGATGCACCGCGATATTCCTCCTTGAGGTGCCGTTATTTTGGCCTTCCTGGCAAGCTCCTCTTGCCAGGGTCTTGTGCTGGAATGATAACTTTGAGCCTGGTGCGGCCTTCCCGGCAAGCTCCTCTTGCCGGGGTCTTGTCTCTTAACTTGAATACTTTGTTCTTGAATGGCTTAAAAGGGTCTAGAGTGGGCTTTGGCAGGCGCGTGGTGAGCCAGACCACGGGACGCTGCTACTGCCCGTGCACAAGTCGGGATACTAAGGTACCCCTACTTTAGTACACCGACAGGAGCCCCCGGGCCTGGGCCACACACGGTGCCGAGCGCTGTTGGGCCAGGCCCAAAGCAGTGCACGGGCACACGCGGCCCACGGCGCGCCGTTTCCCACTCCAGATTCGCCGCATCTCTCCCTAACGGCATGCGTCGATTGCGGCGTCGTGGGAGAGCTTGTGGCCGGTTTCTTTAATGGGGAAATGCGGAACGTCCCCCACTTCCCCCTTAAAAGCAGAGGAAGCAGGGGCAGTTTCCCCCCATTGCATTCACTGTGCCTTGAATCTCCAGAAACCCCCGCCGCTCCCTGCTTCCGCCCTTCCTCCGCCGTCTTCCCCACCCGCAGTGCCACCGTCCTCCCTTGCCGTCCCCGCCATGGCCCCGAAGAGCGACCAGGCGAAGAGCGACAAGGCGAAGAGCGACAAGGCGAAGAAGGAGAAGTCTGAGCAGGCGGCGAAGCTGGCAGCCATGCGGAGAAGGAGGGTGGTCTTCCCGCCAAGGCTCGGCCCGAGGGAGCTGCGGGACAAGTACTACCTGTTCTGGGCGAGGGAGACGAAGGATCACCCCCGCACCAGAGTCCTCCCCGCCGTCGCCGTCGATATGTTCCCGGGGGGTTACTACTTCTTCGCTGCATTCTTCTATTGCGGTCTCTGCCCTCCGTATTCGGAGTTCTTCTGTGATGTGATGAACACGTACGGCCTCCACCTTTTAGATTTCACCCCAAATGTCGTTCTCACCTTGGCCGTTTTCGCACATCTGTGCAAAACTATGTCGGGGTCCACCCAAACGTAGCCCTTTTCCGCCATTTCTTCACGCCTAGAGTAGAGTCCGGATCCCCACTCTCCGGCGGCATCTCCTGGATCTTCAGGCTGAACAAGAAGGAGGCGTACTTGAAGGGAGAGCTTCTCGGCAAGTGGGAAGAGTGGAGGGCTGACTGGTGCTGGGTTCTGGAAGATGAGCCCGAGCAGTTTACCTTGCCGCGCCAGACTGCAATAGTGCGCGGCAAGGATTGGAGCGACTTGGCCCCGGAGGACGACAAGCTACAGATTGTCCTTACTAGGATCCTTCGTCTCCGGGCCGCCAATCTGACTGTGGGTGAAGTTGGGACTGACTTCCTCCGCCGCCGCATTGCCCCTCTGCAGGAAAGGAAGAGACCCGCTTGGGAGTTCGGCAACGCGGCAGACCGCATGAGGCTGCGCCCCGGGCTGAACTATAACTTCACCGTCTTGGAATTGAAGGGGATGGTCCGGGAGCTGTTCAAGCACGACCCCAAGCACCCGGAGTGGTTCAAACCGTCGGTCGGAGTAGTTCCCTTGTGCAACAATACTGCCCTTAGTGCCATCCGCGCGGCAATGCCTGAGTGCGACTCCCACGGGGTCGTCCCCACTTGGCTGGAGCCTTCAGCGGAGACCGTGCAAGCCTTCTTCGACAACTTGGTTGAAAAACCACGCAAAGCCGAGGAGAAGAAGGGGCTCACCCGGGAGACCACCGAGAGGGATGTGGCGTACATTGCCTCCAGGATGGAGGAGGCCGCTGCGGCTGCAGCGGCAGGTGAATTTGGATATATTGTGGATGAAGCGGAGGCGGCGGAAGCGGTGAGTCAGGCTGAGGAGGAGGAAATCCTCAAGCTGCTGAAGATCGCGCCCGAGGAGTTTGCCGGGGAGCCTGCCGGGATGGGCGAGGCTGTCGGGCAGGGTGCTGAGTCCAGCGGGCCCGCCGAGGAGGAGGAGGACGCCGAGTCCGGTGATTCTGATGAAGATTCTGGCGGGTCTCTGAATCTTGATGACGACGCCTCCTCATCCTCGGAGAATTCTCCGCCACCACCAAGCCCTCCGCCACAACAGAAGAAGCGCCTCCGCAAGGCCGCCGAGACGGTGAGGCCACAGGTGCCCCGACAACAACCGAAGCGCCGGGCGACGCGCGCCACCACGACGAGCAAGGTCGTCAAGGAGGCGCCCCATGCCCGAGCGACAAGCGGAGGGGGATCTTCCCGGAGTGACTCTGGGGTTCCTTCTGCTCCTCGGTCCTCAGCGACGACCGGTGCCGGGTCTTCACAGCCCACAGCTCCGGAGCCCGCCAAGCGCCCGAGGGAGCCTTCTCCTCCAGCTCCTCGCGCTGGAGCACGCGAGGCGGGATTTGACTTCTCCGCCCTCAGCTCCGACGAAGAGGAGGAAGAGTAAGTACTTGCAATTTTCATTTCCTTTGATTTTGTCTTGATTTCTCTTGCTTGGTTCTGATCTTGTTTTGGCTTCCAGGACCTTGACCCAGCGGATGGCGAAGAGGGCCAAGATCCCTGTGGTCGATATCGAGGACGACGAGCCCGTCGCAGCGGCAGGTGATGCGCCAGCGACAGACTTGCCGGACCAGCCTGCTGCTCCGGGGAGCAGCCCCCAGCGCAGCCCCCAGCGTAAGTCTGGTATTCATTTTTCTGTTTGACGGGCGCGCTTGAGGTTGTTATCCTTGTTGATATTTGTCTTGTGCAGAAGTGGAGCCGCAGCCGCAGGAGCACCAGGAGGTCGCCCCCGACGAGCCGCTTGCTCCACCCTCCCCGCCAAGGATCAGCTCCCCGACAAGGGACAGCGCTCTGCCAAGGACGGGCACTCCGCCGAGGGCGAGTACCCCGCCAAGGGCGAGCAGCCCGACAAGGGTGAGCACCCCGCCAAGGGAGGGCGCAAGTGGCCCTCCGCCAGCACGGGCCACTTCTACGCCGCCAAGGGAGAGCTCCCCGGCGAGGGACCCCGTCATTGAAGAGGCCCGCGCAGGTAACCCTTGTACTTTCTTCTTCTTGGATTCTTCTTTTTTGGATATTTGCTTGACAATTCTTTCTTTTCTTTTTCTTCTGCTATATCCGCCCGCCCCGGAGTCGATGGAGACGGAAACCATCGCCGAGGAGGAGGTGCGCGGCGACGCTGGCGATGCCACTGCCGCAGAGGGAACGACTGGTGTTGATGAGCCAGCCGCCAAGGAGACCGCCCCGACCGCTGACGCCGCGGCTGGGGAAGGGACCGGCGACCGCACTGCTGGCCCGGAGGCCGCAGGAGCGCCGGACGCTGCACCGGCCACCGATCCTTCCGCCTCTGCGGCTGGGTCGGGCGTCTATCTGGAGGCCGCCAACGGGGTCTTTATCCAAGTCCCGTGGGCGTCCTCATCAAGGGCACCCGCGGAGGGAGAGACGTTTGACGGAGAAGTTCTCGCCTCCGCCGGGTTGAAGGTTGTCGATGCGCCCGGCAGCAGCGACGAGCCCAAAGAGGAGCAACTCCTGCGTCGACTCCTGGCCTTGTACCGGGCCAGGCAGGCGAAGTTGGAGTCTCGGGAAGCTCTGGCTGCCAAGGCTGGTGCTGGTTTGGAGAAGCGCGCCGCGGAGCTCCGTGCCGCCAACCAGGCGGCCCTCCGAAACTTGGCGGAGGAGCGCGAAGAGCTTGCCGGAGCACACCAAGCATTCCTCCTTGAGAAGGCCGAGGTGGAGGAGCAGCAGCGTTTGGCCGCCGAGGAGCTGTCTCGGCGGGAAGGAGAGCTCAACCAGCGGAAGGTCGACCTCGACAGCCACGAGGACGACCTCACCGCCCGGGAGCAGGCTATTGGCGGGGCTCTGTAGGAGGCGAGGGATGCCGCCGCCACCGCAGAGACCGCCAAGAGGGACCTAGAGGCCAGGGTGGCGCAGATGGAGCTGAACTTGAAGGCGAGTGAAGATAGGGTCGCCGCGCTCAACGTGGCGCGGGAGAAGGATGCCCACACCAACTCGGAGTTGCAAATCCGCGTCTCCGAGAAGGGCAAAGAGCTCACCGATGCCAGGGACTCCATCGCTGACTTGGAGATGAAGGTCTCTACCCTCACCGACTCGCTTGACGCAGCCCGGGACCGTGAGACGAAGCTGAAGGACGACCTCCGTACCGAGAGGGCCTAGCTGGAGAGCGCCGCTGTCTCGCAAAATCACTTTCAGCGGACGGTGGAGCAGTGGACCGAGGAGATCGTCACCTCCGCCGCCAACATCGACATGGAGGTGGTGGCGCTGAGGGCGGAGCACCTCGCGTACTCCCCCGACGAGAATCTCCCCCACAGCGCCAAGCTGAGCTTGTTCCTCAGAGGAGTGGCGCCGGCTCTCGCGCGGTTACGGGAGAAGATCCCCGTGCAGCTGGCTGACGAGGCGCGCCGGCTTTGCACGGGTACCATGGAGCGGGTGTTGTCGAAGATCTTCTACCGCAACCCCGGGATCAACCTCATCAACGTCCTCCGGACCCTGCCGCCCGAAGCTGACCAGGAGGCGTTGAAGGCCCAAGTTACCCACATCTTAGCCAAGGTGGGCAAGATCCAGAGGATTGACGGAGACCGCAGAGACTAGGCACCTTGCTTCCCTCGCCGCTGTCGATTAAATCATAGGTAGCAGTTGTTTAGAACACCGGCAAGTTATCTCTGTAATATATACTTTCATTTTGGGTAACCAATGCAATGTTATCTCCCTTGCTTTAGTCCCTTCACTTTGTATGCTTTCCACCCTACGCTTTTAGGGAACTTGCCGCCAAGGGGCCCTTGCCGCGAGCGCTGAGTGCGGGACTCTTAGCAGCCTGCTAGCAAAGCCCTTGTCGGCAAGAAATCTTGCCGCAGCTAGTCGCAGCACACTTAGATTGCTGAGCGAACTCGAAAACGAAGTAAGGGCGCGACACTTGTCGCAGCTCACTTAAGCCGTTGAGCGTGCTCGAAACAAAGTAAGGGCGCGGCTAGCCACGGGTAGGTTCCTCCGCGCACAGGTTTTCCATACAAAGTGTGGTTGTTCAAGGAAGATAACAAAAATTTAAAAATTTGAATGCTCAAAATTTGGTAACTTAGCTTTCATGGATTGTTTGTTCCCCGGCAAGACTTTTGTTTCTTTGAACAGCACTTGGTCCATACTTCTATCTCCTTCCCCCCCGGCAAACTTGTGCGCGTGGAACACTCCTTCTGTTTCAGAGAGAAAGGCAAAAGAGGAGGAAATACAAGTACGGAGCCTTGCGGCTTGTTACTGCTTACCGGGGATGTGTGCTGCACAAAATGTCAGATGACACATGCAAGTAAAAGGAAAAGCACGAAACGACAAATGGTGCGAAGCACAAAAGTTTTACTGATGCACGGGGTCTGCGCCCGGCTTTGTACAAAGGTTTACATGCAACAGCGGCAAGACTTGTACAAAAGGTGGTTGCCGGAGCGGATCACGGCAACCGCGCCTTACGGGTGAAACTTGCGAAGATGCTCTATGTTCCAGGAGTTGCTCACCGGTAAGCCTTCTTCGGTCTCAAGGCGGACAGCGCCAGGCCTTGTGACTTGTCTCACCCGATAAGGGCCTTCCCACTTCGGCGTCAACTTGTTGGAGCCCTTGGCGGACTGAACGCGCCGAAGAACAAGGTCGCCTTCCTCGAGACTCCTGGCCCTGACCTTGCGGCTATGATAGCGACGCAAGGCTTGCTGATATCGAGCAGCTTGTACAGCAGCCTGGAGACGTTCCTCCTCGAGGAGCAATGCATCATCTTGACGTAGTTGCTCTTGCTCGAGCTCGTCGTAAGCGAGCACTCGAGGAGACCCGTATACGAGTTCCGTGGGGAGAACTGCTTCCGCTCCATAGACGAGAGCAAAGGGTGTCTGTCCGGTGGCTCGATTTGGTGTCGTCCTGATTGACCAAAGAGCCGCCGGCAGCTCCTCGATCCAGTTCCTTCCGCACTTGTGCAGCCTATCGAAGGTTCTTGTCTTAAGTCCGCGCAGCACTTCAGCGTTTGCCCTCTCCGCTTGGCCATTGCTCCTTGGGTGAGCAACAGAGGCGAAGCAGACCTTGGCGCCAAGGTCTTGGACGTATTGCATGAAGGTGCGACTCGTGAACTGTGAGCCGTTGTCGGTGATGATCCTGTTAGGGATTCCGAAACGGCAAACTATTGATCTGAAGAACCTGACTGCTGACTGTGCTGTCACCTTTCTCACTGGTTCCACTTCTGGCCACTTTGTGAACTTGTCGATTGCGACATACAAGTACTCAAAGCCCCCGCCGGCGCGGGGAAAGGGGCCGAGGATGTCGAGCCCCCAGACCGAGAAGGGCCAGGACAAAGGGATCGTCTGGAGAGCTTGAGCTGGCTGGTGAATCTGCTTGGCATGGAACTGGCACGCTTCACACTTGGTCACTTGTGTAGTTGCATCTTGGAGGGCTTCTGGCCAAAAGAAACCTTGCCGGAACGCCTTCCCGGCAAGTGCTCTTGCGCCAATGTGGTGACCACATATGCCTCCGTGTATCTCTGCCTACAGCTTTTGTCCATCTTCCCGAGAAATGCACTTCAATTTGACACCATTGAGTCTTCTTCTGTACAGTTCGTTGCCAACGAACTGGTACATACTTGACTGTCTGGTTATCCTCTCTATCTCTTCTGGTTCTTCGGGAAGTTCTCCAGTCTGAAGAAAACGGACGATTTGCTGTGCCCATGCTGGAGCTTGAGGCTCAGCAACAAGGACTAAAGGCATCAGGGCTGCTGCGGGAACCTCAGCTTCTACGGCAAGAACCTGCGGCTCTGCCGAAGCTGAGGGTTCCCCGGCAAGCCTGCCGGGGCAAGGCTTGTCGGGAACGCCTGCTTCAACTGTACAGACCCTTGGGTCCGCAGGAGCAGACTGTTCCTCAGTATTTTGGTCGCTGATCTTGGGGACCTTGGCGGCGGCTTCGGGAAGATCCGCCGGCAAGTAGTCGCCGGAGATCAACTTCCTCTTCTTGCTCTGCCCAACTGATGGTGTAACGGATGGCTGAGTGAGCTTGAGCACGAAGACCCCTGGTTCCACAGGTAACTTCATTGCAGCACACTTTGAGAGGCCATCCGCTATATCATTCTGAGCTCTTGGAACGTGCTTCATCTGTAGGCCTTCAAAGTGTTCTTCAAGCTTCCTCACTTTATCGACATAAGCTTCCATCAGAGGGCTCTGGTAACTCTTGTTTACTTGTCGGACCACCAACTGTGAGTCTCCCCGCACAATTAGCCTCTTGATCCCAAGTTCGGCCGCAATTCTGAGACCGGCAAGCAAACCTTCATACTCCGCAGTATTGTTTGTCGCTTGCTCCTTGGGAAAGTGCATTTGAACAACATACTTGAGGTGCTCTCCGGTGGGCGCTATGAGTAACACGCCAGCACCTGCGCCTTGCAGCGAGAAGGCACCATCAAAGTACATTATCCACTCCTTGCTTGCTTCTTGGACGGGGATGCTTGTCTCTGGAACTTCTTCATCCGGTGTTGGGGTCCATTCCGCTATGAATTCTGCCAAAGCTCTGCTCTGTATGGTTGAAGTACTCTCAAACTTGAGACCAAAACTTGACAGTTCCAGTGCCCACTCGATGATCCTGCCTGTTGCTTCTGGATTTTGCAATATCCTCTTCAACGGAAAGCGAGTGACCACTGTTATCTCGTGTGCTTGGAAGTAATGGCGCAGCTTTCTTGAGGCCATGAGGAGGCCGAAAAGTAACTTCTGCACCCAGAGTATCTCGATCTAGCCCCCTGCAAGAGGGAACTTACGAAATAAACTGGGCGCTGCACCATCTTCTTTCGCACCTCTCCTTGCTCCTGCGCAGACTTGTCCTTGTCGGGGCCAGAGCTTGTCGGGGAAGCCCCCTGCTTGCCGCTGGATGCGCTTGCCGGGGATGTGGGTTCCTCATCCGCCTCCCTCTCCGCTACTAACGCAGCACTAACCACTTGATTGGTTGCCGCTAGGTACAGCAGCAACTTCTCTTGTGGCCTAGGTGCGACAAGTATCGGAGTGGAGGACAGGTATCCTTTCAAGTCTTGCAGCGCTGCCTCCGCTTCCGGAGACCATTTCATAGGACCTGCCTTTTTCAAGTATTGAAGAAAGGCAGGGCGCGTTCTGCAGACTTTGAAATTAACCTGCTGAGGGCAGCCACACAACCAGCAAGTCTTCTCATGTCCCTGACGCGCTTCGGGGCTTCAATCTGCTCGATGGCTTTTATCTTGTCGGGATTGTCTTCAATCCCCCTCTGGGACACAAAGAACCCGAGAAGCTTGCCGGAGGGGACTCCGAAAACGCACTTCTCGGGGTTCAACTTGAGTTGTATCTTGCGCAGATTCTCAAAGGTTTCTTCTAAGTCCTGGATCAGGGTATCCTTGCTCTTGCTCTTGACCATTATATCATCCATGTAGGCTTCTACATTTCTGTGTATCTGTGGCTCAAAAGCAGTGTGTACCACCCTTGCAAATGTTGAGCCTGCATTCTTCAGTCCAAAGGGCATGCGTATAAAGCAATATGTGCCACATGGAGTGATGAATGCAGTCTTCTCCTCGTCTTCCTCAGCCATGAATATTTGATGGTAACCTGAATATGCATCGAGAAATGAAAGCAACTCACATCCAGCCGTGGAGTCCACAATTTGGTCGATGCGCGGCAAGGGAAATGGATCCTTGGGACATGCTTTATTCACATCGGTGAAGTCTATACAGAGTCTTCATTTCCCATTAGCCTTTCGTACGACAACTGGATTGGCCAACCACGTAGGATGGAGTACGCCTCTAACAAGGCCTGCTGCTTCCAACTTCTTGATTTCTTCGGCGATGAACTCTTGGCCCTCCACCGCTTGCTTCCTGATCTTCTGCTTGACGGGCCGCGCATGAGGACAAACAGCAAGCTTGTGCTCAATTACCTTCCTGGGAACACCGGGGATGTTAGACGGTTGCCACGCAAACACGTCCACATTCGCCCGCAGGAAGGCAACGAGCGCGCTTTCCTATTTAGGGTCGAGTGTAGCACTGATGGTGAAGGTACCACCAGTGCCGTCCTCCTTGGCGGACACCTTCTTGGTTGCCGGTGGAGCTGCCATTCCTTTCTTGCACTTGCCGGTGGAGCTCGATGGTGCGTCCTCGACGGCAGCGCAGCACTCCGAAGAGGTGCGTTTGCCGGAGTGGGCTCCAGAGCTCTTGCCGGACTTGGTCTTGATCTTCCCCCCGGGAGCTTTAACGGCAAGTGTTTTGCTGTCTGCCGCGGCTGCAGCGTCCCGGTAGATCTTGTCGGCGCAGATAAGCGCATCCTTCTTGTCGCCGGGGACAGAGATGACGCTTATCGGCCCTGGCATCTTGAGCATGTTGTATGCGTAGTGGGAAGCTGCCATGAACTTGGCGAGCGCAGGACGGCCGAGTATCCCATTGTACGGCAATGGGATATCGGCAACGTCGAACGTGATCCTCTCCGTCCTGAAGTTGAGCTCTCCACCAAAGGTCACTGGCAGCGTAATCTTCCCCTTCGGCTTGCTCCTTCCCGGGTTGATTCCTTGGAACGTCCCGGTTTCCTCGAGCTCGCTGTCGGGGATCTGTAGTTTCTTGATCACAGCGGAGGAAATCAAGTTGAGGCCGGCCCCGCCGTCAACCAACATCTTGGTGACCTTGAGGTTGCGGATAGTTGGTGAAACCAACATCGGCAAGCACCCGACCGCGGTTGTGCGGTCAGGGTGGTCCTCGAGGTCGAAGATGATGGGCGTGCCGGACCATTTCAGCAGCCTGCGCGACTCGACGGGTGGCTCAGCTGCATTCACTTCCCGCACCCATTGTTTGAGTTGGCGGTGGGAAGTGTGCAGAGAGGCACCTCCATCGACGCACAGAACTTCTGTGGCCTTCTGGAACTCCTGCTCGCTGTTGTCTCCTTCATCCATGTCCTCGTCATCGTCTTCATCTTCGTCCTTGTCGCGGCCCCGGGGAGGTCTGTCTCCTTGCCGCTGCTTGGCCTTGCCGCGGCGTCCTCCCCGGCCATTGAACGGCCGCTTCTTGCTGGACTCTCCTCCGCCTCCTTGGGCCTTCTCCTTGTCACGACGCTCGTATTCAGCCTTCTGCTGCTCTACGAGGTACTCTACCCTCTTGCAGTTTTGGAGATCGTGGCCCTTGGTGCGGTGGATCTTGCAGTACTGCTTGTCGGAGCCGTCCTACTTGTCGGCTGCCGCTACAGGGGCGGCCTCCTTGCCGGAGCTACCAGCCTGTGTCTTCTTGGCGGGAACCTCCTTGCCGGACTGCTCGACAACCAGTACCTCCTTGTTCTTCTTCTTCCTGTTATTCCGCCGCCGGCCTTTCCTTGCTGGGGCGGCATCCTCGCTGTCACTTCCTCCTGCGCCGGTATCCTCTCCGGGGAGTCTCCTCCCCTCTTCAGCACGTGCACATTTGTCAGCCAGAGCATAAAGCTCGCTGACGTCCCGGATCTTGGTCATCGCCATCTCCTCCCTCATCCGGCGGTTACGCACGTTCTGGTGGAACGCGCTGATAACCATGGCAGGGTGGACATCGGGAATATTGTGTTGAACGCGGCTGAACCTTTGGATGTATTTGCGCAGGGACTCCCCCTCCTTCTGGGCAAGGATGTGGAGATCGCTCTCCTGGCCGTGGGGTTTGTGGCCGCCCGTGAAGGCGCCAACAAACTGGTGGCACAAATCCGCCCATGAAGAGATGGAGTTCTCCGGCAAGTGCATAAGCCAAGACCTGACGTTTGGCTTAAGCACGAGCGGGAAGTAGTTGGCTAGGATCTTCTCGTCGCGTCCCCCGGCAGCCTGCACCGCAATGGTGTAGATGCTGAGGAACTCCGAGGGGTGTGTCTTGCCGTCGTACTTCTCGGGTACGTCGGGTTTAAAGTTCTTCATGCTGGGCCACTGGACTTGCCGTAACTCTCGGGTGAACGCAGGGCAACCTGCCGCGTACGGCAAGTCGCCTGGTTCGCCGGGCGCGTGCATGTTGACAGCGGTCCCGGCGCGCTGATCAGACTGTCTTCTGGCTTCCCTTCGATGCTCGATACGAGTTCGGGCGTCCTCTTGTCGCCTGTCGTCGAGGACTTGGCGCTGATCGCGGCGAGCCCGCGGATCCGACGACGCCGTGGAGTCGTCGTCGACGTTGATCCGGCGGGCTGGCGATTTCTGCTTCCGCGGCGGGGAGTGCACGGTAGTTGCACCCCCGGCGGTCTTGTCACCGTCGGCCTTCGCTTGGTCGACTTGCCGTGGCCGTGAAGTTGCCGGCTGCTGCGGCGCGTCGTTGTTGGCGAAGGCGATGAGGCTCTGGATCGTCGCCCTCCAGTCTTCGGCCTTGTCCGCCGCTGGAGGGAAGTCGAGGAGCAGCTGAGCCCTAGCCAGGGCTTCTGCTGGAGAGGAGGGAAACGGTGGCGAACGGTGCGAGGAGCGGGACACGCTCGGACTTCTAACCACGTTAGAAGGAGCATGTTCCCGTCCCGGCGACCGCGCCTTGCTCGTGCCAGGACGTTGGCCTTGAGCGTCCCGTGACCCGCCGGCCTGGCCACGTCCCAGCAAGTGTATGGTACCTCCGGTACCACGTCGCTGCTGGTCTGGCACCTCCTGAGAGGGACGTGGTGCGTGCACGGACACCGAGGCCTTGGAGTTCGCCCGGTCGTCTGTCTTGTCCTTGTACTTGGTGGCGCCGTGAGTCTCCCCACCGGCGTCCACCCTTCCGCCGGCGTCTCCCCCACCAACCGTCGGCTCTGGTGGTGGTGGGATCGACGCGGGCGGGCCTCCGACCTCCGAAGCCTTCTTCTTCGGAGGCATGTTGATGTAGTCGATGAGGTTGATGGAGCTGGTGAAGTTGTTGAAGGTTGCGCCCGCGTGAGCGCCAGATCAGGTTCGCACAACCTCGACGACCCCTACCTGGCGCGCCAAAGATGTCGGGGAAACTGACCGCCCGCGAACACCTATGGGACCGGAGCCCCTTCTACGTTGCGGTAAGGGAGCGGAGGGAGCACGGAGAGCAGATCGAGGAGCACACGCGGGCAGTTTACCCAGGTTCGGGCCGCGGTGACGCGTAAAACCCTACTCCTGCTTTGGTTGTATTTAGTTCTTGGGCTCGGGAGCTTGAAGATCTACAGTACTAGCTACACCGAGCATGGGAGTGAGCGAGTTTCTCGAATCGAACCTCCTCTACGTTGTGCATGAGCCTCCTTTTATAGCTCAAAGGGGTCACCGACAGGTGTCAACGTAGAGGAGGGTAAAAATGTAAAAATGGTGGTGGTTGTAACAGTGCGTGAACAGTGTATAAATAGTGGTCTTCACCTAACTTTGACGGTGGGGGACAAAGGCATTGAATGCCCGTCGCCGTCGCCCCAAAAGCGCCCGTCCATGCGTCTCCGTTTGCCACGGCGATAGTCTCGTCACCGCAGCTTGCCACCGTGTACCCCAGGCTGCACAGCCATCCGCCACGTGCCCCTGGAAGGGCCCCAGGACGACGCGTGGCCAGATGAGCTGGAGCGCGGGCACACAGCATAAGTTTCCCCGGCAAGCACCTTGCCGGGGCCGCAACCTTGCCGGGCCCGGAAGCTTGTCGCTCTCCGGGCCCTGCCGGGGCGCATGATGCACCACGATATTCCTCCTTGAAGTGCCGTTCTTTTGGCCTTCCTGGCAAGCTTCTCTTGCCAGGGTCTTGTGCTGGAATGATAACTTTGAGCCTGGTGCGGCCTTCCCGGCAAGCTCCTCTTGCCGGGGTCTTGTCTCTTAACTTGAATACTTTGTTCTTGAATGGCTTAAAAGGGTCTAGAGTGGGCTTTGGCAGGCGCGTGGTGAGCCAGACCACGGGACGCTGCTACTGCCCGTGCACAAGTCGGGATACTAAGGTACCCCTACTTTAGTACACCGACAGGAGCCCCCGGGCCTGGGCCACACACGGTGCCGAGCGCTGTTGGGCCAGGCCCAAAGCAGTGCACGGGCACAAGTCGGGATACTAAGGTACCCCTACTTTAGTACACCGACACACGGTTTGCCCGGCCCTTGCTGCTCTTGGCAGCAAACTCGGCATCGTCGCTGAGCCACCTATCCACCAAACTCGCCCATCCGTCATGCCTTGCATAGCACCAACGAGGAACAACCTATGCAAATTTTGGAAGCATGACATGTGAGCACGAAACATATAGTTGACTGCTTGAAACAATGAAAAGTCAGTAATAGTTACCTTCATGAACTGCTCCCTCTTCAAGGCAAGTCGTTGCCTATGCGCTTGAGTTTTGGTCATCTTTTGTTGCAGGTAGATGTGGTAGTACTGTGAGACGGCAACCCAGCGTACCTCGTACTGGAACTGACGAGATTTCTTCTTCGCAGCCGCAAGCAAGACTACATCGGCTTTGGCCTTGTGCTCATCAAGTACTCTATAGAGTTGCTGCAATCATGCATAAACCAGAAGCAAACAAGGCATGAGTTGAGTGATTCAATGATAAACTATGAACGAAACTGAAGACAAGTGATTCATAAGAGAACTTACCCAAAATTTGGTGATGACGGCCTTAGCGGCCGTCCCGTACTCCGCGTTGCTGCAAGCCTTGTAGTGGGCCCAGCTCGTGGCCAAAACCCGTAGCTGCGGGTCCCTGTCTGGCCGCGGGCAGAATAGGCCAGGCCAAAACTCCTTCAATAGGACAGTGATAAGGCAGTTCGGTTTACGGCCCTTTCCGTGAAGGATCCAGTTACTGCAAAAGAATCAAAGGATTGCCATGTGTACAATAAGAAAATGTTGTCATGTGTCAAAAATATGATTGAGAGGCACTTACTCTATCCCCGCAGGTTCAATGAGCCACTTGTGCGCCTCGATAGAAGGTGTTGTAGGTAGTCCAGCATTACCACGCAACCACCCCTGCGGAGCACCCGGTGGCAAGTCACCCCACAACTCGGGGTCAACCTCCCCTCCACCCTCCTCGCCCTCCTCCTCACCCACCCCCTCGGCCTCCTCCTCCTCGCCATCAGGAACATACTCCTCCTCCTCAGACTCAGAAGGTGCCTCAGTATAGGAGGGCATCGAAGAAGACCCTCCTATTTCGGACACGGCCTGGAGTATTTTGCCCCGACTGCCTCTCCCCCCACCACCTCCTCCTGTAGGGGCTCCTCCCCCGACCCATCCACCTCCCTGTGAGGTGTCATCCTCGCGTAGTCGGGAGGGAACCTTGTGGGCTCATCCACTCCGAGTAAGTCCTTTGAATTTACTGAGGGAACTGGCGCCGCTGGACTTGCCCATGATTAGCAAACCTGCATTGAGAAGAGAATAAACAATTAGTAAGGATATCAAATAAACAAGCATACAGGAAAGAATATTAATAACAGATGAGCACATTAAGCATACTATTGTAATGATCATTAAAGGCTCTCTCTCTCTTACATCGCCTAGCTGTAAGAAGCTGCATAGTAGAGTGCAGCGCCTTGCTATTGGGCGCTGCACAAAAGGGTCAGTGATGTGAAATATTTTCAAAAACGGTTTAGTTTGTGAAATATTTTCACACTAAATGCATACTGCATATAGGTTGACAACACAAATTGTGAACTAGTTCATTTCACATAAATTGCATAGTGCATACAAGAGATAAACCACAACATACAAGATACAACAATAGCAGGTCTGGATACAACAAACTGGTTACATCAGGTATGGGTACATTTGTTCTTAAACACAAAGGCTACAATGCCATAGTAGAACACAACAGATACATAGATCAGATGTTGCATCTACATCTTGAACAGACCACCTACATGACCATATGTCCCTAGACCTGCAAATCCATGCCCACCTCCAATGTATGCCCTCTCTGCCCCATCAATTGTACCAGGATAGCAAGTAAAAGTGTGACAACGAGCACTGTTGGATTCATCGTCGTAATCGTAAGCAGGCGGCAACTCTGTTAATATTGGGCTCGGATCTATAACCTTCAGAATATGGATCTTCACAACATGCAAAACTGTTGGCTTCTCGAGTGTCAGGTGACTGGAAGGTGGTGAAATTGGCCCGTCAGAGTCCGAGGTTGGATAATCTTGGGGTAGGTGAGGTTCTGGCAGCTCCACTTCATATAACTTGGGCACCTTGTTAGGATTTTTCATCCACGCTTCAACAACGATGAAACAACGATCAGTGGGCTTCACCATCTTAACGAGATCATCACCGAGACTGCTAACAAGATTGCCAGCAAACTCAACCTCCCATGCTTCTTGCAGCAGCCCATCTAAGCTCAACCTAGTTAAAAACTTCAAAGACGACGCCTCGCCACCCATCCCATGGTGCCAACGGCTAAACTGGATCGTCGCTCCGCCGGCGGTAAGCTTACCGGAGTGGTAGATGAGCACCCCAGTGCAATCCTCGCCGGACCGGAAACGCACAAGAAAATCCACCGGAGAGGAACATACCTCGACCATGATGTGGTCGCGGGAGAGGCCGCATTGCGACTCCAAACCAGCAACCACCTATGCCGGCGACACGGGAGGCCGATGCCCTTCCACTGTACCCACTAGTGCACGACCACGCAACTTCTCCTCCACCTGGTACATCCCCGGCGTGCGCTGGAGCACACAGCGGCCGAACTCAGGCCTCAACTCCGGCTCGCCGCGCCTCCAGCTCTCCGTCGGGAAGAAGGCACTCCCCTTCCTGTTCTCTGGCCGCCAACTCTCTCCCTCGAACTGGTCCATCTCGAGCTAAGTGACGGCTGCGGCAGATCGAAAGAGAGGATGAAGTGAGAAGAAATGCTAGGGTTTGGCACGAACGTGCTGATTTGCGGATTTTGACTGGGGAGGGGATGCACTATTTGCAAAAAAAAAAACCAACCCAAAATACTGACGGGGCCGCATTGCCTAAAAAACGTCCCTTCTCCGCGAACTAAACTAAAGGACAAAAAACTGACAGTGGGCCCAAGCTGAGTCAGCCAGCCACGTCGGCCCCTTCACGGCTCGAAACGGGATATTGACCCATTTGCACATAAACAAACCAAACTGACCACTTTTCCACGTTTTGACACTTGTGTGACCAATGTGCTCACCTCACGAGAGTTCGCTTACCAATGGTGCGTTTATCTCTATTCATAATCTTACATGTTATTATGGACTATCCAATGCTACAATTTGTCACTCCTACCTTCGTTCACAAATATTAGATGTTTTCAATATTTATATATGGACTATATGTGGATTGAATCTTTACCTAATAATAAAGCAAATTGGGTTTCTTCTCGTCCGTCATGGCATTTTTTAGAAAAGTCCCTCTATTTCAGAGAATTCAACCTGCAGTCTTGTTTTAAGTTAAAACGAATCGTTTTTCCGTATTTTATACAAAAGTCCCCGTGTTTTGTTAAATCAACCCGCAGTCCGGATTTAAGTCACACGCGAAACGTTATTTTACATTTTTCAAACCCCCCCTGATGTTTTAGGTAATTCATCCACGGAGCATATTTAATTCAAACAAATGCTTTTTAAAATCATCCACATCTTTTAAACCGTAACTCCGATTTGAACATGTTATATATGAAATTTGATTAGAAAAATATGTAGAATATGAATATGCAATTATTTTTACCTGCTAAGTATTTATAAATATTATTTTGGAATATATTTAAGTCAAACAAATGATTTTCTAACTTATTCGTATATTTTAAACCGTAACTTCGATTTTAACATATTATATATGAAATTTTATTTAAAAAATGTGTGTAATCTAAATATGATGTTAATTTTACCTGTTAAATATTTTTTAAATATAGTTTTGGAAGCAAACTTATAATTTATGGCGCCCGGTTTTTTTCGTACCGGTGGCGATCCGGATTGCAAATAAACACCCCACTATAACCATATAGGGAAAAAATATATCGATAACTATACATGTATACCTCTGAAAAATAAAGGAGATTGACCTATTGTGGTCCTGAGTGATGGTTGTTGGGTTAAGAGCGTGTGTAATGTTTTCTCTCTCGTTGCAACGCACGGGCTCTTTTGCTAGTTACTAAATAAACACACTAAAAGTTGTCTAATACATCTCATTCAGAAAAATGTTAAAGCATCTTATATTACTAAGTACTAACTGATGGGAGTATTTATTAAACATGTAAACCGGTTAACCATGATTTTCATAAGTTGGTTGAAATATTACCTGCAACTACATAATAATAATAAAACGTGCAATAAGGTGTAACAACATCTCTATATATCTTTAAAGAAACATCTCTATAGGTTTAGCATGCGTATTCTAATTAGGCATATGTTTCTGTATTGATAGGCGCACGTGCAAATTACTAGAATGTATTAGTACTGAAATTATATCGTCGTGTGTGCGTTGTCGTTTTGGCCGGTCTTATAGAAATGCATGCAACAAATTTGGCATATATGGAGCTCTAATGGATCATGGCCTCACAATCGATATCACTTGACCATTGGCCATCGGCTTCGCCTATTTATAAACATAATGCAACGCTGGCATATATCTCGATCAACACCAGCATTTGCCGTCTGTCACAACTCGCAAAGAGAAATCGACAACAAAATGGCCGCCAAGCGTGAGGCCAGCGTTGCCGGGCAGCTGCTCGTCGTCGCCCTCGTGGTGGTGGCGGCCCCATCCGTGCCGGTGGCAAGGGGGGAGGCGAAGGCTGCTCCCGCTTGCCTCAACGAGTACTCCAAGCTCTGCGGCAAAGATGAGAAGAAGGACGCGGCGTGCGCCACCATGGTCGACAAGGCCTGCGGCACCGAGGCCACCAGCGTGGCCTTCATTGAGCGCTTGTTTACCGAGCTCGCCACGGTCGGCCAAAAGAAGCGCGAGTCCAATGCTCAGCCCACCTCTGGAGGGCAGGATGCCCTGAACGGAGCCGTCGACAAGCATGGCGGCTGCCCCGGCAACAAGACGGTCTATGCATTTTCCACCCAATGCGCCGTGGACTGCGACATGGCATGCAAGGATCCTGCTTGCTCTGACCGCTGCTACATCGACTGCCCCTATACGGCCGCAAGGTTCGGCTACATCATGGCCACCCCGGCCAACAAGAAAGCCATAGGGGAGGACATGGATTGCTTCAAGCGTTGTGCAAAGGAAAAGGATGGCACAAATGACAAGTGCCTGGTTTCATGCAAGCTCATTTCTCCTGCCCTGGCCTCGGCCCCGGCCCATGCCACGTGAAAATGCACTTGTTATACGTTCAGTTGTTTTCACATGTATTCATATCTGGACTCAAAGGAATAAAAAAACATGTGTTCATATCTCTCCTTTTTTCTCCGAGCCTCAACTCACTTGTTTGAATTGCACCGGAACATCTCCTTTGCATACTGAAATGAGAGGATCTCTAACTTCGCATTACCGTACATATATTAGACAACAGTATGGTTGAGCTAGTTAGGAGCAAGAGCAACCATCAGATACAGGTGAACGGACGTCATAATCATATTGTACTGTCCTGCATTTTCTTCACCTATGGCTTTCCTTACAAGAAACAATGTGATGTCCTTGCATATGACTTTTTGTCTCGGTTGTGCTCCAGCAATCAACATGGAGACATTTCCAAGTGAAGAACGCATTGTATTTACTGATTTTCCCTACAATATGAGGTTATGTTTACGAAAAATAATCTTAGGAGTTCAATTTTTCATTTCTCGAATCACCTGCTTATAGATTCTTTTCGAGTAAATGACTAGGCCAGAAATGCCACTATTCTGAATATTAGTTCACATACGGCCTATTTTTTTTTATAAGCACTATGGTGTTGTTCTTGTGTTAGAATGTCAGGTATAAATGTTTAAGAGATTACAAGAAATAATATTTTATTCCAGTCATCGAGTGACTGAACAATTATTTTTGTCATGTTCTTTGTTTATTCATGGGCACATATGCAACTTTTAAATAAAAACCTGCCCAGTTTCAGTATGATAATTGTTCACTTATACTTTTTGTTTTGTGATTCACCAGAAACTTATACTTTATACTTATGTTCGCTTTACATGCCAGTTTTTTGTTTCGGCGGGAATTTAAAATTATAATGGTATTCTTCTCACTGCATAGAGAATGTCCATCATTAAATCATTGTTTCATTTCTGTCTAACCATTTCCTAAGAGATCTATCAAAAATATCACTGTGTCCTAACTAATTTAGGCATATCGTCATTCTTTGTTTTCTAATTACACAGAGAATAGATAATATATAACATAACTTGATAATAGGTATGAATACTCCTGACTTCTGGATAATGGTCTTTTCAAATAATAAAAGTTGATTCGATGGCTGAATTCTTGCCCTACTTTAATTTACAACTCCAACTATAAAACTGGTCAGTACTCAGTACACAACCTTTAACTTTCAAAAGAAAAGGCAGCCTGGTGCACGTATAGCTTCCGCTTGTGGAAAGTCTGGGGAAGGGTTCGACCACTTTGAGTCTATAGTACGCAACCTTTCGCTATATTTTTGCAAGAGGTTGTTTTCAGGACTCGAACTACCGTCATCATCGGGGATGTGTTGGTCGATGAGTGAGTCGACGTACGGATGACGACCATCACATGGTCGTCGAGACTCCCGCCATGCAGCGACGAGAG
>LR738715.1:889966149-890006567 GCA_902687465.1 Secale cereale | reverse complement strand
GGGGGGGGGGGGGGGGGGGGGGGGGGGGGGGGGGGGGGGGGGGGGGGGGGGGGGGGGTAGGATTTTTATAGCCGCGGGCGGGCGGCGTCCGCGTGGCCGTCGGGCGTACGCGTGGCGCTGCGCCTTCACTACGCCACCCGTGAGGCATCAATGGATGCTGACCAGCGCGGCAGCGCGCCGCAGCCTTGGCATTGATCCCTCCGCAGGAACCGAGGCGATGAGGACGACGAAGCGACGAGAAGCACCGTGTCGCTGACTCGGTGGCCCGCGGTTAGTTCGCGCCAAAACCGATTCGCCCGGCGCCCCGAGCGCCCCCAGAGCGTAGGGTTCGGCTTGGGTTCGCCGGCGCCAAATTCAGCCCGAGGCGGCAAAAAATGGACTTCTGGGGCACAGCTGGGCCGATTTTTGGGCGTCGGCGTGAAAAATAGCCTGGGGAGGGCGTGGTGGGGGCGCAGCTGGAGATGCTATAATCCCTTCTTCCGTGCACGAGGGCCATCCCAATGCTTCAAGGTATACAGTTGTTAAGGATGTCACATAGGCGAAAAAATGACATGTCAAATCAATTGAAGAGGAAAGAAAGCATTATGATGACCCAGGAAGGAACGGTGCTAACCAAGTGAACTTATGGAACATGATTACCAACAAAATGACGTGGCAAAGTAATTAAAGAGGAAATACTGAAGGAGTTTAATTATTAAACAATTGAGAAACCATTCCACTCGGCGCGCCGGACGCGCGCGTTGTTAGATCTGACCTGATCGAACTGATCAGAGCGACATGCAACCTTAAACTCGTAGAGCTCGTCGGAATCAAACCTTACTCACGTTTGAATCCGTGAAATATGTACCCTGACCTCTCTGATCCCGGACCGAACAATATCGACCCTAAACATGTTGAGAAAATTTCTTATATAACAGTACTTTAATTTTTGTTTCACTATTTGACATTGCAAAACTATTTCTTCCTTATATAACACTCTGTCTAAATTCTATGTCTTTTATAACATTTTTGTCCATTTTAAACCTTAACAGTATTAAATGAAACATGAAAAGACCCATTTGCCCCTCATGGGTATGTGACAAAAAATTTCAAGTAAAATAGATGTGTTGTCTCTAATGCAGTTGACGATGTTCAGAACTGTCCTCAAACTCATGAACTGTCTCAATAAGGTTCCGAAACTTACAAATGTAGTCTCTACACGGCCGTCAAAATTGGGGCTAGATACTAGCACTTCGTGTGGAAATTGGGGCCAGATTTTATATAAAATTTCCATCAACCATGGCGCGCGTGTGGTGCGCGTGAGGGCTGCAACAGATCAAGAGACCATGTTTACAGCTAGAGCTAGCACAGCCCAGGCCATGTTCACATACGATACGAGTACTTGTGTAGAGCCGGGGAGGGAGGCAATTTCTAGGTTCTCCGCATCGCCCAAGTCCTGCCCGTCGATCAGTCAAGCTTCTCGTCCTATGCCCTGGCGCATGGCTTCCTTGCTCCTCCTTGTTCATCTCGTCCTCACCTCCGCCCGGTCGGGCCACCTACGGAACCGGCGCACCTCCATAGGGATAACTAATGATGGATGTTGTGCTCGCATCAAATTCTCGATATTTCCATGTGGAACAACAAGATTATTTAACATTTAAACCATACCATGCAATCTAATCATGATCCCAAAATAAAAGAAATGATGGCAGATATTTTGACTCTTTATAGACTAAGCATCAATAACATAGGAATGCTATTCAACTCGCACGGACTTGGGCCAATTCTTCCAACAAATCATGAGAACTGGAACATCCAACCCCATGGGCCAAAGATGAGATAACTAAGGCCCTACTTTGAGTGAGATTAATTGGAACCAAATAACAGAGAGCACACAAACTTACATTCAACAGAAAGAGGGCCTAAAGGCATAAATTTTACCTTTGTTTTGGACCAAAATTCACAACAAACCTCGCATGTGATTAAGGAAGGCAAACTCTTTACTCGAGAGGGGGCGCTTGTAACATCCCAAAATTCTAAATTTTGTAATGTTATAATAAATAGATAGATTTGATTGTTGTTTGATGTGCTGTGTAAAATTGAGTGAAATTTGAAACTTTTGAAAGTTAAATGAGAGGGAATAAAATGACTTTCCCAAAACTTTCACTTTGCTTTTTGATCTCCGAGGGAATTCAAATTCTTTTCAACACAAAACCCTAGAGTGAAGATAATATGACTTCTTCCATTTATATTAAATGATAAAGGGCTTTGAATGGATTTTGAATTTCATCCTCGAAATATTTTCCATTCAGAAACTTTATGCGACTCAATGATTTTCCCGAGAGAAGATAAAATGACTTCCTCAAATTATAGGAAATATGAGTTGGAAGTTTTCTGAAATTTTCAATAACTCATTTTCAAAAACTGAGTTATTTGTGTTTTATTCAAATTATTTTTCTTCAAAAATAAATTACATGGAAAATAGGGTAACATGATTCCCTACAGCATAAAATTGGAGAGAAATAAATTTGAAATATTTTTGGTATTTTAAAAATGATTTTTTTATTGAATTTTATTGCAACAGTAGCACTGTTTGATTCATTAGAGTATTTGTGCATTTTATTTGACTGTAGAAAAATGTTCACCGTGTAGACAATCGTTTTCTGCAAATTTTGATATATAATATGCCTATATAAAATTTTATTCATATTTTCGTTTTTCAGTTTCCTTTCTGTTTCTATTTAAAAAAACAAATGTACGCGCGGCTGCTAACTATACGACGCCTGCACGCGCAGCTTAGAGGCAGCGGTGCCCCAATTGTTTTTTACATGGGCCAGGTCCAGTAAGCCTTTTTTTTCCTTTCAAGATTTTTTTTCCTCTTAGGCCGAAATTTGAAAAAAAAAAATAGAGCAGCGATGCGTGCGTGCGGCCGGCGCATATAGCTTTTGGCCCGTGCGGTTCCCATCTGTTTTAATTGTTCGTCTACTTGGAACAAAAGATAAGTGGTAACGGTGATATGATAGTGATGGTGGTAACAGCAAAAGTAAACAGCAAAAGTAACAACTAATAACCAGCAGGATTGAAACACTGTAGGCTAGGGAGATGGATGGTTGGGCGCTGCATGGATGAGATACATCATGAATCTAACTTGGGGCAAGGCACACAGAAAAATAATGATCATCTAGGCAAATATCAAACATTAGGCATGTATCCCACAGGTAGTTGTACGTGCTTGCAATAAGAACTTGCACAACATATTTTGTCCTACCATCCCGCTACGAACGGGGCCAAAAGGAACTTATGGAGATTAAGGTGCTCCTGTCAAATTATGGATACATGGAATTTTCAAATTATGGACCATCCCCTTTGGTGTCCCAAGCTGTCACCTTTGGGATCGGCGGTTCCGGACCGTAATAGGTGCAAACAACTCATAGATAGGATCAAGAACACAAATATATTCATACAAACACATAGGGTTCAGATCTGAAATCATGACACTCGGGCCCTAAGTGACAAGCATTAAGAGCAACAAGTTGAAGCAAAGATGATAAACACCAAAGTAGATGATAGGCAACATGCCCCCAACAATCTGATAAACTATTACATGATCTAACTCATCCAATCCCTACCATCCCCTTTGCCTACAGCAGGGAATTACTCACACATGGAAGGAGAAGTCATGGAGGGAGGATGGAGTGGTGATGATGATGACGATGGCGACGATCTCCCCTCTCCGGAGGCCAAATCAGCCTCCAGATTAGCCCTCCCGAAGAAGAACAGAGGGTGGCGGCGGCTCCGCGACGGAAACTGAAAAATGACTTCTGTTCTGGGGTTTTCTCGTCACGGGGATAAATAGGAGTCAAAGTAGGGCACCAGAGGGGGGAGGACCCTCCCAAGCGGCCTCCCGGCGCGGCCAGGGGTGGGGCCGCGCCAGCAGGTCGCCTGGGCCCCCCCTGGCTCCCTCTGGTCCCACTTCTGGCACAATGGCCCTTCGGGTGCGTGGATTTTCTGTGATTTTTCTTGAAATTTTCCGGGACACCTAAAAATCCGTTTTCCTGCACACAATAAAACCATACAGGCAGCTCTGCTGAAAACAGCGTCAGTCCGGATTAGTTTAGTTCAAATCATGCAAGAATGAGGTCAAAACCATAGCAAAAGTGTTTGGAAAAGTAGATACGTTTGAGACGTATCATCTTGTCTCTCCGAAGTCATCTTTTCTCTATCTTATAAAGGTATCTTTCTTCGTATTTCTTTTATATATACTCCCATAACTTATTATTTCTAGACTAGTACTATAGAATAATTAAATTTATAAATTAGTCTATGTATTTATACATTAGACTTAAAATTCTTTTAGCCGTAGCTATTTTTTCAGTAAAACAACTTGGCCCTGATTTTTCAAATAGCCATAACTTTTTACTCGTTCATCCAAATTAGATGAAACCAGCGCACACAGTTTCGTTTTGACTCAACCTATCCAGTGAATCTATCAAATAAACTTTTTGCAACTTTCAAATTTCGAAATTTGTTCAAATTCATATTCAAACTTCTTTTGATCATATCTTTTTAACCGTAACTCCGTTTGAGTTGATTCTTTTTGCAAATCGAAGTCCTTGACCTAAACTTTCTGATAAGGCCAAATTCACATAATTTTGGTACTGTTAGAAATTGTTTTGTGTTTCAACAGTCATTCGTTTTATTCGAAGTTTTCCGAAGTGTTTATTCGTCCTGTCCGATCTTTCTGAGTGATTGCTTATGTGTGGTTACCATTGCTTGCGTACGATAGATTGATCGGAGTGTGACGAGTAGAGCTATCACGAGTTCTGAGTGCGAATCATCTACAACGTCAGTACAAGGCAAGTTCACACTTTGATCATATTTTCCAATGCCCAGTTTTCATTGCATTAGTTATATCCTCAAACACATTGCATCAGTAGGATCTCTTAACTTGTGGGACCGGGAAGTAGTTTGAGGTAGAACCTATTCCTGCATTATTTTCAAACCCTTGGGAGTTACTTCTACGTTTGCTTAGGTTGCTATGCTATGCTCGTAGACATGGTTTGGGTTTGAGTGAAATCCATGACAGATGTGAGTTGTTAATTAAGGATTCAACTTAAGGTGGCTACTTGAATACACATCTGGGTGGATTGGTGATACGTCCAAAACGTATCTATAATTTCTGCTTGCTCCATGCTTCTTTTGTGTGATATTGCTATGATATTGATGCACTTGCATACACTTTTGATCATATTTGGACTAACCTATTAACTCAGTGCACCACAGTGCCAATTCCTGTTTTCTGCTGTTTTTCTATTTCAGGTTTCCCCCATATTAAAAGTGCTCCAAAAATTCCGGGAAAAATACAAGAAAAATCAGCGTACAGGAAGCTTCACGAAGAACCAAAGCGGGGCCAGAGGGGAGCCAGGGGAGGCCCAGGCGGCCACCTGGTGCGGCCCCACCCCTGGCCGCCCCAGGGGGGGGGGGCGCCTAGGGCCCCTGCTCCGCCTCTGGTTGCCCCCCTTCGCATATATAACCCTCTCGTCCCGAAAACCTCGAGGACGGAACCCTTTTTCACGATCTCGCCTCTGTTCCGCCGCCGCAGCACTTCCAAGATCGGGAGCATCAGGAGAACTCTTCCCGGCACCCTGCCGGAGGGGAGAACCACCACCGGGAGCTTCTCCACCACCATGGATGCTTCCCGGATGAGCCGTGAGTAGTCCACCTTGGACCATGGGTCCATGATCAGTAGCTATGTGATGTTCTCCTCCCCTCTTTGCTCTTCATGGTTTAGACCTCGTGAGCTGCCCTACATGATCGAGGCACATATGTAATCTTATCGCTGTTGCTTTGCTGA
Organism: Secale cereale; assembly: GCA_902687465.1. Classification (NCBI taxonomy): domain Eukaryota; kingdom Viridiplantae; phylum Streptophyta; class Magnoliopsida; order Poales; family Poaceae; genus Secale; species Secale cereale. The sequence continues at coordinate 890,000,734 of LR738715.1, read as the reverse complement.
GTTTGCTGGGATCTGATGGATTATGAGACTATGTTTAGATTGTGTTGGAGTAATATATTTGATTCACCTCTTTTATATCTTTGTTCTTGAGTAATTCTTGCATGTTCTCCGTTGCTGTTTATTGCTTTGGCCAAGTAGTAGGTAGTGACTCCAAGAGGGAACGTTATGCTTGATTGTGGGTTCATGCCCCCTGATGACTAGCTTGAGTGACAGAAACATGAGTCTAGGGGATGTGCTGTTGCCACAAGGGGGAAAACAACGGTGCTTGTACTTGCGGGTGCAAGGATTGTTTATTTTACGCAAAGTTCTTTTAATGCAGTTGTCTGTTGCTTTGAGTTTACACTTTGGGTGGGATTCGCAATTTAATACCAGCGAGATGTTCTAGATAGATATCTCAAGGTGGATGATTAGTAGTAGATGCAGATGGATTTCGGTCTACTTGCCTTGGCGTACCGCCCATGCTTTTGAGCCTCTACCTTTCTTTGCAGCATAGTTAGCATTGGTTTGCGCACATAATCCTGTCAATTGCCCAGCTGTAATTTGTTTACCTCGCTTTGCTGTTTTATCGTCTTTTGGGAGAGAGACATCACTAGTGAACATCATGGGACCCCGGTCCATATTACCACCACTAATCACACCTTCTATTTATTTCCTGTTTTTATTTACTAGTTGCAGTCATAGTTATCATCATTATCTCTTGTGTTTGATCCTTTATAAACAACAAGACCGGAGGGATTGACAACCTCTCTGTACTCGTTGGGAGCAAAATTATCTGTATCTGTGTGCAGGTCCTGTCAACCGCTAAGTTCTGGCGCCGTTGACACCTACTTGTTGACCCTCGGAGTCTCTTTGCCAAGGGAAATTTGCCAAGGGAAATTGGTATCTTTGCCAAGGGAAATTTGCCGCTACGCTACATCTGAACCTTCCACTTGGGGTAACCAACGAGGGGCGAGAAGCCATCAAGCAAGTTTCTGGCGCCGTTGCCGGGGACTCCACTCTTCAAGATAGGGGAGTTGCATGCTATCTTTTATCTTTGCTTTTTAGTCTTGTTAGTTTACCTTGCAGTTTTTGCTTTAGTGTCCCTTACCAAAAATCACAAAAATAGTTATCTTGCTTGCTGCTGCTATGGGTTCCACCGAGAACACCTGAAAGTGCAACTAATCCCCGGGTGGTTTTGGTAATTAATAACAACATATATATCATTGAACTAATGTTTACTTGAGAATCATTTCAGAAAAGTTCGATGATATGGGTATGGAAATGTCTGAAGAAGTGGACCCCTCAAAATGCTAAGACAAGCATTGGCAAAAGCTCAAGACTCCATTTTTGGTTTAGTGATCAAAGATCACATTGAGTCCATAGGAAAAGCCAATACTATTAAAAGGGGATGAGGTTGTGTTAATGTTCTTGTTGCTCAAGTGCTTGGTGATCTAGCTCCCTAAACTATCAGCACTCTTCACTTTTCAACACACTCATAAGTAATCTCGGACAAACCGATTCTGCAAACTCAGTCCCACCGAGATGAACCACTTCAGTTATTTCCCCAAACCCTAATTTCTCGGTCCATCCGATTCTGAGTTTCGGTCTCACCGAAAATGTTCTGCCAACCTTCTATAACCAATTGACAGCATTTCGGAATATCCGAGTTGTTGTTTTCGGTCACACCGAGATGGCAAACCCTAACCTTTGACTCACTTCGGACACACCGAGATGGTATTTTCGGTCCCACCGAAAATCCCAACGTTCACTATATTTGAACTTTCGGTCTGACCGAGTTTTCACTTCGGTCTCACCGAGATTGGTCAAATGTGTGTGTAACGGTTGGATTTTGTGTGGAGGCTATATATACCCCTCCACCCCCTCTTCATTCGTGAGGAGAGCCATCAGAAAGTCTACCACTCCTACCATACACTTTCTGAGAAGTGAACCACCTACCCTTGTGTTGAGATCAAGCCATTCCATTCCTACCTTATGAAACTTGATTTCTAGCCTTCCCAAGTTGCTTTCCACTCAAACTTTTCTTCCACCACAGCCATATCAGTGAGGAGAGTTGAGTGTTGGGGAGATTATCATTTGAAGCACAAGAGCAAGGAGTTCATCACCATCAACACCGTCTATTACCTTTTGGAGGGTGGTGCCTCCTAGATTGGTTAGGTGTCGCTTGGGAGCCTCCGTCTTTGAGATGTGGAGTTGAACCAAGAAGTTTGTAAGGGCAAGGAGATCGCCTACTTCGTGAAGATCTACCCCGAGTAAGGCTAGTCCTCCGTGGGCGTAGGCCGTGATGGAATAGACAAGGTTGCTTCTTCGTGGACCCTTCGTGGGTGGAGCCCTCCGTGGACTCGCGCAGCCGTTACCCTCCGTGGGTTGAAGTCTCCATCAACGTGGATGTACGATAGCACCACCTATCGGAACCACGACAAAAATCTTCGTGTCACCAAACTGCGTTTGATCTTCCCCACCTCTCTTTTACATGTGCAATTTACTTTCCGCTGCTTATACTCTAGAATTGCATGTGTAGGGTGTTACTTGAATTGATCTTAATTGTGAAACTGCCAAAAACATTGCATGATCTAAAGGCAGATTTTTTATATTGTCAAGTAGTCTAATCACCCCCCCTCTAGACCTACTTTCGATCCTACACATTGTTAGTGGAATCAAGAGAACTACTAGAAGCAACAATATTGGATTTAACATTGTTATTGTTACTACTAGAGGAAGAATTTTTCTTATGCTTGTCATGTTTAGTCTTAATAGGTGGCAAGAAATTAGACAAGAGAAGTCGTTTGGCAAGATATGAAGAACTCTTCTTTCGAAGATCGTCATTGATCGCTTTTAGAAACTCATGTTCTTGCTCTAGAGTGAGCTTCTCGAAGCGTAGCTTCTCATGAGATCTTAGGAGCTCTCTATGATCTTCTTGAGTTGTTTCATGAGCTAACTTAAGAGTGTTTAGTTCTTTAGTTAGACGCTCAATCTCCTTCATAGCATTGTCATTCGACTCTTCTCGACTATAAAGACTACTAGCATTTTCATCATTACTAAGCTCACTAGATTTATCATGCAAGAGCTCATCTTCACCAAGCAAGTCATCCTCATCACTATCAAAGTCAATGAATTCAGGGTGTGTTACCTTGGGGCCTTTAGCCATGAAGCATCTTCCAATTCCCTCATTTTGTGAATCAAATAAGTCGTAGGAGTTGGAGTTGGAGGATACGAGTGCAAGTCCGGCAACACCTTCATCTTGACTATAGTCGGAGTCGGAGTGATAGCTTCCATCGGATTGATTGTCGGAGTCGGAGCCGGAGACCCATTCACCTACATGAGCTTGATGTCTTCTTCTTGTGTAGCTCCTTGATGACTTGTCTTTCCTCTCCGAATCCTTGTTTCTCCGAGAGGGTCTTCTTTCATAACGATCATCTCTACTCCTTCTCTCTCTCCGAGGTGACTCATCTCTTGCTCTTCTTCTTGGAGATTCTTCTCTTCTCTTGTGGGGAGCCGTACACTCATTTGAGAAGTGTCCGGGTCTTCCACAATTGTAGCAGTTTCGATCACGACTAGAAGATCTCTTTTCATCATATGATCTAGACTTTGAGCTTCTTTCTTTGCCTCTATTCTTGTAGAACTTGTTGAAGTTCTTGACCATTAGGCTTATCTCTTCATTGGAAATTAGCTTGTCACTTGAGGTAGTAGGAGCATCACTTGTAGCTTTGTAAGCACCACTTGACTTGTTGTGAAGCTCTTCCTTATCCTTAAGTGTCATCTCATGAGCAACAATTCTTCCAATGACTTCAGTTGGCTTGAGAGTCTTGTAGTTTGGCATCATTTGGATCAAAGTGCACACGGTGTCATACTTTCCATCCAAAGCTCTGAGAATCTTCTTAATGATGAATCGGTCGGTCATTTCTTCGCTTCCTAAGCCTGCAATCTCATTTGTGATGAGAGCAAGCCTAGAGTACATTTCAGTGACTTCTTCACCATCCTTCATCTTGAACTTGTCAAGTTGACCTTGAAGAATATCTAGCTTTGATTCCTTCACAAATTCAGTACCTTCGTGCATTTCAACCAAAGTATCCCAAATCTCTTTAGCATTCTCAAGACGGCTGATTTTGTTGAACTCTTCGGGACACAAAGCATTGAAGAGAATGTCACAAGCTTGAGCATTGTTTTGCAACATCCGCAACTCTTCGGGTGTAGCTTCGCGATCCGGAACTTTTCCTTCTTCAAAGAAATCACCTTGCATACCAACACAAATAATGCCCCATGCGGCTGGGTTATGACCAAGAATATGCATTTTCATTTTATGCTTCCAACTAGCAAAATTTGTACCATCAAAGTAAGGACCTCTACGATAATTACCCTCACTAGACGCCATACTCTCCTAGGTTGTGAAACCAAGCTTATGGAGTCCAATGCAATGGAAACCAAGGCAATGGAGACCAAAGCTCTGATACCACTTGTAGGATCGAAAGTAGGTCTAGAGGGGGGGTGATTAGACTACTTGACAATATAAAAAATCTGCCTTTAGATCATGCAATGTTTTTGGCAGTTTCACAATTAAGATCAACACAAGTATCACCCTACACATGCAATTCTAGAGTATAAGCAGCGGAAAGTAAATTGCACATGTAAAAGAGAGGTGGAGAAGATCAAACGCAGTTTGGTGACACGGAGATTTTTGTCGTGGTTCCGATAGGTGGTGCTATCGTACATCCACGTTGATGGAGACTTCAACCCACGGAGGGTAACGGTTGCGCGAGTCCACGGAGGGCTCCACCCACGAAGGGTCCACGAAGAAGCAACCTTGTCTATTCCATCACGGCCTACGCCCACGGAGGACTAGCCTTACTCGGGGTAGATCTTCACGAAGTAGGCGATCTCCTTGCCCTTACAAACTTCTTGGTTCAACTCCACATCTCAAAGACGGAGGCTCCCAAGCGACACCTAACCAATCTAGGAGGCACCACCCCCCAAAAGGTAATAGACGGTGTTGATGATGATGAACTCCTTGCTCTTGTGCTTCAGATGATAATCTCCCCAACACTCAACTCTCCTCACTGATATGGCTGTGGTGGAAGAAAGATTTGAGTGGAAAGCAACTTGGGAAGACTAGAAATCAAGTTTCATATGGTAGGAATGGAATGGCTTGATCTCAACACAAGGGTAGGTGGTTCACTTCTCAGAAAGTGTGTGGTAGAAGTGGTGGTACTTTCTGATGGCTCTCCTCACGAATGAAGAGGGGGTGGAGGGGTATATATAGCCTCCACACAAAATCCAACCGTTACACACACATTTGACCAATCTCGGTGAGACCGAAGTGAAAACTCGGTCAGACCGAAAGTTCAAATATAGTGAACGTTGGGATTTTCGGTGGGATCGAAAATACCATCTCGGTGTGTCCGAAGTGAGTCAAAGGTTAGGGTTTGCCATCTCGGTGTGACCGAAAACAACAACTCGGATATTCCGAAATGCTGTCAATTGGTTACAGAAGGTTGGCAGTCCATTTTCGGTGAGACCGAAACTCAGAATCGGATGGACCGAGAAATTAGGGTTTGGGGAAATAACTGAAGTGGTTCATCTCGGTGGGACTGAGTTTGCAGAATCGGTTTGTCCGAGATTACTTATGAGTGTGTTGAATAGTGAAGAGTGCTGATAGTTGAGGGAGCTAGATCACCAAGCACTTGAGCAACAAGAACATTAACACAACCTCATCCCCTTTTAATAGTATTGGCTTTTCCTATGGACTCAATGTGATCTTTGATCACTAAACCAAAAATGGAGTCTTGAGCTTTTGCCAATGCTTGTCTTAGCATTTTGAGGGGTCCACTTCTTCAGACATTTCCATACCCATATCATCGAACTTTTCTGAAATGATTCTCAAGTGAATATTAGTTCAATGATATATATGTTGTTATTAATTACCAAAACCACCTGGGGATTAGTTGCACTTTCACAATGTTTCAAGCCAAGTTACACTTGAGCAAGAAAATAGCTTATTGAAGGAAATCATAGAGAAAGGTGTCTACAAGAGTCTTGCCGGAAGCAAAAACTTTGAGGAGATTGTTCGCAAACAAGGAAGACACCGGAAGAATCAAGGGATTGGTTTTGAGCGAAAGTTCAACGCCGAAGGTGTTGAGTGGGAAGAAGGTCAATATCCTACTCCACAGTTTGTTTCACAAAAGGAGAAGTATGATCCTACTTCTTCCAATGTGGAACAAGCTCAAGATGACCTTCCACCACAAGACCACAAGCTAAAGGCCAAGGACAAGCTTCAAGAGGAGATTGATGCATTCATTGAAGCACCTCAAGCCATGGTCAAGTGGGTTCCCAAGGACACATCAAGTTCTACTTCGTCAAGCTCAACTACAACACCAAGGATTCCCATCAAGATGATGTGGATCCCAAAGAAGAAGAACTAGTAGGTTCTTGAGGGTGACTCCGCCAACAAACTTCACTCATATTCGTTTTGGCAAGAACTTGTGCAATCAACTTCCACATCATGCACTTGTTCATGGAGTCACAAACCCTCTTGTTGGTAAGTCAAGGGACAAGGTAATCATTGCTTTCATGGACATCATCTTTTGTGTACTTCACTCTATGTCTATGGATATTCTTGTTTGTTCCTTGTGGGACTAACCCATGTAGGTATTGAAAGTGCCCTAATCCAAAGGATTGCTCCCAACTCATGATGATCTACATCAACATTGAGCATCCACATCTTCAACATCTACATGAAGTCTTCTACGACAACCCAAGGTTAGTTTGACCCTTTAAAAGGGGTTCTCACATCTAGGGGGAGCTTTGCTCTAAAAATTGAGCTAAAGCATCTTCAAATGATGTGAACACATAAATGCTTTATGTAAAAGTGGCAACCCCACTTGTGCTTAAACGATGAGTATGACCTATGATCAAATGTTCTCATTTGGCTCCTAAGTCAATATACTCATATATAGATGACCTAGTCATCGACAAATTGTGTGCTAGTAGCTAGAGTGATTGGTTGTGCATGTTCGACACATATTTCAGTTGCTATCTTATTGTGTGAGCATGTTGAATGCATGATTCTATTCATTCAAGGACATCCATTTGTGGTTTTGATTGTTTTGGTTTCTCTTTCTGGCCAAATGGATGGACAAGAATGCCTAAGCACCTTTCCCTAGCTATCTATGCTTTCTTGTCTCAAAATTCTATTCATGCTCATATCACAACTTTGAACAAGTCTTTTTCGGACAGTCCGAGTGAGGAGCACTCGGAACCACCGATTCGTCTAAGGCTGACTTCCAAAACCTTCTAAGTCCATTTCGGTCTGACCGGTTTCTCAATATCGGTCCAACCGAAACGCTTAGACTGATCTAGGTTTCATCTCGGTGAAACCGAGTTCAAACTCTCGGTCTGACCGATATGTGTAACTGCATAGCAGATATACATCTCGGTGACACCGAGTTTTTCAACTCGGTCCCACCGACAGCACGGGGTTATATATACCTGAGGGGCTGCGCGCGATTTCTTTCTTCTAACCGTTCGCCCCCAAGACCCCTGCTGCCGCCGCCCTGGTCTACGGATCGTCGCCTTCGTCGCCTGTGCGCCCTCGCCGCAGGTCTCCGCCGCCGTCAACGGTAATCATCTCCACCGTTGTCGCCGTAGAGGGACACCACCAAGTTAGGGTGTGTCCCGATCCCTTTTCGTGCTCCACTTCTGATTCTTGCACGATAGGCTGCCATGATTCAATCCACATTTGATATGTTCCCCATACAATAGTTCAGATCTTCTAGTTTCGAGGAAAATTCTTAGGTTTAGGTTTCCACGGAATGCATCTCGGTGAAGCCGATTTTGAAAATCGGAATGACCGATTTGGCCTCTGGCCATTGCACTGCATAATTCGGTTTAACCGAGTTGTGCAAATCGGAACGACCGAAAAGTAGTTTCAGTGAAACCCTAAGTTTTCGGTAGGACCGAAACCCATTTCGGTCTGACCGAAAGTGGTGTGTAGGTTTCTGTTGAGCACTTCGGTTGCACCGAAACCTGAAATCGGTTTGACCGAAATACATTCTGTGAAAACTCAAAACTAAGTTTTGAACTCATTTTTTTTAAAAAAAAAAACTTCTGCAGTTGTGATAACTCTTCTACTCTGCCTATACCTTATCTTTTCACAGGTTTTTCAGCCATGTCAGATGTCAGTGACAGCCAGAACAGGTCTGAATCACCGTTTGCTGAAATTCCAGAGGCAGATACAAGTCCTGCAAGCAGCTCTAGTGATGATGGTGAGAGGAGCACCCCTAGTGGTCTGCCTCCTGCAGCCACGAGAACCAGGAAGAAGAGAACTTCTGATGATGAGGACTCCGACTTTGTTGCTGAGGAAGTTACCTCCAAGCCCAAGAGGAATGTGGTTGCCAAAGAGCACCAAGGGCAGCAGCCAAGGAAAGGCACAAGCAAAGTGAAGCAGTCAGCAGTTGCTAAGAAGCTCAACTTGGAAGAGCCTGCTCCAAGCAAGGTGAAGAAGACTTCCAAAAGGAAGAGGGTTGTTTATGCTGAACCTCAAGTTGATGCTGAAGAAGAAGAAGAAGAAGCACCCCAGCCTCCGCCTCAGAAAGCTAAGTTCATGGGTGATGCTATTCGGGCTCAAGCCTCCTCTAAGCCCAAGAAGCCAGCTCCATCCAAGGCAGCTCCAGCCAAGCCCAAGAGAACAACCAGAAGCATTCCAGCTTCTGAGAAGAACAAAGGTGAGATGCCACCGTCTGAATCAGATGAAGAGCATGTGTTGCTTAAGCTCCGTCCCAAGTTGCCACTCCACAATGATGCTCATCCTCAAGCTGAGGACATGAAGGCAAGGAAGGACAAAGGTCTCAGGCTATGGAGACAGTCTGATCCATATGCCGTAAGGAGAAGGACTGCTGTGGACCCCAGATTCCACACCAGAGAGCAGCAGGATTTCTATGAGACCGTGCTAATGGATAAGAAGCCCATTGTTGCTGACACCAGGTATGTTGACTGGGAGTACATTGACAGTGAAGAGCACCGGGACTTCTTTCCCCATGTGCATGAGAGCTTTACTGCATGTGGAGTTGCTGACTTTGTGGGTCAAGAGCTGACAGCTTGGAATGACGAGATGATCATGCAGTTCTATGCCACAGCCCACTTCTATCCTGATGGCAAGATCACCTGGATGACTGAAGGTCAACGGTTTTCTTCGACTGTTGAAGAATGGGCAGAACTTCTGAACGCTCCAGTGCAGAGAGAGGACGACATTGATGTCTATGGGATTCCTAAGAAGAGTCATGATTCCATGAAGAATATGTACAAGGAGATCCCGGCTGCTGATTTGGAAGGATGGAAGCTTGGCTCAGTGTACTATCTCCAGGCAGGTCTGACCACCACTAACACTATTCTGAGGCATACTTTGATGCCTAAGTCAGGTGACCACCGGATGATACGAGGCTATTCTATCAACATGCTGCACATTCTCGATGAGAAGGAACCTTTTAAGGTGATGGACTTGATGGTAGAGACCATTAAGAGGACTGCAGCTGACCAGAAGAGGTCGTGTGGGTTTGCACCGCAGATATAGATGCTCATCAACGCCAAGTTTGGCACGGGCAAATTCATGTTGGATAGGAAGCACTTGCCACTGCAGCCAGAGCATGAGGACAACGTAGTTGTAATGGATGAAGAGGATCCTACCTCAGTTGAAGGACAAGCCAAGATCGAAGCTGCGAAGAAGGCTAAAGCTGACAAAGAGGCAGCAGCAGCAGCAGCTAAGCCAAAGAGCTTTGGAGAACAAATTCTTGAAGCTACCCAGAGGATTGAACAACGCCTGGCCAGCATTGAGCAATCTCAGGAGAGCCTTGAGAGGATTGTCGAGGACAAGATCCACGCTCTGGACGTGAAGCTGACTGAGATTCAGGTGTCCGTCAACAAGCTTGAGGCAGACATGGAGGAGACTAGGCAGGAGAGAGCAGAGCTTATGCAGGATGATCTAGTCCAGGACTCTCATCGCCAGACTGCTCAGATTCCCAGAGGATCCAGATCTGCAGCTATCCCAGTGACAGACTCCAGGGCTACCACTTCAGCACCAGCTACAGCTCCAGCAGTTCCTCCAGCTCCAGCATCCACTCCTCCACCGCAGACATCAGCAGAGGTCTTCGCAGATGCAACTATCTCTACACCGACATCTACCCAGACGGGAGCTGCCAGCAGAGCCCGCAGTGACGCTTAGCTCTATACCTTTTCGAACTTTTTGGTAACTTGTTGCCAAAGGGGGAGAAATTGTTATAGATCATAGGGCTTCGAGAGAGAGAGTGCTCTTTCGTCTTTTCGTTCTTTTGCCGGTTTTCCTTGAGATACATTGGTTTCTTTTGGTTCCTGATACTTTAAGTGTGCTTGCTACTACGTTTGATGCTACCTTAATGAGTGCTTAGTCATACTATGCCTTAATGTGTGCTTATTGCTTATCCTATGCTATTCCTTATTGTATGGCTATTTACTCTTGTCTTGGTGATTGAGTGCATGTTACTCATTCTTATCATTTTGTGCGCTCCACCAAGATGTATGTGACATGGAAGAGTGACCCATAATCCTAATCGATTGTGCATTTGCATTCAAACGCAAATTTTAAATAATGCACAAATTTAGGGGGAGCTCTTGTTTATCACATACTTCTCAAAGCGACGATATTATTCTTTGATTATATCCTTTGTCGAAGTTTTGATCTATATGTTGTCATCAATTACCAAAAAGGGGGAGATTGAAAGTGCAACTAATCCCCGGGTGGTTTTGGTAATTAATAACAACATATATATCATTGAACTAATGTTTACTTGAGAATCATTTCAGAATAGTTCGATGATATGGGTATGGAAATGTCTGAAGAAGTGGACCCCTCAAAATGCTAAGACAAGCATTGGCAAAAGCTCAAGACTCCATTTTTGGTTTAGTGATCAAATATCACATTGAGTCCATAGGAAAAGCCAATACTATTAAAAGGGGATGAGGTTGTGTTAATGTTCTTGTTGCTCAAGTGCTTGGTGATCTAGCTCCCTAAACTATCAGCACTCTTCACTTTTCAACACACTCATAAGTAATCTCGGACAAACCGATTCTGCAAACTCAGTCCCACCAAGATGAACCACTTCAGTTATTTCCCCAAACCCTAATTTCTCGGTCCATCCGATTCTGAGTTTCGGTCTCACCGAAAATGTTCTGCCAACCTTCTATAACCAATTGACAGCATTTCGGTATATCCGAGTTGTTGTTTCGGTCACACCGAGATGGCAAACCCTAACCTTTGACTCACTTCGGACACACCGAGATGGTATTTTCGGTCCCACCGAAAATCCCAACGTTCACTATATTTGAACTTTCGGTCTGACCGAGTTTTCACTTCGGTCTCACCGAGATTGGTCAAATGTGTGTGTAACGGTTGGATTTTGTGTGGAGGCTATATATACCCCTCCATCCCCTCTTCATTCGTGAGGAGAGCCATCAGAAAGTACCACCACTTCTACCATACACTTTCTGAGAAGTGAACCACCTACCCTTGTGTTGAGATCAAGCCATTCCATTCCTACCATATGAAACTTGATCTCTAGCCTTCCCAAGTTGCTTTCCACTCAAATCTTTCTTCCACCACAGCCATATCAGTGAGGAGAGTTGAGTGTTGGGGAGATTATCATTTGAAGCACAAGAGCAAGGAGTTCATCATCATCAACACCGTCTATTACCTTTTGGGGGGTGGTGCCTCCTAGATTGGTTTGGTGTCGCTTGGGAGCCTCCGTCTTTGAGATGTGGAGTTGAACCAAGAAGTTTGTAAGGGCAAGGAGATCGCCTACTTCGTGAAGATCTACCCCGAGTAAGGCTAGTCCTCCGTGGGCGTAGGCCGTGATGGAATAGACAAGGTTGCTTCTTCGTGGACCCTTCGTGGGTGGAGCCCTCCGTGGACTCGCGCAGCCGTTACCCTCCGTGGGTTGAAGTCTCCATCAACGTGGATGTACGATAGCACCACCTATCGGAACCACGACAAAAATCTCCATGTCACCAAACTGCGTTTGATCTTCTCCACCTCTCTTTTACATGTGCAATTTACTTTCCGCTGCATATACTCTAGAATTGCATGTGTAGGGTGATACTTGGATTGTTCTTAATTGTGAAATTGCCAAAAACATTGCATGATCCAAAGGCAGATTTTTTATATTGTCAAGTAGTCTAATCACCCCCCCTCTAGACCTACTTTCGATCCTACAACACCAAGTTGTGTGACTTCACTAGTCATAACAATAATGACTTTATCTGCACGCCTATTGCTACACCTGCCACTTCAGCACCTTCTTATGAGATTAAACCTGCTTTGCTGAACCTAGTTATGAAAGATCAATTCTCCGGTGCTGGAGATGATGCTGCTTTGCACTTAAATAATTTTGTTGAGCTCTGTGAGATGCAAAAGTACAAAGAAGTAGATGGTGATATTGTTAATCTTAAGCTTTTTCCTTTCTCCTTGAGAGGAGGAGCTAAAATCTGGTTTCAATCCTTGCCTAGGAACACTATAGATTCTTGGGACAAGTGCAAGGATGCCTTTATTGGGAAGTACTATCCCCCTGCTAAAATTATCCAATTAAGGAGTAACATAATGAATTTTAAACAATTGGATAATGATCACGTTGCCCAAGCTTGGGAACGCATGAAATCTCTTGTCAAGAACTGCCCTACTCATGGTTTGACTACTTGGATGGTTATCCAAACTTTTTATGCAGGCCAGAACTTTACCTCGCGGAACTTGTTAGATTCGGCCGCGGGTGGAACCTTTATGTCAACTACACTTGGTTCTGCCACGAAGCTTCTCGACGAGATGATGACCAATTATTCCCAATGGCACACCGAACGCGCTCCAACAGGTAGGAAGGTAAACTCTGTCGAGGAGATTTCCTCCCTAAATGAAAAAGTTGACTTGATCATGTCTCTACTTTCCAAGCAATCTTCTATTGATCCTCATGATGTTCCTTTAAATTCTTTGATTGCTCAAGATTAAGTAGATGTGAACTTTATCTCTAGAAACAATTTCAATAACAATGCTTATAGGAGTAATTTTGATAGCAACCCTAGACCGTTCCCCTCTAATTCCTATGGGAACAACAATGCTTATCCTAGCACCAAGAACTCCACTTCTGAACTAGAGATTATGCTTAAAGACTTCATCACTACCCAAAAGGCCTTCAATAAGAGTGTAGAAGAAAAACTAGACAAACTAGATAATCTCTCTTCGAAGGTAGACAATTTAGCCCATGAGGTAGAGTTGCTTAAAATTAGAACTTCTCATCTTGAGGAGAGGAAGACCACTCCTATGAATGCTATTCAAGTGCAAATTAATGAAAACATTAGGATGATGGCTAAACTTAAAGAGAGATGGGCTAGAGAAAAGGAGGAAGAAGATAGAATTAAGAGCCTTCCTACCCACCACACTGTTGCTACTATCCAAGTTGTTGAGGATATCCAAACTCTTAGCACCCAATGCACTCCTAGTCCCATTGGACCTATTAATGGTGATGCTATGACCTCAACCGTAGAAGAAGAAACTCCTATGGCCATAGAAGCTACCAAACAAGTGAGCCTAAAGGACACCACTACCACTTTACTTGATAGAAGTGACCTTGATTTTGATAATTGCACCCTTTCTGAAGTTATTGGTTTTCTTCACAAGATGTCTAGAGATCCCCACACTAGCACACTTAATCTTGCCTTCACGGAGCATATCACTAATGCTCTCATCAAAGCTAGGGAGGAGAAGCTTAGGGTAGAAGCCTCCATACCTAGAAAGCTAGAAGATAGTTGGGACCCTATGATTAAAATTAAGTTGAATAACTTCTCTTGCTATGCTTTATGTGATGTTGGAGCTAGTACCTCCGTTATGCCCAAAAGAATGTATGATATGCTTGAATTGAAACCTTTTGATCCTTGTTCTTTTGGTGTTCGTCTTGTTGATTCTTCCGTAAAGAAACCTTTGGGGAAGATCGACGATGTTCTTATCATTGTCAATGACAATTATGTTCCCGTTGATTTTACTATTATGGATATTGAATGTGAACCTTCATGTCCAATTATTTTGGGACATCCTTTTCTTCGCACCGTTGGTGCTATCATTGACATGAAAGAGGGGAATATAAAATTCCAATTCCCTCTCAAGAAAGGGATGGAACACTTCCCTAGAAATAAGATTAAGTTGCCTTTTGAGTCCGTTACACGGGCTAGCTATTCTCTTACTCTTGATAAAACTTGATCTTCTCTTTTTTGCATCATGCCTAACTTAAAGGCATAAAAGAAAGCGCTTTTGGGAGGCAGCCCACAATGAATTAGGTTTTATTTTGCTTTTGTTATGTATTGATGTTTGTTACTACAGTAGCATCATCATTGTATCTTTTCTTTTCAGCTTTGTGCCAAGTTTAGCCGCCGTTTGCAAGAAAGTTCAAAAGTTGTGACGTGCTGTCCAGAAAACAGATTCTGTCCTTGGACAGAAAAATTCGAATAAAATCACCAGATCATCTTTTTGATCTGATTTTTTTTGATAGCGTGCTCTATACAATTGGATTTCGAGCGTCTGTTCTGAGTTTTTTGATTTGAGTTGCAGAAGTGCCCCTAAAAAATTATTTACTACCTGCTGGTCAGTTTTTCACAGATTCTGTCCTGTTTTGCCTTTCCTTCGTTTTGCAAACCTTGAGCTTGCTTTTTCTTTGCAAAAACCTTTTGGCAATCTTGAGAAATAGTAGCTCTTCAAGATTATTTTTATTTCCAGTAGGGAAAAGTTATTTTATTGTGGGTACTAACCTCGCTGATCAGATTATGATGAGTTATGTATGAAGGGAGTTTTCAAGTGTGCGAGGGAAGATGATAAAAGAAGATTCAGGAGGGTCAAACGCTTAAGCTTGGGGATGCCCCCGTGCACCCCCAAGAAATATTCAAGAAGACTCAAGCGTCTAAGCTTGGGGATGCCCCCATGCATCCCCTTCTCCATCAACAATTACCAGTTCGTCTTTCGTTCCACTATATTCACTTCATGCATTATGTGCTATTCTTGGAGCGTCTTGCTCTTAGTTTCCTTTTTAGTTTTCTTTAGCTTTGCTTGCTGTTCATAACAAGTTAGAACCCAGTTTTCTTTGTGTGGGAGAGAAACACGCTCCACTTCAACCTAGAACACAACATAGGATTTTCATGCTTATCTTTGCTGTGTGTGTTCTTTGTCTTTCCATAGCTGCTGTCATGTTTAGCTCTTAGTTTTCATGCTTTTCTTTTTAAAGAGCTTTTGTTTAGTTGGTTGCTGAACTCTCTTGAGTTTTAATGTTTATCTTGTTAAGAGAGTTTGCCTGTTGCACTGAGTTGTGTGTCTTAACTTAAAGTAGGTAATTGAGGTTGCTATTTAATTTTAGTAGTAACTTGCAATAGATTTGAGGTATTGCCATGAGTAATGTCTGAACTTTTGGTGTCAAGAGCTTTAGCCTATTAGTGATAGATGTCGTATTTTGGGCAATCCGTGTTTATTTTCGAAAACCTACAAAATAGTTGAGAACTTTAGCTACTAGATGGATCACTAATCTTTGGAGGGATCGAATATTAGAGTACACTCACGTACCATGAGTCGAGGATGCGCAAGGATAACCAAACCCCCATACACTCCTCCTCGGGGTACTTGTCTCTTTGTGAACCTCCTAATTAGATTGAGAGTTACCGATAATAAGTGCATGAGTTCTTCGGACTAATGTGAGTATTCGAAAGTTGATACTTCCACCTAGCCATATTTTTCTAGCCTCTTCGGTACCGTGCATTGCCCTTTCTCACCTCGAGAGTTGGCGCATACTTCGCCGGTGCATCCAAATCCTTAGCACGATACGCTCTGTCATCATAAGCCTCATTATATCCTTCCTCAAAACAGCCACCATACCCACCTATCAAGGCATTTTCATAGCCTTTCCGAGATACATTGCCATGCAACATCCATCTTCTCATGACTTGATCTTCATGTCATACATGCTTTTTGCTTGATCGATGAGCCGCATGCTAGTTGGGCCTTGCCCTAATCATTGCTAAATGACGCGCTAGTATCATTGCATATCCTGCTACACTGGCAAAGGCATACATCTGCATACATCATGATAGTTTCATTTTCTTTATGTTGAGTACTTTTGTAAAGTGTGAAAGATCTTCTATACTTCTTGTAATATATAGAGTGTTGCCCCGAAAGTCAGGAAAAGATCCCAAAGAGGACAAAATCAAAAGATCCCAAAGAGGACAAAATCGAAAGATCCCAAAGAGGACAAATGAGAGTTAAATAGAAAGAGCCATTGAGGCCACAAAAAAATTAAAAAATTAGAAAAAAAAGAGAAAAAGAAATAAAAAGAGAGAAGGGGGCACACTACTATTCCTTTTGAGAGATCCACACTCGTACTCCATCTTATACCTTGTACTCCATAGAGATTATCATTCATGCATATAGCTATGTGGGGACCTTCACACTATAGAACTTGGCTTGTATATTCCAATGATGAGCCTCCTCAAAAGAGCTCTAGGTCTTCTTGAGCAAGCAAGTTGGATGCACCCCCACTAGTTCCATTAGAGAGCTTACCTTAGCTCATATGTGCATCCGTTGCATGGCAATCCCTACTCCTCACATCATATCTATCATTTGGCTTTCTCTCGCCTATGATTGTCCTCATTGATGTGAGCCTTTCACATTTTTTTGTCTTCCCCCTTCATCATTTTTCTCTCTTTGCCATCCTAAGTGTCAACTTTCTTGCTTACGCTCATCCATTGCATGAGTGCTCAAAATATCGAAAGGGAGTGGATCATTTTGACTTGTACCTGGCTGGTGGTCTGGGGATGAGTCAAGATAAGATTCCAAAGAAGACCAAGTGTGAAACTTTAGTAGATTAAGTTCTCACAATACAAAAACTATGTTTTACTCTCTCGTATATCCCTATCCCCTTTCTTGCACGCAAACACCGTTTGGAGACATTCGAGTCACGGACAGCGATAGCTCTTGCACCTTTATATTCTTATGTTGCTTGTTACAATGCTAATATAGACTCTTGCTTGTTATGACTTGAATTGAATTACATGCCTTGATTGCTTTACTTAAAGGTTCTTATATGGTTGATAGCATGTCACCATAGAAATTATGCTTGTTATCATTTACCTACTCGAGGACGAGCAGGAATTAAGCTTGGGGATGTTGATACGTCCAAAACGTATCTATAATTTCTGCTTGCTCCATGCTTCTTTTGTGTGATATTGCTATGATATTGATGCACTTCCATACACTTTTGATCATATTTGGACTAACCTATTAACTCAGTGCACCACAGTGCCAGTTCCTGTTTTCTGCTGTTTTTCTATTTCAGGTTTCCCCCATATTAAAAGTGCTCCAAAAATTCCGGGAAAAATACAGGAAAAATCAGCGTACAGGAAGCTTCACGAAGAACCAAAGCGGGGCCAGAGGGGAGCCAGGGGAGGCCCAGGCGGCCACCTGGCGCGGCCCCACCCCTGGCCACGCCAGGGTGGCGCCTGGGGCCCCTGCTCCGCCTCTGGTTGCCCCCCTTCGCATATATAACCCTCTCGTCCCGAAACCCTCGAGGACGGAACCCTTTTTCGCGATCTCGCCTCTGTTCTGCCGCCGCAACGCTTCCAAGATCGGGAGCATCAGGAGAACTCTTCCCGGCACCCTGCCGGAGGGGAGAACCACCACCGGGAGCTTCTCCACCACCATGGACGCTTCCCGGATGAGCCGTGAGTAGTCCACCTTGGACCATGGGTCCATGATCAGTAGCTATGTGATGTTCTCCTCCCCTCTTTGCTCTTCATGGTTTAGACCTCGTGAGCTGCCCTACATGATCGAGGCACATATGTAATCTTATCGCTGTTGCTTTGCTGAGTTTGCTGGGATCTGATGGATTATGAGACTATGTTCAGATTGTGTTGGAGTAATATATTTGATTCACCTCTTTTATATCTTTGTTCTTGAGTAATTCTTGCATGTTCTCCGTTGATGTTTATTGCTTTGGCCAAGTAGTAGGTAGTAACTCCAAGAGGGAACGTTATGTTTGATTGTGGGTTCATGCCTCCTGATGACTAGCTTGAGTGACAGAAACATGAGTCTAGGGGATGTGTTGTTGCCACAAGGGGGAAAACAACGGTGCTTGTACTTGCGGGTGCAAGGATTGTTTACTTTACGCAAAGTTCTTTTAATGCAGTTGTCTGTTGCTTTGAGTTTACACTTTGGGTGGGATTCGCAATTTAATACTAGCGAGATGTTCTGGATAGATATCTCAAGGTGGATGATTAGTAGTAGATGCAGATGGATTTCGGTCTACTTGCCTTGGCGTACCGCCCATGCTTTTGAGCCTCTACCTTTCTTTGCAGCATAATTAGCATTGGTTTGCGCACATAATCCTGTCAATTGCCCAGCTGTAATTTGTTTACCTCGCTTTGCTGTTTTATCGTCTTTTGGGAGAGAGACATCACTAGTGAACATCATGGGACCCCGGTCCATATTACCACCACTGATCACACCTTCTATTTATTTCCTGTTTTTATTTACTAGTTGTAGTCATAGCTATCATCATTATCTCTTGTGTTTGATCCTTTGTAAACAACAAGACCGGAGGGATTGTCAACCTCTCTGTACTCGTTGGGAGCAAAGTTATCTGTATCTGTGTGCAGGTCCTGTCAACCGCTAAGTTCTGGCGCCGTTGACACCTACTTGTTGACCCTCGGAGTCTCACGGGATTCGATCGTTGGTATCTTTGCCAAGGGAAATTTGCCGCTACGCTACATCTCAACCTTCCACTTGGGGTAACCAACGAGGGGCGAGAAGCCATCAATTGGTTGGGGCACCCTGGGAGTGAACTAGTGGACTTGCCCGGACACCTGGTGATGCCAGTGTTGTCCTAGGAAATCCCGGGGTTCCGTGTGATTGTCCTATTGGAATGCCATCCAGGCTCAAAGGGATCATATAATATTTTCATGCCTAGAAACTTCCATGTGCAGTCACATGCCAATATGGGCTCTGGCATAGTTGAGTAAGTTGTGGGAAACCTTTCCATGATGGGCTAGCAGATGTAGAGGGATTGTAGGTGTACCGGCCTATCTATCTGGTTAAGGGGACCTCTTCGGAAAGACTGTGTCTCGGTCATCCGTTTCTCAAACACCATGCAGTGCGAGAAACCAAACGGAGGCGATCGAGTTTTGTGGGAAAAGTGAACAAACCTCTGCAGAGTGTACAAACTATTCATGAGTAGCCGTGTCCCCGATTATGGACATCTTTGAGTATCTAGAAGTGGATTATTTGTTGATCTCAACACTCTATTTAATTAACTTGTTGGGTTAATAATGACTTTGGTTGGGATTGAGATGGAGGAACCATTCTCAATTGTTCATGATTTAAATTTAACTAAGTAGTTAAATAAATGCATTCCTTTGTGGTCGGGAAAAATCAGCTTTACGCAAAAACAGCCTTACAGCCTCCACCAGCCAAATATGCATGTAGTTGTGGGACTTGTTCATTATCATTACACTGTGAATTTGCCAGTACATTCAATGTACTAACCTACATGGCTGCAACGTCTCATGTTGCAGGAATTTATTCGACGAGTAAGTGTTACGTTAGGGTTGCGCTGTCTACACTCAACTTTGCCGTTGGTGTTGATGGGAATCCACAACCTTTGTTGCTTCCGCTATGATTGATTGAGGTAATAGTATTTATGTTACTTAATACATGTGATTTACCTTTGTTATAAATCCTCGAGTACTGTGTGTGTCAGCATACCGATCCAGGAATGACACTTAAGCACAGAGACTTTATCCATTCGGGTCGGGTCGCTACAAGATGATATCAGAGCACATGTTGACTGTAGGACGTGACCCTAGAAACTGGCCAGACCATAGGAAAGGATATCTCTAAAACTATCATTTTTCAAAAGATTCTTATCTCTCTTCTTTTCTGAACTTTGTCAAATCTTCCCTTTGACCTTAAATAGTTAGACAATACCCTTTATCATTTGTACCACTTCGGAGTAAAGAGGATTTTACCATATAGTGGAAGTATTGAAGCTACAACAATGGATACTACGAAGATTTGAAGACTTGACGACTTTGATGGAGATGTTGACCTTAGAAGACCAAACCCCTGTTATGTGCTTCCGTTAGCTGCGACATTTGGGAGCCGTCATTTGTTTGATGTTTTTTCTGACGGCCACAAAACAAAACCTGTCTTTTCAAAACTTTTGTTTGTGTTGAGTGTACCTCTCTATCTCTTCCGAATCTCATCCCCAAAACCCTTGGACCCAATAGAGGATGACTGAAGATAGACTTGAAGTTTCGGGACCAATGACCCAACCGGAGGCAGAGTTATGGATACAAAACATGGAGGATCACTTTAGGAAAAATTTAGTTGCAAGGAAATATGCAGTTCGATACTCTCTCCAGTACTTTACAAAAAGTGCTGCAACATGGAGGAAGATATTGACGACCCTGATGGAGAAGGACTAGACAGATATTACTCCCGTGCTTGCTACTCATGTGGAAAAGAAGGACACCTTTCACAGCATTGCACGAAGGAAAGCCATGAGTATCTGGGAGACTTTCCGACACAAGAAGTGGAGTTTGATCCACAAAAGATAGAAGAATTGATAGGAACGAAGAAGTCGAGGAAGAGAAACAGCATGTGTCCCCAGAACGACCCAATTTCTGCGGAAAAGGACCTAAGTCACCTCACATGTTTTAGGTGCAAGGATTTAGGTCATTATGCTAGCAACTGCCCAACCAGGAAGCCAAGAACCCAGTGAACCAGGACAGCCACCATGAAGTCCTTAGATTGGTCTTATACCATTAGTTTATGCTGCAAGGAAGTAGGGCATTTTGCGAGAGAAGTTCAGACCGCAGGAAAGATTGATTAGAGTAGTTGAGATCTGGATATTAGGATGAATCATGTAGCTAAATGTGGAAAACCCTTTTACAATGTTGAGTTGAGTATGGAAATAACATTGTAATAGTTCGTGAAGCAATAGAAGTTAATATATTGAGAGCTAAGAAGGAAATGTTATGAGTTGTTGGATGATTATGAGTGCTCTCACCCAGACCAAGACCTAGAACCCATGGAGAAGCTGACCCCAAACATTCTCGGACAACCCACCATATCCCCCAAGGAAATAGATGTTGTCCTGAGAACCCCTTCTGTCTTATGCCTACAGATGACAACCCTTTACGAGTCTTTTCTCAAAGGCCCAGAAACCATCATGACCCTAACTAGTGATCAGGATTACCAAAAGATCCTGAAGGACATGATGAAGCATATTCACCTGGAAGGAGATGCCGTTTACAAGGGTTATCCCTTCATGGAGAATGGAGTTGAACTTTGGTACGTGGAGGTACACCTCCACCGTGTGAAAGGAGTTTGCCCAAAGACTATGGGTCAATACTTTTTCATCTCCTGAGTACCGCGAACAGCATTCTTCGATTCTGTTCGTGAAGCTGCTATGGAGGCCATACGTTAGATTGGAGAAATACTCGAAGCAAGACTTCGTTATACCCAGGAATGCCAGAGCAAGGTGCAGGCAGAGATGATGGAGATGAAGCACACGACCAATAGGATGAAGCAAAATATTGATGATTTTAAGAATCACATTTTCACAATACCCTTGGGACTTAAGCAACCTTAGCTAGGACAAAGGAATAAAGGTGGAAGGAATGTTGACCATACCCGACTATGTGGATAGTAGCAATTGTAGTGATGCACCCTTGGAAATTGGAGTATTGAATACTGGTTCAAGAAGTAATAAAAGATTTGATATGAGGAGAATATGGATTATGGATGAACCAGTGCATTATGTTTAGTTGAACCTTACTGAGTGAACCCTGGACCAATAGAAAGGAAAGTGTTGCTCCAAGGAGTTGAGTTTGCACAAATAAGTTGGAGTTTATTTTGATATGAGGCTTACACCAAGAGTATGAAGGAAAGAATTATGATTGGATTATTTAAGAGGGTGTAAGGCTGGAGTATGGAACTACAATGACCCCAAGGATTGAGTTATGGATACACAAGCTCCGACGTGGACCCTTTAGCCGAGGACCTAAGGAGGCTACATAATCACAAGGGAACCACGAGACTTGTCTATAGTTATGTGCAGCTGCTGTAGTAAAGAAGTGCATTTTGCTATAGATTGTACCAAGAAGAAGGAGTTTTGTGCTAAGTATTGGAGTTGAAGCAAGAAAATGGAAGTGCAGTAGATCGTAGTAAGTTGAGAATCAATACAGTTATGTGACGCCCCCGATTTGTCCGTACACTAATCATGCACGCAAATGTGTACGGCCAAGATCAGGGACTCACTAGAAGATATCACAACACAACTCTAGCCACAAATTAAAATAATACAAGCTTTATATTACAAGCCAGGGCCTCGAGGGCTCGAATACATAAGCCCGAAAACACAAGAGTCAGCGAAAGCAATAATATCTGAGTATAGACATAAGTTAAACAAGTTTGCCTTAAGAAGGCTAGCACAAAATGTAGCAATGATCGAAAAGGCAAGGCCTCCTGCCTGGGACCTCCTAACTACTCCTCGAAGCCGAACTCCACGTAGAAACATCATCGGGATCCTCTGGGTCCTGGACTCCACCATCTGGTTGCATCATCCGAGAAGAAGGAACAGAAGGGGGGGGGGGGGAAGGGGGAGCAAAGCAACCGTGAGTACTCATCCAAAGTACTCGCAAGCAAGGATCTACACTACATATGCAATGGTATCTGTGTAAAGGGGTAATATATGTGGGTTAAACTGCAGAATGCCAGAATAAGAGGGGGATAGCTAATCCAATCAAAGACTACGCTTCTCGTAACCTCCATCTTGCAGCAGTAGGAGAGAGTAGATGGAATAGTAACAAGTATCCTCGCATCTCGCAGCCTCCGTCTTGCAGCAGTAGAATAGAATAGATGGTAAGTTCACCAAGTAACAACGTATAGCATAATCCTACCCGGCGATTCTCCTGCACATCACCCTGTGAGAGAGCAACCACCGAGTTGTATCTGGCACTGGTAAGGGTGTGTTTTATTAAGTATCCGGTTCTAGTTGTCATGAGGTCGGAATATAACTCCGGGTCGTCCTTTTATCGATGGACACTACTATTCGAATAGATTAACTTCCCTGCAGGAGTGCACCACATAACCCAGCACGCTCGATCTCATTTGGCCAGACACACTTTCCAGGGTCATGCCCGGCCTCGGAAGATCAACACGTCGCAGCCCTACCTAAGCACAACAGAGAGGTCAACACGCCGGTCTAAGTCCTAGGCGCGTAGGGGTCCGGGCCCATCGCCCAATGCACACCTACACGTTGCGTACGCGGCCGGTGAGCAGACCTAGCAACCTCCATTACTAAGGAAGTTACGTTACGCGGTCCAACCCGGCGCGCGCCGCTCAGTCGCTGACGTCAAGAAGGCTTCGGCTGATACCACGACATCGAGTACCCATAACTATTCCCACGTAGCTGGTTAGTGCGTATAGGCCAACGGCCAGACTCAGATCAAATATCCAAACTCGTTAAGCGTGTTATTATGAAATAACCGCGGACAACGACCAGGGCCAGGCCACCTCTCCACTGGGTGTCTCAACCCGCCCTGCCGCTCCGCCCCAAAGATCCACTCGGGGGCCGTCAGGAATTCAGGCCCACCACTACCTAGATGGAGCCACCTGTCCTTTCAGCCCCCACATCGAATCACTTGCGGGTACTCAATGAGCCGACCCGACTTTAGTCACATCATGTGTCATGTATAAGTGTATGTAGTATATACCCGTGATCACCCCCAAGTGATCACAGCCCGATAGAATAGCAGGGCAGACGGACAAGGGTGTAGGGCCACTGATGGAATACTAGCATCCTATACTAAGCATTTAGGATTGCAGGTAAAGTATCAACAGTGGTAGCAACAATGACAGGCTATGCAGCAGAATAGGAGTATCGAAAGCAGTAACATGATACACTACTCTAATGCAAGCAGTAGAGAGAAGAATAGGCGATATCAGGTTGATCAAGGGGGGGGGGGGGCTTGCCTGGAAGCTCTGTAGACGAAAGGAATCTTCGGAAGCGTAGCCGTAGTCGAACACCGAAGCATCAATGGTCTCGGGGTCGACCACAGTATCGGAGTCTACCGAAAATAAGCAATGAAGGGGAAACAAATAAATAACAGGGCAAACAATAGCATCACAAAGCATAACATGGCAAAAGGCGGTGCTACGTGTGACCTAACGCGGTGCTCGGTGATACAGGCGAAGAGGAATAACATCCGGGAAAGTATTCCTCGTGTTAGGCATTTTCGGGCAGATGAAACGGATGGGAAAGTTGCACGTTCGGTATGATAGAGGTGTGTGGTGGACAAACGGACAGCGTATTCGGATACGTCTCGTCGTTCTGAGCAACTTTCATGTACAAAGTACTTTCATCCGGGTTACGGTTTAAAAGATATGATTTTCTAAAGTTTTTATTAATTTCTAGAATTTAATATTAATTAAATTAATTCGAAAAAAAGATTTATTGTTGGAAATATGCCCTAGAGGCAATAATAAAAGAGTTATTATTATATTTCCTTGTTCATGATAATCGTTTATTATCCATGCTATAACTGTATTGATTGGAAACTCAAATACATGTGTGGATGAATAGACAGACTTTGTGTCCCTAGTGAGCCTCTACAGGACTAGCTCGTTGATCAAAGATGACCGCGGTTTCCAGGTCATAGACATGAGTTGTCATTTGATAACGGGATCACATCATTAGGAGAATGATGTGATGGACGAGACCCAAACGTTAAACATAGCTTTTGATCGTGTCAGTTATCGCTATAGTTTTCTGCATGTCAAGTATAAGTTCCTATGACCATGAGGTCATGTAACTCACTGACACCGTAGGAGTGCTTTGTGTGTGCCAAACGTCACAACGTAACTGGGTGACTATAAAGGTACTCTACAGGTATCTCCGAGGGTGTCTGTTGAGTTGACATGGATCGAGACTGGGATTTGTCACTCCGTGTGACGGAGAGGTATCTCCGGGCCCACTCGGTAATACGTCATCTCAATGAGCTCAAAGTGACTAAGTAGTTGGTCACGGGATTATGTATTACGGTAACGAGTAAAGAGACTTGCCGGTAACGAGATTGAACTAGGTATAGAGATACCGACGATCGAATCTCGGGCAAGTAACATACCGACGAGACAAAGGGAACTGTATACGGGATTGCTTGAATCCTTGACATCGTGGTTCATCCGATGAGATCATCGAGAAAAATGTGGGAACCAATATGGGTATCCAGATCCCGCTATTGGTTATTGACCTGGGAGTGTCTCGGTCATGTCTACATGGTTTCCGAACCCGCAGGGTCTACACACTTAAGGTTCGGTGACGCTAGGGTTGTTAGTGAGAACAGTGCATGGTTACCGAAGGTTGTTCGGAGTCCCGGATGAGATCCCGGACGTGACGAGGGTCTCCGGAATGGTCCGGGGACGAAGATTGATATATAGGATGAAAGGTTTCGGAGTCCGGAAGTGTTCCAGGGAGCATCGGGAAATCGGCGGATTACCGAAAAGGGTTTCGGGGGTCCCGGAAGTGGTTCTGGGCCTAATGGGCCACAAGGGGGGACACCACAGCCCTCATAGGGCTGTGCGCCCCCCCTGGGCCCTCTCCTCATGCGCAAGGGGAGGTGGACCCTCCTAGGGCTGCCGCACCCCCCCTAGCTTGGGGGGCAAGGCACCTAGGGGGGGAAACCCTAGGGCCTGGCCCTTGGCCGCCGCCCCCCTCTGCCCTGGCCGCCGGCCCCCCTAGGGGAAACCCTAGGGCGCCCCCCTCTCCTCCTTCCCCCTATATATAGAGAGGTAGAGGGAGGGCAGCCAACACACGTTTGTGCCTCGGTGCTGCCCTCCCTCTCCCACAACATATTCGTCTTCCCGCGGTGCTTAGGCAAAGCCCTGCTGGAATCCTTCTCCACCATCACCACCACGCCGTCGTGCTGCCGGTCTCTCCATCAACCTCTCCTCCACCCCTTGCTGGATCAAGAAGGAGGAGACGTCCCCGAGCCGTACGTGTGAAGAACGCGGAGGCACCGTTGCTTCGGTGCTAGGATCTTCGGCGATCTGAATCGCGGCGAGTACGACTCCATCAACCGCGTTCTTAACGCTTCCGCTTAGCGATCTACAAGGGTACGTGGATCCAACTCTCCTCTCGTAGTAGCATCTCCTAGATTGATCTTGGTGAACGTAGGAAATTTTTTTGTTTCCCATGCAACGTTCCCCAACAGTGGTATTAGAGCTAGGATCTTGCGTAGATGCTTTCTCGAGTAGAACACAAAAGGGTTTGTGGGCGTTGATGTTTAAATTGCTGCCCTCCTTAGTCTTTCTTGATTCAGCGGTATTATGGGATGAAGCGGCCCGGACCAACTTTACATGTCCACGTACATGAGACCGGTTCCATCGACAGACATGTGACTTTTGTTGCATAAGATGGCTGGCGGGTGTCTGTCTCTCCTATCTTAGTTGAATCGGAATAGAACAAGGCGGTCCTTGTAGAAGGTTAAATAGCAACTTGAATATCACCGTTGTGGCTTTGCGTAGGTAAGAAGCGTTCTTGCTAGATACCCATAGCAGCCACGTAAAACATGCAACAACAAATTAGAGGACGTCTAACTTGGTTTTGCAGGGTATGTATGTGATATGATATGGCCAATGACATGATGAGATATATTTGATGTATGAGATGATCATGTTGTAATAGTTAATATCGACTTGCATGTCGATGCATACGGCAACCGGCAGGAGCCATAGGGTTGTCTTTAATTTTTGTATGACCTGCGTGTCAATCATTAAGCGCTTTGTAATGCTTTACTTTATCGCTAAACGGTAGCAATAGTAGTAAGAGCATGGTGGGCGCCGACAACCCCGATGGCGACACGATGATGGAGATAATGATGATGGGGATCATGGTGTGGCGCCGGTGACGATGGAGATCATGCCGGTGCTTTGGAGATGGAGATCAAAAGCACGAGTTGATGGCCATATCATGTCACTTATGATTTGCATGTGATGTTAATCCTTTTATGCATCTTATTTTTCTTAGGACGACGGTAGCATTATAAGGTGATCCTTCACTAAAATTTCAAGATAAAATTGTGTTCCCCCCGAGTGTGCGCCGTTGCGAAGGTTCGTCGTTTCGAAGCACCACGTGATGATCGGGTGTGATAGACTCTACGTTCGCATACAACGGGTGCAAGCCAGTTTTGCACATGCAGAACACTCGGGTTAGACTTGACGAGCCTAGCATGTACAGACATGGCCTCGGAACACGGAGGACCGAAAGGTCGAGCATGAGTCATATAGTAGATATGATCAACATGTTGATGTTCACCATTGACACCACCTCATCTCACGTGATGATCGGACTTGGGTTGGTGAATTTGGATCATGTCACGCTCGAATGACCAGAGGGATGTCAATTTGAGTGGGAGTTATAAATAATTTGATTAGGTAGTAACTCACTTATCATGAACAATAGTCTAAAATGTCTTTGCAAATCTTTTGTTGTAGATGGCTCACGCAGTAGCTCCCCTGAATTTTAATGCGTTCCTAGAGAAAGCTAAACTGAAAGATGATGGGAGCAACTTTGTGGACTGGCTCCGCAATCTGAGGATCATCCTCACAGCTGCCCAAAAGGTTTATGTCCTAAATGCACCGCTAGGTGACCCCCCGCTCCTACAGCCACTGCAGACGTTTTGAACGCCTGGCAGTCGCGTTCGGATGACTATTCGATAGTGCAGTGTGCCATGTTGTACGGCTTGGAAGGAGGACTTCAAAGGCGTTTTGAACGTCATGGTGCATATGAGATGTACCAGGAGTTGAAGTTCATCTTTGAAAAGAATGCTAAGATCGAGAGGTATGAGACCATCGATAAATTCTTTGCTTGCAAGATGGAGGAGAATTCGTCTGTCAGTGAACACTTACTGAAGATGTCTGGGTACTATACCCGCATAGCTGATCTGGGACTTGTGTTCCCGGATGAGGCTATCATTGACAGAATTCTCCAGTCACTCCCGCCAAGCTACAAGAGCTTCGTGCAGCAGTACAACATGCAAGGGATGAATAAAACCATCGCCGAGCTGTTTTCAATGCTGAAAGTCGCTGAGGCAGACATCCAGAAGGAGTATCAAGTGTTGATGGTCAATAAAACCACCAGTTTCAAGAAGAATGGCAAGGGCAAGAAGGGTAACTCTAAGAAGGGTGGCAAAGCAGTTGCTAATCCAGTGAAGAAACCCAAGGCTGGGCCCAAGCCAGAGACTGAGTGTTTCTATTGCAAGGGGAACGGCCACTGGAAGCGGAACTGCCCCAAGTATCTGGCGGACAAGAAGGGGGTCAACAACAACAAAGGTATATGTGATATACATGTTATTGATGTGTACCTTACCAACTCTCGTTGTAGTGCCTGGGTATTTGATACCGGTTCGGTTGCTCACATTTGCAACTCTAAACAGGAACTGCGGAATAAACGAAGGCTGGCGAAGGACGAAGTGACGATGCGCGTGGGAAATGGTTCCAAGGTTGATGTGATCGCCGTCGGCACGCTCGCTCTTCGATTACCATCGGGATTAGTTATGAACCTGAATAATTGTTATTTAGTGCCTGCGTTAAGCATGAACATTATATCTGGATCTTGTTTATTGCGAGACGGTTACTCATTTAAATCAGAGAATAATGGTTGTTCTATTTATATGAGTAATATCTTTTATGGTCATGCACCCGAAGTTAGGGGTTTATTCTTATTGAATCTCGATAGTGATGATACACATGTTCATAACATTGATGCCAAAAGATGTAGAGTTGATAATGATAATACCACTTTCTTGTGGCACTGCCGTCTGGGTTATATCGGCGTGAAACGCATGAGGAAGCTCCATGCTGATGTACTTTTGGAGTCTCTTGATTTTGAATCACTTGACACGTGCGAGCCGTGCCTCATGGGCAAGATGACAAGGACCCCGTTTTCAGGGACAATGGAACGGGCAAGTGACTTATTGGAAATCATACATACTGATGTGTGCGGTCCGATGAGTGTAACGGCGCGCGGTGGATATCGTTATTTTCTCACCTTCACTGACGACTTAAGTAGATATGGGTATATTTACTTGATGAAGCATAAGTCTGAAACTTTTGAAAAGTTCAAGCAATTTCAGAGTGAAGTTGAAAATCATCGTAACAAGAAGATCAAGTTCCTACGATCTGATCGAGGGGGAGAATATCTGAGTTATGAGTTTGGTGATCACTTAAGAAAATGTGGAATTGTTTCACAGTTGACACCACCTGGAACACCACAGCGTAATGGTGTGTCCGAACGTCGTAATCGAACCCTATTAGATATGGTACGTTCTATGATGTCTCTTGCCGATTTGCCACTATCGTTTTGGGGATATGCGTTAGAGACAGCTGCATTCACTTTAAATAGGGCTCCATCTAAGTCCGTTGAGACAACACCATATGAACTGTGGTTTGGTAAGAAACCTAAGTTGTCTTTTCTCAAGGTTTGGGGTTGCGATGCTTATGTCAAAAGGCTTCAGCCAGAAAAGCTCGAACCCAAAGCGGACAAATGTGTCTTCATAGGATACCCAAAAGAAACGGTTGGGTACACCTTCTATCTCAGATCCGAGGGCAAAGTGTTTGTCGCTAAGAACGGGTCCTTTCTGGAGAAAGAGTTTCTTTCGAAAGAATTGAGTGGGAGGAAGGTAGAACTTGATGAGGTTATTGAACCTCTGCTTCAACCAGAGAGTAGCGCAGCACAGAAAGATGTTTTTGTGGAGCCTGCAGAGGTTGAAGAGGAAGCCAATGATGATGATCAAGGAGCTTCTGATCAAGTTACTACCGAACCTCGTAGGTCGACAAGGGTACGCACTGCACCTGAGTGGTATGGTAACCCTGTCTTGGAGGTCATGTTGTTAGACAACGGTGAACCTACGAGCTATGGAGAAGCGATGGTGGGCCCGGATTCCGACAAATGGTTAGAGGCCATGAAATCCGAGATGGGATCCATGTATGAAAACAAAGTATGGACTTTGGAAGTATTACCTGAAGGGCGGAAGGCCATTCAGAATAAATGGATTTTTAAGAGGAAGACGGACGCTGACGGTAATGTCACCGTGTATAAAGCTCGACTTGTGGCAAAGGGTTTTTCACAAGTTCAAGGGATTGACTACGATGAGACTTTCTCACCCGTAGCGATGCTTAAATCCGTCCGAATCATGTTAGCAATAGCTGCATATTTCGATTATGAAATTTGGCAGATGGATGTCAAAACAGCGTTCCTTAACGGTTTTCTTAAGGAAGAGTTGTATATGATGCAACCAGAAGGTTCTGTCGATCCAGAGAATGCTGACAAAGTATGCAGGCTCCAGCGTTCCATTTATGGGCTGGTGCAAGCATCTCGGAGTTGGAATCTTCGCTTTGATGAGGTGATCAAAGCGTTTGGGTTTATACAAGTTTACAATGAAGCTTGTATTTACAAGAAAGTGAGTGGGAGCTCTATAGCGTTTCTAATATTATATGTGGATGACATATTGCTGATTGGAAACAATATAGAATTTTTGGATAGCGTGAAGGGGTATTTGAACAAGAGTTTTTCGATGAAGGATCTCGGTGAAGCTGCTTTCATATTGGGCATCAAGATCTATAGAGATAGATCAAGACGCTTGATAGGACTTTCACAAAGTACATGCCTTGATAAAGTTTTGAAGAAGTTCAAAATGGATCAATCCAAGAAGGGGTTCTTGCCGGTATTGCAAGGTACAAAGTTGAGTAAGACTCAATGCCCAGTGACTGCGAAAGATAGAGAAAAGATGAGTGTCGTCCCCTATGCTTCAGCCATAGGCTCTATCATGTATGCAATGCTGTGCACAAGACCAGATGTCAGCCTTGCCATAAGTATGGCCGGAAGGTTTCAAAGTAATCCTGGTATGGATCACTGGACAGCGGTCAAGAATATCCTAAAGTACCTGAAAAGGACTAAGGAGATGTTTCTCGTTTATGGAGGTGATCAAGAGCTCGTCGTAAAGGGTTACGTCGATGCAAGCTTTGACACTGATCCGGATGACTCTAAGTCTCAAACCGGATACGTATATATTCTCAACGGAGGAGCGGTAAGCTGGTGCAGTTCCAAGCAGAGCGTGGTAGCTGATTCTACATGTGAAGCGGAGTATATAGCTGCCTCGGAGGCGGCAAAGGAAGGTATCTGGATGAAGGAGTTCATGACAGATCTTGGAGTTGTGCCTAGTCACTGAACCCAATGACTCTGTTCTGTGACAACACTGGTGCCATTGCTCTAGCCAAGGAACCAAGGTTTCACAAGAGGACCAGACACATAAAGCGACGCTTCAATTCCATCCGCGATTCGGTCAAGGAGGAGGACATAAATATTTGCAAAGTACACACGGATTTGAATGTTGCAGATCCGTTGACTAAACCTCTTCCACGGGCTAAGCATGATCAACACCAAGACTCTATGGGTGTTAGATTCATTACCTTGTAATGCTAGATTATTGACTCTAGTGCAAGTGGGAGACTGTTGGAAATATGCCCTAGAGGCAATAATAAAAGAGTTATTATTATATTTCCTTGTTCATGATAATCGTTTATTATCCATGCTATAACTGTATTGATTGGAAACTCAAATACATGTGTGGATGAATAGACAGACTTTGTGTCCCTAGTGAGCCTCTACAGGACTAGCTCGTTGATCAAAGATGACCGCGGTTTCCAGGTCATAGACATGAGTTGTCATTTGATAACGGGATCACATCATTAAGAGAATGATGTGATGGACGAGACCCAAACGTTAAACATAGCTTTTGATCGTGTCAGTTATCGCTATAGTTTTCTGCATGTCAAGTATAAGTTCCTATGACCATGAGGTCATGTAACTCACTGACACCGTAGGAGTGCTTTGTGTGTGCCAAACGTCACAACGTAACTGGGTGACTATAAAGGTACTCTACAGGTATCTCCGAGGGTGTCTGTTGAGTTGACATGGATCGAGACTGGGATTTGTCACTCCGTGTGACGGAGAGGTATCTCCGGGCCCACTCGGTAATACGTCATCTCAATGAGCTCAAAGTGACTAAGTAGTTGGTCACGGGATTATGTATTACGGTAACGAGTAAAGAGACTTGCCGGTAACGAGATTGAACTAGGTATAGAGTTACCGACGATCGAATCTCGGGCAAGTAACATACCGACGAGACAAAGGGAACTGTATACGGGATTGCTTGAATCCTTGACATCGTGGTTCATCCGATGAGATCATCGAGAAACATGTGGGAACCAATATGGGTATCCAGATCCCGCTATTGATTATTGACCTGGGAGTGTCTCGGTCATGTCTACATGGTTTCCGAACCCGCAGGGTCTACACACTTAAGGTTCGGTGACGCTAGGGTTGTTAGTGAGAACAGTGCATGGTTACCGAAGGTTGTTCGGAGTCCCGGATGAGATCCCGGACGTGACGAGGGTCTCCGGAATGGTCCGGGGACGAAGATTGATATATAGGATGAAAGGTTTCGGAGTCCGGAAGTGTTCCAGGGAGCATCGGGAAATCGGCGGATTACCGAAAAGGGTTTCGGGGGTCCCGGAAGTGGTTCTGGGCCTAATGGGCCACAAGGGGGGACACCACAGCCCTCATAGGGCTGTGCGCCCCCCCCTGGGCCCTCTCCTCATGCGCAAGGGGAGGTGGACCCTCCTAGGGCTGCCGCACCCCCCTGGCTTGGGGGGCAAGGCACCTAGGGGGGGAAACCCTAGGGCCTGGCCCTTGGCCGCCGCCCCCCTCTGCCCTGGCCGCCGGCCCCCCTAGGGGAAACCCTAGGGCGCCCCCCTCTCCTCCTTCCCCCTATATATAGAGAGGTAGAGGGAGGGCAGCCAACACACGTTTGTGCCTCGGTGCTGCCCTCCCTCTCCCACAACATATTCGTCTTCCCGCGGTGCTTAGGCGAAGCCCTGCTGGAATCCTTCTCCACCATCACCACCACGCCGTCGTGCTGCCGGTCTCTCCATCAACCTCTCCTCCACCCCTTGCTGGATCAAGAAGGAGGAGACGTCCCCGAGCCGTACGTGTGAAGAACGCGGAGGCACCGTTGCTTCGGTGCTAGGATCTTCGGCGATCTGAATCGCGGCGAGTACGACTCCATCAACCGCGTTCTTAACGCTTCCGCTTAGCGATCTACAAGGGTACGTGGATCCAACTCTCCTCTCGTAGTAGCATCTCCTAGATTGATCTTGGTGAACGTAGGAAATTTTTTTGTTTCCCATGCAACGTTCCCCAACATTTATGACATCAGCATGACATCATGCTGACGTCAGCATGGTTGACTGGTCAACCTGACCAGTGGGTCCCACCTGTCATTGACTGTTTAGATAATTAACAGTTAATTAAGTTAATTAGTGTTTAGGTTATTCTAAACAGATTTAATTAAGTTAATTAAGTAATTAATTAACTAATTAATTAACACTTTATTATTTATTTATGTTTATTTATTTATTTATTTTTATTTTCATTTTTTTAAAAACGTCCTCTGGGATGGGCCCCGGACGTCATTAGGCCAGGGCCCCTAGTGGTTCGGGTGTGTGGGTTAACGGGCGAGGGGGAGAGCGGGCGCTGGGCGCCGCCCGAGTGGACGCTCGCCCAGGGGCGTGCGGGGCGCCGGAACCGGCAAGGCGCCGGAGTCTGGGAAGGCCGGGGGCCGCAGGTGAGGGCCGGAGCGGTCGATGGGCGCCCCCCGCACGGAGTCTAGCCTGCCCGGGGGCAGCGGGGCGAGGGGAGTTGGCCAGCGGCAAGCGGGCACGGCGGCGGTGCCGAGCGGCGGCAGCGGCGAATGAGCATGGCCGCTGGAGGTAGCTGCGACTGCGGGCGGGCGCGGGACTGCAGCAGGTCGGGCACATCGGCGCCAGGTAGGGGGAAGGCAGGGGCGTGGCCGGCTAGTGAGGCGGCAGCAGCAGCAGCATGGGACGCGGCGAGCGAGCGGGGCGTACGTGCGGGCGGGGTGCTGCGGAACACGGGCCGGAGCGCGGTGCTCGTGGCCAGGGACGAGTTTGGCCGTGACGGAGCGTGCAGGAGGGAGTGCGTGCGAGCGTGCAAGGCAGAGGGGAAGGGCGTTGCCCTCACCAGCGTTGGAGAGAGGGGGCGGCGATGCTTTAGGAGGTCCGATGGGGAGGCAGACGGGGACGAGGCGACGGTGGTGACGAAGAGGGGCGCCGACGAGGTCCGGCGGCGGTTGGAGTTGGGCATCGACGTCGGGTGGCAGCGGCGTCCGAGCTGCTCCTCCCGATCCAGAAGGGATCGGGCAGAGGAGAGGCGGGGAAGAGGGGGCCGACAAGGAGGGGTCTTGCGTCGCGGCGGCTGGTGACATGGGCAGCGGCGTCGCGGCATCAAGGAGGCGGGGTCCGGATCCAGATCGGGATCGTGGGAGGAGAGGCGTGAATTGGGGGAGGAGAGGAGTGGATCGTGGAGGGGGCAAGTGGGTAGTGGCTAGGGTTTGGGTGCAGTGGGGGGGGGGG
>LR738715.1:889920798-889965987 GCA_902687465.1 Secale cereale | reverse complement strand
TAAGGGAGACGGTTCGGGCCAGCCTGGACCGATGGGCTGGCCAGCTCGGCCGTTTGGCCCAGTAGGCCAGGGGGTCCTTTCCTTTCTCTTCTAATTTTCTTTTCCTTTTCTCTATTCTTTCTGTTTTATTTTAGTTTAACATTATTTCAGTTTAACAAAAACACAAAACTAGTCCCTAATTTATTTTTAATAAATATTCCACTGCCCCCTGTAGTTTTGGGCAATTAATAATTTAGCTTAATCATTTATTAATTGAAGAAGGCATTTATTTATTTGTTTCTACTACTGTTTTATTTACTTCAAAATATTAGAATACTTTATAGAAATATTGTTTCTTCACCAATATTTATTATGCATTATTTCACACATTTAGAACACTTTAGTTTTAATGTTTTGAAACTTTTACCGCTCGACTTTATTTTGAAGTTGAATTTGAATCGGTTTCGAACTAACGCGAAATTAGCAACAGTAATCGAAGTGATTTGGCATCATTACCAGAGGGTTACTGTAGCTTGATTACCCGGGCGTCACAATTCTCCTCCACTACAAGAAATCTCTTTCCGATATTTAAGCGGTGGAGTAAGGGGGAGGGGAAGTGCTGGTAGCGAAAACCTAACGAGTCTTCTTGGTTTTGGCTGCCTTTTCGAAGAGGTTGATCTCTTTCGTTGATGTCTTTATTTCTCTGCTTCAAGTCATCGTGATCAAGACGTCATCCTTTCTTTGAGATCTCCATCGTCCTACGAAAGCGAACAGTGGGGGGGGGACTTTGGAGGAACGTATCTCCACGAAGTATGTGCATACGACGGCGAATTCAGAAAGTGGTACAAGAAGTACCCTACGAGTAGTATTTCAGTGAATGCATTGAGAACAATAAGCGAGGGTACCAAAGTTTCAATCGGGTAGGCAGTCATTCGATGCCTAACCAGAAGCTGGAATGGGGTCTTGATCAACGAGAATAATATGGTGTTTGATTCCATGATGACACATGATAGAATTTAGCTCGTGAATTACACACGAAGCCAAGTGCAAAGAATACATTAGAATCAGGGTTGTACAGGAGAGTCAGGTTTCGATCCCGTGGACCTGTGGGTTATGGGCCCACCATGTGGGTTGAAAGTAGGAAGGGTGGTGACGTCTTGCACAGCCACGACAGGGAGGCATGTCCGTGGATAGTTTGTCAGCTATGTCGACAACCATGTCGGAACCAAGGACGGGGATCGAAGAGAACCATTTTCCCGCTCGTTGAAACGAGGCGAACCAATAGGCAAAGTTCTCGTCCATCGATGGTTACCGGAATGTTATCAATAATAGAATCAAGGTCGTACTGACAGAGTTGTACAACGAGGTGTTTACATAAGCAGAGAATTATTACTGCTTAGATTATATTTAGATCAAAGAAAGGTTAAACAAACAAATGGAAAGGAAAATAGTGATTACACACTATTATTAGGAGTATATCCTTCCCATGGACAAGAAGAACATGGCATACAGGTTAGGAGAGCAAGTACCCAACCATTCAGATAAAGAGGCAAGTATTAATCAAGATGTTACCCATACAACGGTGTTTGGATAACTGACCAAGAAACATTTAGCATCGCGCCTCCAAATGTTCTTATTGATGAGCGGGGTATCATAATCATGCTTCAGGGTACAATGATATGGTGTTTCAAGCAAGGGCCAGACTTTGGATAAACAAATGATCCATCATGAGCAAGTTATAAAATGAGTCTTACAATTTCCTCCTGGAAGAATAGTTATCCTTGCAGAAGAAAATATAATGATAGGTCCTCCAGCCAGGGGTGCTGGGCATGACATCATATTACCGGGTCATCAAAGGACCAACATTATAACTCCTGGAAAGTGGCCCCAACCATCATATCTGACCGAGATTCAGATTTGATTGGTGTCATGATACCTCAGACTCAGGATGTTCAAAAAGAAAAGGTGCCACACAAATCGGCGAAATGACATTGCAAGATTATCGGGAAATGAACTATGGGAGCGGGTTCCCGAAACAATAGTTCATCATTAAACCAAGGAGAGGATGAGGAGGTGGCTGATGGGCTCAGCGACAAATCATCGATAATTCCAAGCAAATGGATTTCCGCAATAATGTGAACAAGAGGATGACACTTGTCAATTCAAATGATATAGTGTTGTATGCTCGAGGAAAACATACACCATTAATCATTAGTTGAAAGGTGTGCCCGAAATATGACCTTAGGCAGCAAGATCAATGTTAGAGTGATGATTCGATAACCAATAGTCTAAGAACGAACTGTCGATTGTTGACTTCAAAGCAATAGGGTTGCTAGAAGTGCAGAACTCAAGTAGCATCGTTAGCCTATTGGTATCCCGGTTAAAAACAACACGTGCACTAAGGAAGAATGGTGATGGTGAGAAGTATCATCATACCGAGAATTAACAAGAGGTGGAGCAATCCCCACAACATTTTCGACATAAAGACAGTAATACTTCAATGTAGAACACAACACTAGCTGGAGAGCAAGTTATATTCATAATGTGGACAAGTCCGCGATGAAAGGAAGTCAAGGGTGTTGCTGGTGATAATAAAAATCATCAAGGGCAAGGAGAGTATTCCTCATCATGAACACAGTTGACATCTCGGAAGAAGTCAAAGTGTTGAAAGTGACCCGACACATTTGTCGAGAGGTTTCAAGAGGATGCAATCAAGCAACAACGGCAACAAGCAAGGGAATGACAAAGTGGCAAGTTGTAGGATCAATATATAAGATGCAAGCTCGGAACCAAAGTTGCCTTTCAAGACAAGCAACATGATGTTGAAAGCTCGAC
This sequence comes from Secale cereale, assembly GCA_902687465.1. Lineage (NCBI taxonomy): Eukaryota > Viridiplantae > Streptophyta > Magnoliopsida > Poales > Poaceae > Secale > Secale cereale. The sequence goes on along the minus strand of LR738715.1, from coordinate 889,963,173 downwards.
GTAAGTCGTGCTCACACACTGAAGAATTTGTGCACCAGAGAAGGATGAGGTAGCACAGTCAAATATAGCAAGACAAGGATGCAACCGATAGTCTAGGAATGACCAGGTTGAGTTCAGAATTTCCTAGTAAAATACTAGGGGTATTTGATTTGTAGTGTGGAATAATTTCACTAGTCGGTGCCCTCGGTTGACAACAACCCAGAACCCGTAGATGTGGTGCAACGGCAAGTCATCTTCAAGATACCAGGGGGTACTACTCGAAGGTAGAACATGATAGAAGTAGAACTGGATCATTGACCTATGACAGTAGTTACTTCAACCTTGCCAAAATAGACGAGGCACTGGAATGAATTCCCATCAGATATATCATATCAGGATAACATGGTCGGAACCATAACTGTAAGGAATCAATTCAAGAATACCGAAAGAATCATACAGCTGAATAATCATTTTGCAAGAAGCTTCCGAGACGGTCTACATCATTTTCATGGGCATGAACACAAAGTTCAAGGTCGACTCCCACTTCTTTAATGCATATCATTTCATTCACCTCTCACTTTGATAAAGCTGTAGTGTTGGAATTTTACCTGGTAGAACACCGGAAGGGTATGACTTGTGAAAACTTTCGGGTTCTCACGATTTAGGGGAAGGCATAGGTTCAGCCTATCGGGCATCTTAGTACATATACCACAAGTTTCAAAAGTAAATACTCAAGCTCGAAAGCAGAGTATGGTTGGCCAAGCAGAGGATACAATTTACCAAAAGCATTATGTATCAGGGGAAGAACTCACAAGGTGATTGAATATGAAGGACACTGTCGGATAACAATCCAACAATGGATCGGGCGATCCATGATGTCTACACACGCTTCTACTCTTGTAGACTATGTTGGGCCTCCAAGCGCAGAGGTTTGTAGGACAGCAGCAATTTCCCTCAAGTGGATGACCTAAGGTTTATCGAACTCAGGGAAGTAGAGGTTGAAGATGGTCTCTCTCAAGCAACCCTGCAACTAAGATACAAGAAGTCTCTTGTGTCCCGAACACACCTAATACTCTTGTTAGATGTATAGGTGCACTAGTTCGGCGAAGAGATGTTAAATGGCAAGTGATATGGATGGCAAAACAAAGTAATATAAATCTGTAATAAAAAGTGCAGCAAGCAAACAAGTGGTAAACGTGAGCACAAATGGTATTGCAATGGTGGAAACAAGGCCTAGGCTTCATACTTTCACTAGTGGCAACTCCCAACAACATTAACATAATCGAATCACATGATATTTCCCATAAAACATGCAAAGGGGATGCACTCGGAGGTCATTCCTTCGTGGTCAAGAGAGGACGAGAATTATGTAGGGCTACAAAAGCACACCTCAAAGTTCGTAGTTCTCAATCTAAGGATTTCCCAATGTCACCGCGGCCATCCAAAGAGAGTCCCACAATCACCACAACATATCTAAAGGATAGTCAAAGACAAGCACCAAGAGACTCTCAATCTTCAATCAACACAAAAGAGAGGAAATCACTCATGAAAATATTTTTCTAATCCATGTCCAATAGACCGCTGTCACCTTGGTCTCGGGGATTATACTAGATAAAGACAAGTGAGTACATCAATCCAATACATAGAGGAAGGGGAAACATCATGGGATCACCCTAGATTAACATAGCCTATGATCACAACGAAGATCACATCATGGGAGAGAGAGATAACCACATAGCTACTGGTAGAAACCTCAGCCCCGAGGAGGAACTACTCCCGCATCATGGAGGGAGGAAGCAACGTCGATGGAGATGAATCCGGGGGCACTTCCCCGTCCCGGCAGGGTGCCGGCTGATGTCTACACACGCTTCTACACTTGTAGACTATGTTGGGCCTCCAAGCGCAGAGGTTTGTAGGACAGCAGCAATTTCCCTCAAGTGGATGACCTAAGGTTTATCGAACTCAGGGAAGTAGAGGTTGAAGATGGTCTCTCTCAAGCAACCCTGCAACTAAGATACAAGAAGTCTCTTGTGTCCCCAACACACCTAATACACTTGTTAGATGTATAGGTGCACTAGTTCGGCGAAGAGATGTTAAATGGCAAGTGATATGGATGGCAAAACAAAGTAATATAAATCTGTAATAAAAAGTGCAGCAAGCAAACAAGTGGTAAACGTGAGCACAAATGGTATTGCAATGGTGGAAACAAGGCTTAGGGATAATACTTTCACTAGAGGCAACTCCCAACAACATTAACATAATCGAATCACATGATATTTCCCATAAAACATGCAATGGAGACGCACCCGGAGGTCATTCCTGCGTGGTCAAGAGAGGACGAGAATTATGTAGGGCTACAAAAGCACACCTCAAAGTTCGTAGTTCTCAATCTAAGGATTTCCCAATGTCACCGCGGCCATCCAAAGAGAGTCCCACAATCACCACAACATATCTAAAGGATAGTCAAAAAAAGCACCAAGAGACTCTCAATCTTCAATCAACACACAAGAGAGGAAATCACTCATGAAAATATTTTTCTAATCCATGTCCAATAGACCGCTGTCACCTTGGTCTCGGGGATTATACTAGATAAAGACAAGTGAGTACATCAATCCAATACATAGAGGAAGGGGAAACATCATGGGATCACCCTAGATTAACATAGCCTATGATCACAACGAAGATCACATCATGGGAGAGAGAGATAACCACATAGCTACTGGTAGAAACCTCAGCCCCGAGGAGGAACTACTCCCGCATCATGGAGGGAGGAAGCAACGTCGATGGAGATGAATCCGGGGGCACTTCCCCGTCCCGGCAGGGTGCCGGCTGATGTCTACACACGCTTCTACACTTGTAGACTATGTTGGGCCTCCAAGCGCAGAGGTTTGTAGGACAGCAACAATTTCCCTCAAGTGGATGACCTAAGGTTTATCGAACTCAGGGAAGTAGAGGTTGAAGATGGTCTCTCTCAAGCAACCCTGCAACTAAGATACAAGAAGTCTCTTGTGTCCCCAACACACCTAATACACTTGTTAGATGTATAGGTGCACTAGTTCGGCGAAGAGATGTTAAATGGCAAGTGATATGGATGGCAAAACAAAGTAATATAAATCTGTAATAAAAAGTGTAGCAAGCAAACAAGTGGTAAACGTGAGCACAAATGGTATTGCAATGGTGGAAACAAGGCCTAGGCTTCATACTTTCACTAGTGGCAACTCCCAACAACATTAACATAATCGAATCACATGATATTTCCCATAAAACATGCAAAGGGGACGCACTCGGAGGTCATTCCTTCGTGGTCAAGAGAGGACGAGAATTATGTAGGGCTACAAAATCACACCTCAAAGTTCGTAGTTCTCAATCTAAGGATTTCCCAATGTCACCGCGGCCATCCAAAGAGAGTCCCACAATCACCACAACATATCTAAAGGATAGTCAAAGACAAGCACCAAGAGACTCTCAATCTTCAATCAACACACAAGAGAGGAAATCACTCATGAAAATATTGTTCTAATCCATGTCCAATAGACCACTGTCACCTTGGTCTCGGGGATTATACTAGATAAAGACAAGTGAGTACATCAATCCAATACATAGAGGAAGGGGAAATATCATGGGATCACCCTAGATTAACATAGCCTATGATCACAACGAAGATCACATCATGGGAGAGAGAATTGACCACATAGCTACTGGTAAGAACCTCAGCCCCGAGGAGGAACTACTCCCGCATCATGGAGGGAGGAAGCAACGTCGATGGAGATGAATCCGGGGGCACTTCCCCGTCTCGGCAGGGTGCCGGCGCAGGAAATCTGGTCCCCCGAAGCTTGATGGTGATGGCGGCGGAGATCGGAATCGCGTCTGGAGAAAAGGGGTCTGGAATCAGGGTTTCCGCGACACGGTGTAAATATATGCCAAAGGGGGGCATCGGAGGAGCCTCGGGGGGCCCAGCCGCCCCCCCGGCGCGGCCCAGGGGGGGGGGGGGGCGCCGCCAGGGCGCCTGGAGCCCTGATGCCCCCCCGGCTGTCCTTCGGGCGCACGGTAGTTTCTGGAACGCTGATTTTTTATATAATTTTTCTGGATTTTTTCTGGCAGTTCTCGTAATGTGAAAACCTGAAATACAAAAACAACCGAAAACAGAAACTGGCACTGGGGTGCACTGAGTTAATAGGTTAGTCCAAATATGATCAAAAGTGTATGGAAGTGTATAAATATCATAGCAATATCACCCAAAAGAGGCATGGAGCAAGCAGAAATTATAGATACGTTTTGGACGTATCAACATCCCCAAGCTTAATTCCTGCTCGTCCTCGAGTAGGTAAATGATAACAAGAATAATTTCTTTGGTGACATGCTATTAACCATATAGGACTTTTTCATAGTCATATGACAAAAGCATACTGAGACAATGAATCTATAGTAATTAAGTTGCCTCATGAGAAAATCACAAAGAACTGAAAGTTTTACAATATGATATTGAAACATCAAATAGATTTGTAATGAACATGATGTGCAAATATGATAAAGTGATATCTAGCTTGCCCCCTTTAGTGAAGCAAAACATAAATGCAGGGGCACCTCCAAGGTTTAAGTGATGACTAGATACAATGATTTCAAAATAAACGATATCACAATCATGCAAAAGACAATGCTACTTTGGGACAATGCACATTACACTCAAAATGACAATCATGCTCTTAGTAGTTGGTGCTTTTAAAAGAAGGTGGAGACTCTCGAACCGTGGCTTTTGTTCGCAAGGTTGAAAACCCGTAGTCGGAAACAAAGACAAAACATGTACCAGAGCTCTTGGTTTTAAAACAGAGGTAATATTTTTTTTAGATCATGCATGTTTCGTCAACGAATGCTAGCAGACAACTCAATCACTTCTTGAGACGGACAAGTTTCGGGGAACGGCTCCCGAATGAGGACGATCACATCCTCTTAATCTCCTTTGTTTATCACTGCCAAAGTTTTCTGATTTCTCATGAACAAAGAGTGAAGGAGGGTTTGTTTGTTATATTATCTTTTTGAGCCGGGCGCACTCAATGCCAGTTCCTTCTCGTATTATGGGTTTGCACATTATACATGCAATCCCGGGGTGAAGCTTGTCCAACTTAAAAAGATCATGAATTAACTACTACTTCCTCATGAACTTAAAACAGAGGCACAAAATAGGAATGCTTTTTCTTTGAATAATTTCGAGATGGTACATGCAAGTCTCCGTTAGGAATGGCAGGTAAATACCATGTAGGAAGATATGGTGGACTCATATGGCATAACTGGATTAAAAGGATGGGGATGCACAAGCAGTCAGTCCGCTTAGTACAGGCGAAGGTTAGCAAAAGACGGGGAGCGACCAACTAAGATAGCAATGACGGTCATAATCATGTAGAGCGACAAAGCAACATTGAATCAGGCATGGAATTTATATCGCTACTCAGAAACAAAAGATCATCAAGGCTTGACAGACTTTCTTTACAGTCTTAAATATGCGTGAGCATACGCCAAGTCAATCAAAATAAATTCTCGAAGGAAGATATTACTAAATCATACCACATCATAGGCAAACAAATCATGTTGGTATTCCAATAACACATTGGGAACCCTCCAGCTATTTGAGACTAACCATAAGAAAACATGAACTACTAAGCGCCATCATGCACGTAGCATCTTTATCATAGACATATCAACCAATGCAACGGAAGCAAACTCTCTTAATAAGGTGAGCATGGTAATTAAAGAGAGTTCAAGCAACCAACTAAACAAAAGCTCTTTGAAAAGATAAGCATGAAAGCTAAGAGCTGAACATGATAGTAGCTATTAAAAGACAAAGAACACACACAGCAAGGATAGACATGATAATTCTATGTTATGTTCTAGGTAGAAGTGGAGCGTGTTTCTCTCCCACATAAAGAAAGCTGAGTTCCGACTCGTTATGAAAAACTAAAGAAAACTAAAAGCAAGACGCTCCAAGCATAGCACATAACACATGAAGTGATAAAAATATAGTGGAACGAAAGACGAACTGATAATGTTGATGGAGAAGGGGATGCACGGGGGCATCCCCAAGCTTAGACGCTTGAGTCTCCTTGAATATTTCTTGGGGGTGCATGGGGGCATCCCCAAGCTTGAGCGCTTGACACTCCTGAATCTTTTTATCATCTTCCCTCGCACACTTGAAAACTCCCTTCATACATAACTCATCATAATCTGATTAGCGAGGTTAGTACCCATAATAAAATAATTATACCTTGCTGGAAATAAAGATATTCTTGAAGGTCTACTGTTTCTCAAGATTGCCAAAAGGTTTTTGCAAAGAAAAAGCAAGCTCTTGGTTTGCAAAATGAAGGAAAAGCAAAACAGGACAGAATCTGTGAAAAACAGAACAACAGGTAGTAATTGATTTGTTCGGGGCACTTCTGCAACTCTAATCAAAAAACTCAGAACAGACGAACGAAAGACAATTATATAGAGCACGCTGTCGAAACAATTCGGACCAAAAAGATGATCTGGTGATTTTATACGAATTTTTCTATCCAAGGACAAAATCTGTTTCCTGGACAGCACCTCACAACTTTTGAACTTTCTAGCAATCAGAGGCTAAACTTGGCACAAAGCTGAAAAATAAAGATACAATGATGTTGCTACAGTAGTAATAAACATCAAGACCACTAAAACTGAAAGTAAACATAACAAGGGTTGTCTCCCTAGAGCTCTTTCTTTATAGCCATAAAGATAGGCTTAAGACTTTAATGATGCTCTCGTAGGAATAAGAGCTGAAGAACAAAAGAGAGCATCAAGAAGCAAATACCAAACACATTTAAGCCTAACATGCTTCCTATGCATAGGAATATTGCAATAGAATAATTCATTGAAGCACAAAGCAACTAGCATAGGAAGGCAAAACAAGCATAACTTCAAAATATTCACCATAAAGAGAGGAAACTTCTTATTATTAAGATATTTAGAACCAAGTCTCCCTCTCTCATTATAAATTTCAGTGGCATCATGGATGAACTCAACAATATAAGCATCACGTAAAGCATTGTTACCATGATCCACATGCGAAAAGGTACTCTTACTCTCCACATAAGCATAATCTTTCTCATTGGTAATAGTGGGAGTAGGACTATCATAAACAACTTGAACACTATAGATTACTTGTGTATTAGGAGGGTGGTGTTCAACAATGGAGTAATTCCCTCCATGATTATGACAAGTTTAATAAGGATAATTTCTCCTTATGTCATAGGTACCTTTATAATCACTATAGGTTGGAGTTATGACATCATCATAGTAGAGAAGAGCATTATCATTGCTAGCAACTATATTTGTAATCATGTTGTCTTTTGTCGGGGGAAACTGTCCACCACGAGCACCTATGGGACCGGAGCCCCTTGTTCGTGCGGTAAGGGAGCGGAGGGAGCACAAAGAGCAGATCGTAGAGAGCACGCGGGCAGTTTTACCCAGGTTCGGGCCGCGATGGACGCGTAAAACCCTACTCCTGCTTGTTTGTATTGAGTTGGAGAGCTCGGGAGCTTGAAGAACTAGCTACACCGAGCGAATGAGTGATCTAGGTTCCGAACCCCTTCTACGTTGTGCATGGGCCTCCTTTTATAGCTCAAGGGGTCACCGACATGTGTCAACGTAGGGGAATGGGTAAAAACATAAAAGTGGTGGTAGTTGTAACAGTGTGGGAATAGTGGAGCTACAGTGGATGAACAGTGGTAGCTACCTACTTTGATAGTGGGGGACAAGAGCATTTAATGCCCGTCGCCGTCGACCCCAAAAGCACCCGCCCTTGCGTCTCCGTTTGCCACGGCGATGGCTTTTCCACCGTGGAGTGCCACCGTGTCCCCCAGGTTGCACAGCCATCCGCCACGCGTCCCTGGAATGGCCCCAGGGCGACGCGTGGACTAATGCGCTGGAGCGCGGGCACACAGCGTAATTTTCCCTGGCAAGCACCTTGCCGGGGTCTTGACCTTGCCGGGCCCGGGAGCTTGTCGGGCTCTGAAGCTTGTCGCTCCCCGGGCCCTGCCGGGGCGCACGTCGTGCCGGGGCGTGTCTTCGGTAATGTGATCTTCTAGTCTTCCTGGCAAGCTCCCCTTGCCAGGGTCTTGTGCTGGTGATGTAGTCTTGAGCCTGGGACGGCCTTCCCGGCAAGCTCCACTTACCGGGGTCTCGATCTTCTGTCTTGTATACTTTGTTTTTGAATGGTTTTATATGGAGCAGGAAGGTCTCCGGCAAGCACGTGGTAGGCCCTGCCGCGGGAAGCTGCTACTGCCCGTGCACAAGTTGGGGTACTGAGGTACCCCTACCTTAGTACACCGACAGGAGCCCCCGGGCCTGGGCCACACACGGTGCCGAGCGCTGTTGGGCCAGGCCCAAAACAGTGCACGGGCACACGCGGCCCACGGCACGCCGAATCCACTTCCGCATCCGCCGCGTCCCTCCGTAACGGCACGCGTCGATTGCGGCGTCGTGGGATGGGACGTGGCCACGTTCTTTTAATGGAAAGAGCGAAACGCCCCCCCACTTCCCCATAAAAGAAGAGGAAGCAGGAGCGGTTCCCCTCCTACGCTTTCATTGCTTCTTCTTCCATCTCCAGAGATCCCCTTTGCACTCCGCCTCCACATCTCCTCCGCCGTCTTCCGCATCTGCGGCGCCGCCGGACTCTTCGTCCCCCTTCCCTCGCCGCCTCCGCCATGGCCCCGAAGACCGAGAAGGGGAAGGCAGAGAAGACTAAGAAGGAGAAATCCGAGCAGGCGGCGAGGCTCACCTTGCTGCGGAAGCGGAACGTCGTCTTCTCGCCGCGGCTCAGCGCGCGGGAACTCTGGAACAAGTACTACTTGTTCTGGGCCAAGGAGACCAAGGCGCATCCTCGGACCAGAGCTTATCCTGCCGCCGCCAAGGACAACTATCCCGGTGGGTACTTCTTCTTCGCAGCTTTCTTCCATTGCGGCCTTTGTCCCCCTTTTTCCGATTTCTTCTGCGATATCATGCACACCTACGGCCTCCACCTTCTTGACTTCACCCCCAACGCCATCCTCACGATGGCGGTTTTCGCACATATGTGCGAAAACTATATTGGGATATATCCGAATGTAGCGCTGTTTAGGCACTTCTTCACCCCTAGAGCAGAGGCCGGCGCCCCCCTCTCCGGAGGAATATCTTGGGTCTTTCGTTTGAACAAGAAGGAGTCCTACTTGCCGGGGGAGCTCCGCGGCAAGTGGAAGGAGTGGCGTGCAGACTGGTGTTGGATAGTCGAGGACGAGCCGCAACCTTTCACTACGCCGCGCACAACACCTATCGTGCGCGGCAGGGACTGGAGCGAGCTGGATTCGGACGACATCAAGCTCAACGTCGCCCTCATCCGGATTCTTCGTCTTCGAGTAGCAAAGTTGTCTGTCGGAGAAGTAGGCACAGATTTCCTTCGCCGCCGTATTGCCCCTCTACAGGATAGGAAGAGGCCGGCATGGGAGTATGGCAACGCGGCGGACATAATGAGGCTGCGCCCCGGGCTAAACTTCAACTTCACGGCGCTGGAGCTGAAGGGGATGGTCCGGGAACTCTTTAAACACGATCCGACCCACCCCGAGTGGTTCAGATCTCCCCGGGGAGTGGTGCCCCTCTGCAACAGCACGGCCCGGGATCCTCTTCGCGCCATGATGCCCGCGTGTGATTCGCACGGCGTGGACCGCACATGGATTCCGCCCAAGTCATCAGACATCCTCAGCTTCTTCGACAACCTTGTGGAGGTGGCGAAGAACAAGGATGAAATCAAGGGGCTCACACGGGACACCACCGACCAAGAGATTGCCTATATAGCTTCTCGGGTTGAAGAGGCCGCTGCAGCCGCAGCGGTAGGAGAATTTGGCTATACACCTGATGAGGCAGAGGCTGCGGATGCGTCCTGCCAAGCGGAGGAGGCGGAGATCCGCAGACTGCTGCAGCTTCCTCCCGACGCGCTCGCCGGGGTCCCCTCTTTGAGGCACTCCGGGATCCCCGGAATCGTGACCGAGGCCGCGGCAAGAGGCGGCGCTGCCGGAGGGAACAGAGGCGCCGCAGGGAGCGGAGGCGCCGGAGGGGGCGGAGGCGCCGGAAAGAGCACGGCCGCGGGGCAAGGTGCTGGGTCCAGCAAGCCTGCCGGGGAGGAGGAGGAGGAGGAGGGCATCAGGGCCGACGAGGACTCCGACGGGTCTCTGGGGCTCTACGCCGACGACCTCTCCTCGTCATCGGAGACCTCCCTGCCTCGGGCAAGTCCCAGGCGATCTCCGCTGAAGCGTCTCCGCAAGGCGACGACGGGGACGAGGGCGCAGGTGCCCCGACAACAACCAACTCGCCGGGCGGCGCGAGCTACCCGGGGGAGTCAAGCTGCGACGGGGGCGCCCGGCGCACCAACCATGGCGGGAGCGACCCGCACGTAGGCCACGGCGGAGGCGCCCCGCACGTCAGCGCCAAGCGGAGGAGGGTCTTCGCAAAGCGGAGCGGCTGCTCCGCCCGCCCCCCGGGCCTCGGCGCCCACAGGGGCCGGGGCCTCGCAGCCCCCAGCCCCGGGGACCGCCAAGCGCCCGAGGGAATCTTCGCCTCCTGCTCCTCGCGCGGACGCGCCTCAGGTGGCGTTCGACTTCTCCGCCCTGAGCGACGACGACGACGACGAGGAATAGGAGTAAGAGCTTGAGGCTTTGTATCTTCTTTAGCTTCGTCTTGATTCTTGTTGATTCTGATCTTGCTTCTTGCTTTGATTTCAGGACCCTGGCCGAGCGAGTGGCGAAGAAGGCCAAGGTGCCCGTCGTCGAGGTCGCGGACGATTCGCCCGTCGCGGCGACTGGAGACGCGCCGGAGACGAGCCTGCCGGACCCGAGCGCTGCTCCGAGGAGCAGCCCCCAGCGCAGCCCCCAGCGTAAGTCTGGATTCAATCTTTCCGCTCGCCGGGCGCGCTTGAGGATCTTGTTTATGCTGACATCTTGTTGTTCTTGTTGTTGTCTTGATCGTCTTATGCAGAGGTCGAGCCACAGCGACAGGAGCATCCGGAGACCGCTCCCGAGGAGCCGCAGGCCCTGCCGTCCCCGCCAAGGATGAACTCTCCGGCAAGGGAGAGTGCTCCGCCAAGGGTGGGTACTCCGCCAAGGGCGAGTACCCCGCCAAGGGCGAGCAGTCCGGCGAGAGTGGCCACCCCGCCAAGGCAGAGCTCCCCGGCGAGGGAGCCCGCCGTTGATGAAGTCCGCCAAGGTATGTTTTGCAACTCCGTCTTCTTGAGCTCGTCTTTTTTTGGATATTTGCTTGAACTTCTTCTTCTTTTTCTTCTTCTTCTAGATCCTCCTCCCCCAGAACAAATGGAGACGGAAACCATCGTCGTGGAGGAGGACGCGCAGGGCGATGGCGGCAACGCCCCTGTCGCTGAGGACTCGGCGGGAGCCGCCGAGCCGGCTGTGGAGGAGACCGCTCCAGCCGCAGACGCGGCGGACGGGGAGGGGGACGGCGGCCATACTGCCGGCCCGGAGGCGGCAGGAGCGTCGAGCGCTGCGCCGGCCGCCGACCCCTCCACCGAGAAGGAGCCGTCTGCCTATTATCTTGAGGCCCCCAATGGCGTTTACATCCAAGTGCCGTGGGGTTCTTCATCGCGAGCCCCCGCGGAGGGCGAGGCCTTTGATGGAGAGGTCCTCGCCTCCGCGGGTCTGAAGATCGTCGAGGCGCCCGGCGGAAGCGACGGGCCCGAGGAGGAGAAGCTGCTTCAACAGCTCCTGGCCCTTTACCGGGCCAGGCAGGCGAAGCTTGCGTCTCGGGAGGCCCTTGCCGCCAAGGCCGCCGTTGAGATGGAGAAGCGCGCGGCAGAGCTCCGCGCCGCCAACCAGGCTGCCCTCCGCGACGTGGCGGAGGAGCACGAGAGGCTCGCCGGGGAATACCAGGAGTGGCTGTTGGAGAAGGCTGAGGCCGAGGAGCAGCAGCGGCTCGCTGGAGAGGAGCTGTCCCGGCGAGAGGGGGAGCTCACCCAACGGAAGGTCAACCTCGACTCCCATGAGGAAGACCTTGCCGCCCGGGAGCAGGCCCTTGGCGGGGAGCTGAAGGAGGCGAAAACCGCCGCGGCTGCCGCGGAGACCGCCAAGGAGGAGCTCGCGGCCAAGGTCGCGCAACTGGAGGAGTCTCTGAAGGCGAGCGTGGAGAGGGTCACCGCGCTCAACACAGAGCGCGAGAAGGACGCCCACACAAACTCCGAACTCCAGGTGCGTCTCTCCAAGAAGGGCGACGAGCTGAAGGCCGCCAAGGACTCGATTGAGGATCTGGAGCTGAAGGTTTCCACGTTGAAGGACTCGCTCGACGCCGTCCGGGACCGGGAAACCAAACTGAAGGAAGAGCTCCGCAGGGAGCGAGGCTTGGTGGAGAGCGCCAATACTGCAGCTGAGAACTTCCGCCGGACCGTCGAGGTGTGGACCGACGACTTGGTGGCCTCTGCATCCAACATCGACCAGGAGCTGCTGGCGCTGAAAGTTGAGCATCTCATCTACTCTCCGGATCCAAACCTCCCTCACAGCGCCAAACTCAGCCTCTTCTTCAGAGGGATTGCGCCGGCTCTTGCAGATCTTCGGAAGAAGCTCCCCGCGCAACTGGCCGAGGAGTCGCGCCAGCTCTGCGCGGGAACCTTGGAGCGCGTTTTGACGAAGATTGTATACCGCAATCCCGGTATAAACCTCACCAACGTTCTCCGCAGCTTGCCGGCCGACGCGAACACGGAGGCGCTGAAAGAGCAGGTCGCCCACATCATTGCCAAAGTGAACAAGATCTCCAGGATTGAGGGCGACCGCGTAGATTAGGCCTCCTTTTTCTTCATCTCTTTTTGTTGCTGCATAGGGTGTTATGAACTCATTAATCATTGCGACAAGTTATCCTTTGTAAGATATTTATCTTATTTTGATCAATCAGTGCACTGTTATCTTCCTTGTCTTAGTCCTTTACTTTGTATGCTTTTAACCCTACGCTCCCGGGGAGCTTGCCGGCAAGGGGTCTTTGCCGCGAGCGCTGAGTACTGGACTCTGAGCAGCCTGCCGGCCAAGGTCTTACCGGTAAGCAACCTTGCCGCAACTAGTCGCAACGCACTTAGCTTGCTGAGTGAACTCAGAAACGAAGCAAGGGCGCGACACCTGTCGCAGCTCACTTAAGTCGTTGAGCGTACTCGAAAACAAGATAAGGGTGCGGCTAGCTACGGGTAGGTTCCTCCGCGCACAGGTTTTCCATACAACGTGTGGATGTTCAAGGAAGACAACTAAAATTTAAAAATTTGAATTGCTCAAATTCTAGTAACTTAGCTTTCATGATCAGTGCGTTCTCCGGCAAGCTTCTTTTTCTTGAACAACACTTGGTTCACCTTCCATCTCCTTCCCCCCCGGCAAACTTGTGCACGAGGAACATTCCTTCTGCTTAAGAGGCAAGAAAAAAGAAGAGGGAAACAAGTATATGGCCTTTCGGCGTGCTAATGCTTACCGGATTTGTATATTGCACAAAATGCCAAATAACGCATGCAAATAGCGAAGAAAAGCATGGAAAAGGCAAATAGCGCAAAACACAAAGCTTTACTGATGCACGGGGTCTGCGCCCGGCTTTGTACAAAGGGTTACATGCAACAGCGGCAAAGCTTGTACAAAAGGTGGTTGCCGGAGCGGATCACGGCAACCGCGCCTTATGGGTGAAACTTGCGAAGATGCTCTATGTTCCAGGAGTTGCTCACCGGTAAGCCTTCTTCGGTCTCAAGGCCGACAGCGCCGGGCCTTGTGACTTGTCTCACCCGATAAGGGCCTTCCCACTTCGGCGTCAACTTGTTGTAATTCTTGGCGGACTGACCACGCCGAAGAACAAGGTCGCCTTCCTCGAGACTCCTGGCCTTGACCTTGCGGCTATGGTAGCGACGCAAGGCTTGCTGGTATCGAGCAGCTCGTACAGCAGCCTGGAGACGTTCCTCCTCGAGGAGCAATGCATCATCTTGCCGCAGTTGCTCTTGCTCGAGCTCATCATAAGCGAGCACTCGAGGAGATCCGTATACGAGTTCCGTGGGGAGAACTGCCTCTGCTCCATAGACTAGAGCAAAGGGTGTCTGTCCGGTGGCTCGACTTGGTGTCGTTCTGATTGACCAAAGAGCCGCCGGTAGCTCCTCTATCCAGTTTTTTCCGCACTTGCGCAGCCTGTCAAAGGTCCTTGTCTTGAGTCCGCGCAGCACTTCAGCATTTGCCCTCTCCGCTTGACCGTTGCTCCTTGGGTGAGCAACAGAAGCGAAACAGACCTTGGCGCCAAGGTCTTGGACGTATTGCATGAAGGTGCGACTAGTAAATTGCGTACCGTTGTCGGTGATGATCCTGTTAGGGATTCCGAAACGGCAAACAATCGACCTGAAGAACCTGACCGCTGACTGTGCTGTCACCTTTCTCACTGGTTCCACTTCTGGCCACTTTGTGAACTTGTCGATTGCGACGTACAAGTACTCAAAGCCCCCGACAGCACGAGGGAAAGGGCCGAGGATATCGAGCCCCCAGACCGAGAAGGGCCAGGACAAAGGGATTGTTTGGAGAGCTTGAGCTGGCTGATGAATTTGCTTTGCATGGTACTGGCACGCTTCACACTTGGTTACTAGTGCAGTTGCATCTTGGAGGGCTTCTTGCCAAAAGAACCCTTGCCGGAAAGCCTTCCCGGCAAGCGCCCTTGCGCCAATATGATGGCCGCATATGCCTCCATGGATTTCTGCCAACAGCTTCTGTCCATCTTCTCTGGAAATGCACTTCAACCTGACACCATTGAGTCTTCTTCTGTACAACCCGTTATCCACGAACTGGTACATACTTGACTGCCTGGTTATCTTTTCTATCTCTTGAGGGTCGTCGGGAAGTTCTCCAGTTTGCAGAAAACGGACGATCTGCTGTGCCCATGCCGGAGCATGGGGCTCAACGGCAAGGACTAAAGGCTCGAGGGCCTCTGCGGCGACCTCAGCTTCCACGGCAAGAACCTCTGGTTCTGCTGGAGCAGATGGTCCCCTGGCAAGTTCGCCGGGGCGAGGCTTGTCGGGAACACTTGCTTCAACTGCACAGATCCGAGGATCTGCAGGAGCAAACTGTTCCTCAGCGTTTTGATCGTTGATCTTGGGGACCTTGGCGGCGGTTTCAGGAAGATCCGCCGGCAAGTATTCGCCGGAGACCAACTTTCTCTTCTTGGACTGCCCAACTGATGGTGTAACGGATGGTTGAGTCAGCTTGAGCAAGAAAGTCCCTGGTTCCACAGGTAACTTCATCGAAGCACACTTTGAAAGGCCATCTGCAATTTCATTCTGAGCTCTCGGGACGTGCTCCATTTGCAGACCCTCAAAATGCTCTTCAAGCTTCCTCACTTCATCTACATAAGCTTCCATCAAAGGGCTCTGGTAACTCTTGTTGACTTGTCGGACCACCAACTGAGAATCTCCCCGGACAATCAGCTTTCTGATCCCAAGTTCGGCTGCAATTCTGAGGCCGGCAAGCAAGCCTTCATACTCAGCAGTGTTGTTTGTCGCTTGCTCCCTGGGAAAGTGCATTTGGATAACATACTTGAGGTGCTCTCCGGTGGGCGCGATGAGTACCACGCCGGCACCGGCGCCTTGCAGTGAGAAGGCTCCATCAAAGTACATTACCCATTCACTTGTTGCTTCTTGTACGGGTGCACTTGTTTCTGGAATTTCTTCATCGGGCGTTGGGGTCCACTCAGCTATGAATTCTGCCAAAGCTCGGCTCTGTATGGTTGAAGTACTTTCAAACTTGAGACCAAAGCTCGACAGCTCCAGTGCCCACTCAACGATCCTGCCTGTTGCTTCTGGATTGTGCAATATCCTTTTCAGCGGAAAGCGAGTGACCACTGTTATCTCATGTGCTTGGAAGTAATGGCGCAGCTTTCTCGAGGCCATGAGGAGGCCGAAAAGCAACTTCTGCACCCCGGTGTATCTTGATCTAGCCCCCTGCAAGAGGGAACTCACAAAATACACCGGGCGCTGCACCATCCTTCTTCGCACTTCTCCTTGATCCTGCGCAGAGTTGTCCTTGTCGGGGCCAGAGCTTGCCGGAGTACCCCCCTGCTTGTCGCTGGATCCGCTTGCCGGTGGTGTTCACTCCTCGTCGGCCTCCCTCTCCGCTACTAACGCAGCACTAACCACCTGGTTGGTTGCCGCTAGGTATAGCAGCAACTTCTCCTGTGGTCTAGGTGCGACAAGTATTGGAGTGGAGGATAGGTACCGTTTCAAGTCCTGCAGCGCTGCCTCCGCTTCTGGAGTCCACTTCATGGGACCTGCCTCCTTCAAGATTTTGAAGAAAGGTAGGGCACGTTCTGCAGACTTTGAAATGAACCTACTGAGGGCAGCCACACAACCTGCAAGCCTTCTGACATCCTTGACGCGCTTCGGGGCTTCGATCTGCTCGATGGCTTTTATCTTGTCGGGGTTAGCTTCAATCCCCCTCTGTGACACAAAGAACCCGAGAAGCTTGCCGGAGGGGACTCCAAAGACGCACTTCTCGGGGTTCAACTTAAGCTGTATCTTGCGCAGGTTCTGAGATGTCTCTTCCAAATCTTGGACCAGGGTATCCTTGCTCTTGCTCTTCACCACGATATCATCCATGTAAGCCTCTACATTTCTATGGATCTGTGGCTCAAAAGCAGTATATACTACCCTTGCAAAGGTTGAGCCTGCATTCTTCAGTCCAAATGGCATGCGTATGAAGCAATACGTGCCACATGGAGTGATAAATGCAGTCTTCTCTTCATCTTCCTTGGCCATGAAAATCTGATGGTAGCCTGAATATGCATCAAGGAAAGAGAGCAGCTCACATCCGGCAGTGGAGTCAACAATCTGGTCAATGCGCGGCAAGGGAAATGGATCCTTAGGACATGCTTTATTCACATCGGTGAAGTCTATACACAGTCTCCACTTCCCGTTGGCCTTGCGCACGACGACTGGGTTTGCCAACCACGTCGGATGGATCACACCTCTAACTAGGCCTGCTGCCTCTAGCTTCTTGATCTCTTCGTTGATGAATTCTTGGCGCTCCACGGCTTGCTTCCTCACCTTCTGCTTGATGGGCCGCGCATGAGGACAAACAGCAAGCTTGTGCTCAATTACCTTCCTGGGAACACCGGGGATGTCAGATGGTTGCCATGCAAACACATCGACATTCGCCCGCAGGAAGGCAACGAGCGCGCTTTCCTATTTGCTGTCAAGTGTGGCACTGATGGTGAAGGTACCACCAGTGCCGTCCTCCTTGGCAGACACCTTCTTGGTTGCCGGAGGAGCGGCCATCTCCTTTTTACACTTGCCGGTGGAGCTCGATGGAACGTCCTCGACGGCAGCGCAGCACTCCGAAGAGGTGCGGTTGCCGGAGTGGGCCCCAGAGCACTTGCCGGACTTGGTCTTCGTCTTCTTCCCCCCGGGAGCTTCAGCGGCAAGTGTGTCCTTCTCTGCCGCGGCTGCTGCATCCCGGTAGATCTTGTCGGCGCAGACAAGCGCATCTTTCTTGTCGCCATGAACAGTGATGACGCTTATCGGCCCCGGCATCTTGAGTACATTGTAGGCGTGGTGGGAAGCTGCCATGAACTTGGCGAGGGCGGGACGGCCGAGTATCCCATTATATGGCAATGGGATATCGGCGACGTCGAATGTGATGCGCTCAGTCCTGAAGTTGAGCTCCCCGCCAAAGGTCACCGGCAGAGTTATCTTCCCCTTGGGCTTGCTCCTTCCCGGGTTGATTCCTTGGAAAGAACCGGTCTCTTCGAGCTCGCCATCTGGGATTTGGAGTTTCTTGATCACAGCAGAGGAGATCAAGTTTAGCCCGGCCCCGCCGTCAACCAACATTTTGGTGACCTTGAGGTTGCGGATGGTGGGTGAGACCAGCATCGGCAAGCATCCGACCGATGTGATGCGGTCAGGGTGATCCTCAAGATCAAAAATGATGGGCGTGCTGGACCATTTGAGGAGCCGGCGCGACTCCACGGGCGGTTCTGCTGCATTCACTTCCCGCACCCACTGCTTGAGTTGGCGGTGGGAAGTGTGCAGAGAGGCGCCACCGTCGACGCACAGGACCTCCGTGGCCTTCTGGAACTCCTGCTCGCTGTTATCTTCATCCTCCATGTCATCGTCGTCGTCTTCTTCGTCCTTGTCGCGGCCCCGGGGAGGTCGGTCACCTTGCCGCTGCTTGGCCTTGCCGCGGCGTCCTCCCCGGCCATTGAATGGCCGCTTCTTGCTTGGTTCTCCTCCGCCACCTTGGGCCTTCTCCTTGTCGCGCCTCTCGTACTCAGCTTTCTGCTGCTCGACGAGGTACTCGACGCGCTTGCAGTTGGAGAGGTCGTGGCCCTTGGTGCGGTGGATTTTGCAGTATTGCTTGTCGGAGCCGTCCTGCTTGTCGGCTGCCGCTACAGGGGCAGGCTCCTTACCGGAGCCGCCAGCCTGTGTTTGCTTGGCGGGAGCCTCCTTGCCGAACTTCTCGACGGCAAGCACTTCCTTCTTGTTCTTCCATCTGTTGTTCCGCCGCCGGCTCTTCTTTGCCGGGGCGGCGTCGTCGCTGTCGCTTCCCCCTGCGCCAGCATCCTCCCCGGGGAGTTTCCTCCCCTCTTCTGCGCGCGCGCAATTATCAGCTAGAGCATAAAGCTCGCTGACATCCCGTATCTTGGTCATGGCCATTTCTTCACGCATGCGGCGGTTACGCACGTTCTGGTGGAACGCGCTGATAACCGCGGCAGGGTGGACGTCGGGGATGTTGTGCTGCACACGACTAAAGCGTTGGATGTACTTGCACAGGGGTTCTCCTTCCTTCTGGGCCAGAATGTGGAGATCGCTCTCCTGGCCATGGGGTTTGTGGCCGCCCGTGAAGGCGCCAACAAACTGATGGCAAAGGTCCGCCCAAGAAGAAATGGAACCTTCCGGCAAGTGCATAAGCCAAGAACGGACGTTTGGCTTAAGCACTAGCGGGAAGTAGTTCGCTAGTATCTTCTCGTCGCGCCCCCCGGCAGCCTGCACCGCGATGGTGTAAATGCTGAGGAATTCCGAGGGGTGCGTCTTGCCGTCGTACTTCTCCGGTACGTCGGGCTTGAAGTTCTTCATGCTGGGCCACTGGACGCGCCGCAGCTCACGGGTAAACGCAGGGCAACCTGCCGCGTACGGCAAGTCGCCTGGTTCACCGGGCGCGCACGCGTCGACAGCGGCTCCAGCTCGCTGATCTGATTGCCGTCGAGCTTCTCGGCAGCGCTCGATCGTCGTTCGAGCGTCTTCTTGTCGCCGATCGTCAAGGACCCGGCGCTGGTCCCGACGAGCCCGCGGATCCGACGACGCCGTGGAGTCGTCGTCGACGTTGATCCGGCGGGGAGGCGTCTTCTGTTTCCGCGGCGGGGAGTGCACGGTTGTCGCACCCCCGGCGGTCTTGTCGCCGTCGGCCTTCGTCTTCTCGACTTGCCGTGGCCGCGAGGTCGCCGGCTGCTGCGGCGTATCGTTGTTGGCGAAGGCGATCAGGCTCTGGATGGTTGCCCTCCAGTCTTCGGCCTTGTCTGCCGCTGGAGGGAAGTCAAGGAGCAGTTGCGCCCTTGCGAGCGCTTCCGCTGGAGTGGAGGGGAGCGGGGGCGAGCGGCACGAGGAGCGGGATATGCTCGGACTCCTAACAGGGTTAGAAGGAGCAGGGTCCCGCCCCGGCGACCGCGCCTTGCTGGTGCCCGGACGGCGGTCCGGAGCGTCCCGCGAGCCTCCGGTTTTCCCTTGGCCCAGCAAGCGGATGCCACCTCCCGTGGCATGGCGCTGCTGAGTTGTTGTTTGCTGAGATGGACGTGGCGCGTCCACGGAGACCGAAGCTCGGTCGTCCGTCTTGTCCTTGGATTTGGTCGCGCCGCGAGTTTCCTCGCCGGCGACCACCCTTCCGACGGCGTCTCCCCCGCCCACCGTTGGCTCTGGCGGTGGCGGATGAGACGCAGACGGGCCTGCGACCTCCGAAACCTTCTTCTTCGGGGCCATGGCGCAGTTGTTGATGAAGCTAACGAATTTGGAGAGGTTGATGAAGAATGCGCCCGCGTGAACGCCGGATCAGGTTCGCACAACCTCGACGCCCCCTACCTGGCGCGCCAAAGATGTCGGGGGAAACTGTCCACCACGAGCACCTATGGGACCGGAGCCCCTTGTTCGTGCGGTAAGGGAGCGGAGGGAGCACAAAGAGCAGATCGTAGAGAGCACGCGGGCAGTTTTACCCAGGTTCGGGCCGCGATGGACGCGTAAAACCCTACTCCTGCTTGTTTGTATTGAGTTGGAGAGCTCGGGAGCTTGAAGAACTAGCTACACCGAGCGAATGAGTGATCTAGGTTCCGAACCCCTTCTACGTTGTGCATGGGCCTCCTTTTATAGCTCAAGGGGTCACCGACAGGTGTCAACGTAGGGGAAGGGGTAAAAACGTAAAAGTGGTGGTAGTTGTAACAGTGCGGGAATAGTGGAGCTACAGTGGATGAACAATGGTAGCTACCTACTTTGACAGTGGGGGACAAGAGCATTTAATGCCCGTCGCCGTCGACCCCAAAAGCACCCGCCCTTGCGTCTCCGTTTGCCACGGCGATGGCTTTTCCACCGTGGAGTGCCACCGTGTCCCCCAGGTTGCACAGCCATCCACCACGCGTCCCTGGAATGGCTCCAGGGCGACGCGTGGACTGATGCGCTGGAGCGCGGGCACACAGCGTAATTTTCCCCGGCAAGCACCTTGCCGGGGTCTTGACCTTGCCGGGCCCGGGAGCTTGTCGGGCTCTGAAGCTTGTCGCTCCCCGGGCCCTGCCGGGGCGCACGTCGCGCCGGGGCGTGTCTTCGGTAATGTGATCTTCTAGTCTTCCTGGCAAGCTCCCCTTGCCAGGGTCTTGTGCTGGTGATGTAGTCTTGAGCCTGGGACGGCCTTCCCGGCAAGCTCCACTTACCGGGGTCTCGATCTTCTGTCTTGTATACTTTGTTTTTGAATGGTTTTATATGGAGCAGGAAGGTCTCCGGCAAGCACGTGGTAGGCCCTGCCGCGGGAAGCTGCTACTGCCCGTGCACAAGTTGGGGTACTGAGGTACCCCTACCTTAGTACACCGACATCTTTATTCTTACTAGCAAAAGAATTATCAATTATCACATCACTAGTGGGTAAAGGGTTTGCAATCCTATCATCCCCAAGCTTAGAGCTTCCCATATCATCACTTTCAGAGTTGGTACCAAAAAGATTTCAAGATCATAATTAGCATTATCATCATTTTCCCAATCACAATAAGTAACATGCATATCATAATCAAAATCATCTTCAATAGTACCTACGGACGTATCATCAAGATGATAATTAAGGCAATAAACTTCACCTTCTTCTTTAAACTTACAATCGTTAGGATAAAAGTTGATGGGAGGAATATGCTCAGGTCAGGTTGATACCCATTCTTCTTCTTTCATTCTCCTCTTCCTCCTCCTCTTCTTTTTCTTCTTCTTAACCTTAGGAGGGAGTGGTTGGAGATGAAGCTTCTCCACATATCCTGGTTTATCATTAGAAACAATAGGGGAAACTTGGGAGAAACTCTCCTTTTTATTAGCAGAAATATAAGAGACATTTTTATACTTTGGTAAAGTTCCCTCCTTTATAATCTTACCTATGTAATCATTTTCATGACAATTAACAACACAATAGAGATGGCAATTTTGCAAAGTGTTTTTTATTCCTATGGCATTAACATCTAGCCATGAAGTCTTTTCTGATAACTCTTCACACATCAAAAATAACATAAGCTCATCATAAAGATCAGAGGTGATCATGTTATCACACAACCGGTTAACAGTTATGTTTTGAAAGTTCATGCATTGAAAATTAAAGTGACCCTCTATACGACAAAGTTCACAAGTAAAAGGATAAAGGTCACACAATTCTCTAGCAATTTCATTTAAATCTCTGACCCAAGTGATTGTTCTTTCATGCTTATGTTGCTTACAATACTTCTCTTCTTCAATCATAGGCCTTTCACAAGGTCTATCCACTCCACAAAAATTAACATGCTTATATAAAACTTCATTTTTAGGAATTGGATCATGCATGTTGCAATCATCATGAACAATTTCATTTTCTTTGCAAGTCTCTTTAAAAGGTTTATGATACTTGATCCAATCCTCCTTAGGCATATTAAGATGTGAAGCAAAAGATTTGAGGAAATCAACAAGGAGTTGTGAATCAAGCCCAAACTTAGCACTAAACTTATTAAAACTTGTAGTTTCAACAAAAGACTTAATGCAATCATACTCATAAATTATACCTGACTCTTTACCTTTGTCGATCTCCCAATCTTCAGTGTTGCGTTGAATTCTTTCAAGGAGTTCCCATTTAGCATCAATCTTTTTGTTTGTGAAAGAACCCATAGAGGAAGCGTCGAGCAAATCTTTATCCTGTCGAGAAAGCCTCGCATAGAAATTAGTAATAATCATATCTTTGGGGAGCCCATGGTTAGTGTCAGGGATATGACTAACAGGTATGAACCGGCTAGTGTAAACCGGCTTAGCTGTGTTATACTTGGTTATAATATTTAGTAAAGGCTACGGCCCATGAGATCTTAGGGCCCATGTATAGAAGTGTGGTTTGTAAACCGCCAAGCGATGTAACTTGAGAGATAAGGAAGAAAAGACAGAGACCGAGGCGGACACAAGTATGAGCCGGCCTCGGGACTCTGTAAACCGGACCAGGCGTCACCTCTATATAAAGGGACGACTCGGCGACGGTTCAAGGACAAGCAAGAATCAATCCGTCGAGACTACAGGCAAGCGAATCCGCTCCCTGTAATCCGACGCCCAAGCAATACCAAACCAACTAGACGTAGGCTTTTACCTTCATCGAAGGGGCCGAACTAGTATAAACTCTCTGTGTCCTTTGTGTGCTATGAACCCCTTCAAGCTAACCCGTGCGATGGTTCCATCATCAAGTCCGTTAAACCGGACATCTGCCGTGCTATTTCCACGACAGTTGGCGCCCACCGTGAGGCCTCCGCACGATGGTTTCGAGTTCTTGAAGGGCAGCTTTGAAGGGCTCAAGGGTTACGCGGTCGGCCGGATGACCAAGAGTCGCCGCGGTCGGATCTACATCGACGACGCAGGTTGGGGACCGGAGGCCGATTCAATCGAATACGGGTACCGGGTTCCTTTCGGTGGCATCCAACTCTTCATTGGCAAAATCGGCGAACCGGGACCTGAGCCGGACATCTTCCCCAACATCGTCGAGCCGGCTCAGCGTACGAGATCGGCCTGGATTCAGCCCGCCGTGAAGCACGTGTTCGTTGGAGCAATCCACGGGGTTCGAGCCAAGGACAGATCGGAATCTGATGGTGCAACAGTTGTCTACTCAGACGACGAATCTTCATCCGGAGAAACCGAGTCTCTGTATCAGTTGCAGGACGGCCGGTCTGAGGGCGAGTCCGACAGAAATAGTATTCCGGACCCCTTCGGTCCGCCAAACCGGGTGGCTGTCTTTATGGCCGGTTCACAGCCCCCGGTGAACGGGGCGACAGCAGAAGCTGGTGTAGGGGGGAGCGGCACGACCCTCTCACCTACTGACGTTCTATCCACCTTGATGGACGAGTTCACAGCTAAAGCAGTGGAAACAGTAGCTCTAGCAGACAAGGCGCATCATGATGCAGAGCTCCTTCAGTTGAAAGGCCGGATTGATCAGTTAAAGGAAGATATGAAGGCAGAGAGAGAGATGATAGCGGTGAGACAAGCAGAGTTGGATGATCAAGCTTTTCACCTAAGGATGGAACAGGCCTCTACACAGGGCGTAAGAGGTCGGAAGTACCAGTCTCGTATACCGCCGGTTTACGAAGCGATGGATCTGTTTAGAACACCAGGGGCAGGGACCAGCAATAATCCCACTTTAAACCAAAGGGCACCCCCAGTCAGGAATGAGCCGGTTCGACAGCCTGCGGTGGAGCAAGACCGGTGGATCACGTCTACACCTCACCCATCAGGTCACTATTCGAACCCGTTGGATAACATCGTTGCGGCTGCAGCGCGATTGGCCGCTTTACCCGATGAGGGGACGTCCCGTGTGGCAGTGGAGGCGCGCCGGGTCAAGGAACTACTTAATACGACGTTGATACAACAGCAAGCATATTCTCATAGCAGGGAAAGGCTACATTCAACACCACGTCCCAGCCGAAGTTATACTAGGCATTGGGAGGAGACAGAAGTGTCTAGCAGCGAACGCAGGAGGCATCAGCGCAGACAGGATAATCCGGCGGGTACAGCGGCACCAGCTCCGGATATAAACCGGGTTAGATCAGGAGCCCGGGAAGAGGTTCGTCAAACAACGTCGGTTCACACAGCCACAACAGAAACAGGAGTTACGACGAGTTTTTTTGGGGTGCAGTGTCTTATCCCCGCTTTACGGGGTGTCAAGCTGCCTAAGGATTTTAAAGGGCCCCGCAAGGTACCTAATTACACGGCAGATTTAGCTCCGGAAGCTTGGGTGGAAAGTTATGAGATGGCCATGGAGATGCTGGACGTGGATGAATCAGCTTGTGCTAAGTATTTTACTATGATGCTTGAAGGTACGGCCCGGACCTGGCTGAAGGGTTTACCCCCGAACTCTATCGGATCATGGGGGGAACTACGCAGCCAGTTTATCAAAAACTTTAAAGATACATGCAAACAGCCGATGTCAGTGGTGGATCTAGCAGCTTGTGTGCAAGGAGAACAAGAGTCTACAGCAGCTTGGGTGCGGAGAGTAGCGGAGATCTTACACTCTTCGAATGGTATCAATCCTAGTACGGCGATAGTGACCTTGGAAAACAATTGCCGGTTTGAATCTTTAAAATTAAAGCTCGGACGGCTTAAAAGGGATTGTAATGATATGGGAACTCTCATGAGTGCCTTGGTAAAATATGGAGACTCTGATAATACCAAGTATCCATAAGCGGAAGGAGACAAGACAGGGAAGGTTAGCAAGTCTGGTAAACCGGCGCTAGTTAATCCGGCTGCTACGAGTTTTTTGGGCAAACGGAAGGCAGAGGGTGGCTCTGACTTCGTGGCCAACACTCAAGTTCAAGGGGATTTTCAGCACAGCCTGGGAAATCCGCCTTCACAAACCGGCAGAGGAACCCTTAGTTGGGATCAAGAATTAGATCAGCCTTGTCCGAAACATGGCATGAAAGGACGACTGGCAAAGCATACCATAAGGGAGTGCAGGCCCCTTATGAAGGCAATGGCGGGCCGCTTCAATCCTCATGACAGGCCTCCAAATGGCGGTTCAGGTCCTGGATTTTATGGTCCAGGCCATCAGGGGAACAGCTCCGGATCAGGGTATAGGAGCAATAACAATGGTTATCAAAACCGGGCAGGTAATCAGAATAATAAAGGAAATTATAATAATCAGGGCAATCAGTCACATCATCAAGGTGGTTACAATAACCAGAGCAATCAGCAGCAGGGCCAAGGGAATTATAATGGTCAGGGAAATCAGCAGCAACAGCAACCGCAATCTGGATATCAGAGTAATCCGAAGGAATTAAACAGTGGGCAATATCATGTCTTCACCACAAGTCTGTGCAAGAGAGATCAGAAGGTTTTGAAGCGGGCTGTTAACGCAGTTGAACCGGCAACACCGCAATTTCTGCGCTGGTCCGAGCAGCCCATTGTGTGGAGCAGAGAAGACCACCCGATGCGGGTGGATAATCCGGGCCATTTAGCCTTGGTGGTGGCACCTCAGGTGGGAGGCTACAAATTCACTAAGGTTCTCATGGACGGTGGTAGCAGTATCAATATCTTGTACTATGAGACTTTCCGTCATATGGGTCTGACGGATAAGAAGTTAAGGCAATAAAATACAGTGTTTCATGGAGTGGTCCCAGGTAAATCGGCTTATCCAGTTGGAAAGATTGACTTAGAAGTTACCTTTGGGAATGAGTATGATTCCAGGTCAGAGATGATAAATTTCGAAGTCGTCAAAATCAAAAGCCCATATCACGCTCTGTTTGGAAGGAAGGTTTATGCTAAGTTTATGGCTAGGCCATGTTATGTTTATTTGCAGCTTAAAATGCCGGGTCATAAGGGCACGATCACGGTTCATGGAAGTCGCAAGATAGCAGTGGAATGTGAAGAGGGAGATGCAGCCTATGCAGAAGCAGTATGTGCCACGGAAGAATTGAAATTTTATAAAGATAATGTTGATCCAGCAGATATGACTCCGCTGAAGAAGCCAACTACCGAGCATTATCTGGCGTTGAAGTTTAAATCGGCAGAGGAGACCAAGCAAGTTGAATTTGTGCCTGGAGATTCGTCCAAACAGTTCACCATCAGCGCTAACCTTGATCCCAAATAGGAAAGCGCGCTCATCGAGTTCATCCGTGAGAACCGGGATATCTTTGCCTGGAAACCTTCTGACATGCCAGGTATACCGAGGGAACTCGCTGAGCACAGTCTTAACATTGATCCGAATATAAACCGGTTAAACAATATCTGCGCCGCTTCAACGAGGAGAGGCGCAAGGCTATAGGAGAAGAAGTGGCCAGACTTTTGGCCACAGGATTCATAGTGGAAGTTTTTCATCCGGAGTGGTTGGCTAATCCAGTGCTGGTGTTAAAGAAGAATGGGAAGTGGAGAATGTGTGTGGACTACACAGATCTCAACAAGGCTTGCCCGACGGATCCTTTTGCTCTCCCACGCATCGATCAGATTATTGATGCTACGACGGGATGTGAGCGGTTAAGCTTTTTGGATGCATATTCAGGGTATCACCAGATCAAAATGGCAGTTGAAGACCAAGAGAAGACAGCTTTCATAACTCCTTTTGGTGCTTTTTGCTATGTATCTATGCCTTTTGGGCTTAAAAGTGCACAAGCAACTTATCAGCGTTGCGTTCAGAATTGTCTCAAAGGGCAGATAGGGAGGAATGTTCATGCCTATGTGGATGACATTGTGGTCAAGTCAAGGAAGGAAGAGACAATGATAGAGGATCTCAAGGAAACCTTTGATAATCTTCGAGCTTATAAGATGATGCATAATCCGGAAAAATGTGCTTTTGGTGTTCCAGCAGGTAAGTTACTGGGATTCTTGGTCTCAAACAGAGGAATAGAAGCGAATCCAGAGAAAATTAAGGCCATCACATCTTTGACTAAACCGGTTTGCATCAACGATGTTCAGCGTATAGCTGGCCGGATCACAGCTTTAAGCCGGTTCATCAGCCGTTTGGGAGAGAAGGCGATCCCACTTTACCAGATGCTGAGGAAAACATACCGGTTTATATGGAGTGATGAGGCAAACGCAGCGTTTGAGGATCTGAAACGGCAATTGACAATGCCACCGGTTTTGGCTGCTCCTATTGACAAGGAGCCGTTGCTGTTATACGTCGCTGCCAATGCACGGGCAGTTAGCGTTGCAATTGTGGTTGAGCGCAAGGAAGCAGGGAAGGAATACCCGGTTCAGCGCCCGGTTTATTATGTGAGTGAAGTACTTATTGAATCCAAGCAGAGATACCCTCATTGGCAGAAGTCGGTATATGGTGTGTTCATGGCAAACCGGAAGTTGAAGCACTATTTCCAAGGTCATCCAATAACTGTGGTTAGTTCAGCACCGTTGGGGGATATAATCCAGAACAGGGAAGCTACAGGCAGAGTAGCGAAGTGGGCCATTGAGCTCAGCCCACATGAGTTGAAATATGTACCACGCACCGCTATAAAGTCTCAGGCATTGGTAGATTTCATCAATGATTGGACAGAGTTGCAAACTCCTGAGGAGAAGCCGGATCTTACTTACTGGATGATTCACTTTGACGGTTCAAAACAGTTGGAGGGCTCGGGGCCTGGAGTTGTCTTAACTTCCCCCATAGGTGATAAATTTTGTTACGTCCTCCGCTTATTGTTTCCTTGTACTAATAATGCGGCAGAATATGAAGCACTACTTCATGGTTTGTGGCTGGCAAAGGAGATGAACTTGAGCCGGGTTAAGTGCTTTGGCGACTCAGATCTGGTGGCGCAGCAAGTTTCTGGCAAGTGGGATTCAAGAGATCCCCTAATGGCAGCTTATAGGCGAGAAGTTGAAGCAGTTGCAGGATGCTTCAAAGGATATCAGGTGGATCATATAGATCGGCGGAGGAACGAAGCGGCTGACGCTCTAAGCCGGCTGGGTTCTCAACATAAACCGGTGCCACCAAACACTTTTTTGGATGAATTACACAGTCCTTCGGTTCAAATACCATCGGAGGAAGACCTAGCTGTTCCAGATCCGGAGGCACAATTAGTGGCAGCACTTCATGTTATTCCAGATTGGACGCTGCCCTATTTGGCATACCTGAGCCGAGGAGAGTTACCGGACAATGAAGAAGAAGCACGACAGATAATCCGGCGTTCTAAGTCCATGACGATTGCAAACGGAGAGCTTCATCATCGCAGTACTTCTGGAGTATTTCAGCGGTGTGTATCAGCTGAGGAAGGTTGTGAGATTCTTCGCGAGATCCATGAAGGAGATTGTGGTCATCATGCCGGTTCAAAATCATTGGTGGTGAAAGCATTCTGGCATGGCTTCTATTGGTTAACTGCTCATGCAGATGTGGTAGACCTGGTCCGGAAGTGTGACGCTTGTCAGAAATTTTCAAGGCGTTCTCTGGTTCCGGCACAGGAGCTCCGGATGATACCAATAACTTGGCCGTTTGCGACTTGGGGGCTTGATATGGTTGGACCCTTTAAGCGATCCCAAGATCAGAAAACTCATCTACTAGTAGCTGTAGATAAGTTTACAAAGTGGGTTGAAGCAGAGCCTATAAGCAAGTGTGATGCAGCAACCACAGTCAAATTCATCAAAAAAGTAATTTTCCGGTTTGGCTTTCCACACAGCATCATCACAGACAATGGCACCAATTTATCTCAGGGTGAGATGGAAGAATTCTGTCAACGAGAACATATTCGCTTGGACGTGTCTTCTGTTGCCCACCCCCAATCCAATGGTCAGGCTGAAAGGGCAAATCAGGAGATTTTGCGAGGTATCAAACCCCGGCTTATGACACCTTTGCAAAGAACCCCAGGATGTTGGGTTGAGGAGTTGCCATCTGTTCTTTGGAGTATCAATACTACACCAAACCGGTCTACGGGTTACACACCTTTCTTCATGGTCTATGGTGCTGAAGCAGTCCTTCCGAGCGATATACGTCATGATTCACCAAGGGTGACGGCTTATGTTGAAGCAGTCAACGAGAAAGCAAGACAAGACAGTTTGGACCGGTTGGATGAAGAGCGTGATATAGCTGCAGCACGATTTGCAATTTATCAACAAGACTTACGCAGATATCATAGCCGCCGGATCAGAACAAGGACGTTCCAGGAGGGCGACTTGGTACTCCGGCTCATCCAAGATCAAACAGATATGCACAAGCTATCCCCACCTTGGGAAGGGCCCTTTGTAGTCAGTAAGAACCTACACAACGGTTCATATTACCTGGTGGACGTTCGAGAACACAAGGACTCACGGACGTCCGAAGAGGAGACGAAGAGGCCGTGGAACATCGCCCATTTACGGCCATACTATACTTGAGCTACGAGCTCCAATGTATCCTATGTATATATTATGATTAATGAATAAACTGGCACTCTCGATAAACCGGGGGCTCAGCCCTTTTTCCATATACAAATATCTTATGAGGACAACCATACAAATTTTTTATCAGATATTATATTTCACCATATTGGCCGGTTTAGAAGTTGATTTTTTGCAGAGTATACAAAGGAGCAATAAAACTTCCTAAAGAACATGAGATCATATCCGGTTCGAAGAGAGGACGCTTCATGATTTACCCAGCGGTTCAGGAGGAACCATGGAGGCCCCTGGGTATGATGGTTTGCCCACGTCCCAGTGATTGGCTCAATTTTTATGTACATCGGCCCTCTGAAAAGAATGGTTCGCCCATGTTCAGTGATTGGCTAGGCCCTCTGGGAAAGATGGTTCGCCCACGTCCCAGTGATTGGCTCAATTTTTATGTACGATTTTATCGGCCCTCTGAAAAGATGGTATGCCCACGTTCAGTGATTGGCTAGGCCCTCTGGGAAAGATGGTTTGCCCACGTCCCATTGATTGGCTCAGTTTTTTGCGGTTCTATCGGCCCTCTGAAAAGATGGTATGCCCACGTTGAGTGATTGGCTAGGCCCCCTGGGAAAGATGGATAATCCACGTCCCATTGATTGGCTGAACCTTGCTTTGAGCCTGGCAGCTCTTAAAAAGCCTCGACTACATGGTCTTTTTTGCAAAATTTGCATCTTTTTGTGTTTGTGTTTTATAACCCTTTAAACCGGAGTGGAACAGCTACAGAAGCTGACCACATATCTATAAAGTGGAAGGTGTGGGTCATGAATACCAGCATGAGTAAACCGGTGTTCATTATAACCCGGATCATCTATCAGGCAACAAGCCACGTCAGACAACAATTGGATCCAAGTCTCGCAGAACAAGATGAATTGGAGTTTATCATTAAAACCTGGGTTTCTAATTGGATCCGTGAAGGTCTTCATCAAGAGATTTTAAAGTCCTACCGGATTAAGAGTGTTGAGCATATATAATCTCAGGTATAACGTTATTTCTGGTATGAGTAGATACTTATTTGACGTTTTAAGAGAACAATTTAATCCGTCCAGTGGTAAACCACTAGGACATATTTTCAGTATTATTTCTGCAGGAGCAGAGGATATGCAAGATAAGCACCATCAGATAACATTTAAATTGGCAAATATTTCATATAAGAAAGACAAAATATCCGGATTAAGGCAGATCAAGTTTCAGCTATCCTATTACAAGGCATAGCAAGCCTGACGGATTAAAAAGATTGTTTGACAAAACAGAGACTGCGATTACAAACAATAAATTTTGAATTATGCTCCTCCTTGCTGAGACGGCTGGCCATCACCTTGATCCGGAATATCTTCATCTTCTTGAAGCGGTTGGAAGTCCGGTGCACGCCAGTCAATCTTCGTCAAAGCCCGGAAATACATCTCGTCGTTGATAAGTTTAGAAGGTTCAATATCAGGAGCGAAGGTATGAGGACGAACCGGCGGGATTAAGTTGACGGTGTCATAAACCGGCCGCTCCACCCGCTCGTTTTGCAAGTTATATCCAGGATGATACCTGGATAAATCAGATTCAGCTGCAAGCTTGCTGGCAAGGGGACACATCTCCTTCGTTAAGGCGTAGAGATCCTTTGCGGTAAAAGTTGAACCGTCATCTTTTGTACCAGGAAATCCGGTTAAAGCTTCTTCCGGATCAAGATCCGGGACCCAGGCCTTAGCCCTGGTAAGGGCCAGAAGAGCACCACCTCGGGCAGCAGATTTTTTGACTTCTTCGAGACGAACCGGCAAGACAGATAATTTCTTCAAAGTATCCTGGATAGTCGTGGGGGCCGGTTTACCGAAAGAAGTTGCATTGATGATCCTCTGAGCGCCGGAATACAGCTGCTCGACCAAGGTGTAACACGCTTTAAGCTTCTTCCGTAGTTCATCCCCAAGATGGGAGACACGGCGCCTTGCATATAGATATAACGGTTAAACCGGCACAGTTAGAAGATTACAGGAATAAAGCAGGAGTTCAGATTATACTTACCAAAGATTGTAGTGGTCATCATCTCAATCTGCTGCTGTAAACCGGTTAACTCTTCTGTAACCGGATTAAGCGCCCCTTCAGCATCTTGAATCCTTTTCTCCAGATCTTTCTTTTGAACCTCAAAAGTGGTCCGCTCTTCTTCAAAGTATTTCTTCAGATCTTTAGCAGTCTTTAAACTTACTTGAAGATCTTTCTTCGCCTTTGAAGCGGCAGATTCTGTCTCAGCAAGACGGCTCCGAAGTTCATTAATTTCATCAGCGTTCCGGTTTAACTCAGCCTGCAAGCACAATCAAAAGACAAGAAGCAAAAATCAGGCAAGTCTCAAGCACACAAACAAGTTGTCTACTTGACACTTGGGGGCTAATGGCAATTGAAGCAATAAGCAACAGCAATTCAAAGTTACAAGTCTCAAGCACACAAACAAGTTGTCTACTTGACACTTGGGGGCTAATGGATGGTTGAAGTATCATCAGAAATTTTTACAAGTATCAAATACATAAACAAGTTATCTGCTTGATACTTGGGGGCTAATGTAAAGATCAATTGTTCAAACTACAAAGTTCCAGTTCACCTTTAGCACACAGCTAAACCGGAACTTGGGGGCTGTTATGGGATAGAAGCATATCAAAAGTATAAAGTTAGAAGAAAAGGATTACCTCGTATTTCTCCTTCATCAAGTTAACCAAACTCGCTTCATAGTCTCGGCTGCTGTGGAGCCGGTTTAGATACCCAGAATAAATTTCTTGGGCGCTCATGTCGGCAAGATTGGATACTTCAGTACTCCATTTGCCCTTCTCTTTATATAACTTCTCCGTTTTAGCCGTATGCTTGGCTAAAACGGTGGGCTCAGCCGGAGCAACGAAGGCAGCCCCAGTCACCACAACATCTGGAGAAGCAGGTGCAATTGGGGGAGTCACGGTGTGAGCCGGATTGGGAGACGCCGGATTAATCTGAGGAGAATTGACCCGGGCCGGACTAGGCGGATTATGGGCATCTTCAGCAGTAGGATTCTCAGGAACGGAGATATGATCTGTAGGCGCAGGATCTTCAAGAGGAGCTATGGGCTCGCCTTCTGGAGGAACGGTCGTTGCCGGATCATCGGCCGGATCATCTGCAGTGGTCTCAGCAGGAGGCTTGTTTGCCTTGGGTTTCTTGCTAGGTTTTGGTTTGCTGGAAAAAGTATGCAAAATGAGTTAACATTATAAAGCAAAAAGGAATCATAAACCGGAAAAGTTAAAAAGTTACCCCGGGACAGTTTTCAATGGAGAAAGCTGTGTGGCAGTCGATTCACTAGAAGAAGACAATGGAGTTTCCTGATAATCAGGGTCAGACGGTTTAAGAGGTTTTCGGATAAGCCCGACCTTGGGATGAAGGAGAGTCGGAGAAAGTATCACCTCAGCACGGCGTTTTCGAGCCGGAGTTAAAGAAATCCCAGATGATTCCACTTCCAGGCTACTATGGCGAGTGGTCCGGCGAAGTGCTTCGTGCTGTTGCTTGTTCAAAATAAAATTAGGATCCAACTGAGCATAAGGGTGAGAAAATTGGTATTTCCGAACGGTCCGGCGATTTTTCTGTGGAAGAGGTTCTGAATCAGAGGAAAGAATGGTTACCTCAACTTCGGCCGGATTATCACCTTCAGCCAACTCCTGTGGAAAGGTTATCATTAGATACAGATATAAGTTCGAGAAAGCAAAATTCAAACCGAATTAATTCATACCTCGGAATCCGGATCATCATCTTCAGCGGGAGAACTGGCGTTAACAGCTGCTTTTCTTTTCTTATTGGCAAAGGTTTTTCGGCGTGCTTGTTTGCCGGTTTTCTCTTGAGGCTTCCTCTTCCAGAAAGGATCATCAGACTATTCAAGAGAAAGAAAGACAATTGGAAAGACGGTTTAAAGGAACGGGTTACAGATTCAGGGCAAAATAAAACTTACCGCAGACAGCTTATTCTTCTTATAATACGGAGCTAGCCCGACTTTGCTGCAGTCTGCCATAGAGACGTTGAGCATATTTTTAGCCGACTCAATAACCTCCGATTCAAATAATTTGTCCTTAGTAAACCGTTGAGGATCGTCCGGTTTACCAGAATATTGGCACATCAGCTGTGATCGCCGGCTCAAGGGAAGGATGCTCCAAGACAACCAGCATCGCATAAAATCAGTTCCAGTCAAGCCATTGGCTATGAAAGCTCTTAACCTGGAGAGCTGTGATGAAAACCGGGTCCGCTCGACAGAGCTGAGCCGTTGTGGTAGAGGATGATCCTCCGGAATACGGGTTCCACGATAACCCGGCAAAGGGTTCTCCCCTTCAGGAGAAGTGTCAACGCAATAAAACCATGACTTGTTCCAATCCTTTGGATGCGTGTGTAAAGCGGCGTGAGGAAAAACAACGTCTCTCCTCTTCTGGATACTAACGCCGCCAAGCTCCTGATGCGGTCCACTGGTGAACTCTGTGCGCCGGTTCAGGTGAAAGAAGTCCCGGAACAGATCGAAAGACGGTTCTTCTTGCAGATATACCTCCGAAAACACTTGGAAGTCACAGATATTTGAAACAGAGTTGGGTCCAATATCCCGAGGGTGGAGTTGGAAGGTGGCAAGAACGTCCCGGAAAAACTTTGAACCGGGAGGAGAGAAGCCTCGAGATATATGGTCAAAGAACACAATAACCTCCCCAGGCCTGGGAGTAGGGGGCATTCATTACCCGGAGCTCGCCATTTCAAAACAGACTGAGGGCCTAAGGTACCAATTTTAGAAATTCTGACCAAGTCTTCTTCCGTGATGATGGAAGGAAGCCAGTCACAGGAGACGTATTGTTTGGCCATAGCAACGGATGGACAAGTACTGAAAAAGATAAAGTGTAAAAAACGGATTATGTGGGTACAGCAGTATAAACCGGAAACTATCTATGAAAGTTACGCAACAGTTTGAACCGAGGACTAATGGCATGGTTAAACCGGTAATAACAGGGAGTTACGTCATTTCCGGTTCACGACAATAAATGAGGTACAGCTAAACCGTTGCGTTCAATTTTGAAAGTTTTGCAAGAACAGGGCATAACAGTTTAAACCGGAGTATACCTGATGGATCTACAAAGGAGAAGAAACAATTTCCTTGTAAACAGCTAAAGTGGAACAGATCTGGGCGTGCGAGGAAAAGAGAAATAAAGTGCAAGAAAATACGAGAAGAAACGCCAGGAATCTTATGCGGAGCAGATGAATCTATAGGATTAAGTATAAGTGGCGAGATCTAAAGCTAATACTAGTGGAAGATCTGTTAACTGGGCCTAAAGATCACAAATTTTCTACGAAGTAAGTATCTACGAGGAACAAGACGAAGCTTTCGTTGAAAGCCCTAATGGCGGAAGAACAAGGGAAGAACCCTAGAAGATACAGATCGGTAATGAGGAAGAAAGGACGTACCTGAACAATGGAGGACAGCGGCGGAGTTCTCTGGTCGAATCAGGTTGATGCAGCGGCCAGGGAGATCTTGACTCGGCGAGGCAACGGCGGCGCTTCAAGCTCGGGCGTCAATGGCATCTGGAAGCTCGGGCGACAGACGAAGGAAGAAGAGGCGAGAAGAAGAAAGAATGAAGGGGGACGGCGGTATTTATAAGCAAAGGGTAGATGTGAAGCGACAGGTGCGGGATTCGAGGGGGCAAGATCGGATAAAGATCCTTTTTGACGCCTCGATTTTCGGATAACCATTAAACAAAGCTACAGTACAGCTCGTGGCGTTAAATGCGGAGATGATGTCACGGTCAGATTTAGTGATTCTCGAAGATGACGTCAGAGCCGGTTTACAAAAATGTGAAGACAGAAGAAATTTATACAAGACAAGGAAGACTGATATGAACAAGTTCAAATCATTCTGGGGCCTAATGTCAGGGATATGACTAACAGGTATGAACCGGCTAGTGTAAACCGGCTTAGCTGTGTTATACTTGGTTATAATATTTAGTAAAGGCTACGGCCCATGAGATCTTAGGGCCCATGTATAGAAGTGTGGTTTGTAAACCGCCAAGCGATGTAACTTGAGAGATAAGGAAGAAAAGACAGAGACCGAGGCGGACACAAGTATGAGCCGGCCTCGGGACTCTGTAAACCGGACCAGGCGTCACCTCTATATAAAGGGACGACCCGGCGACGGTTCAAGGACAAGCAAGAATCAATCCGTCGAGACTACAGGCAAGCAAATCCGCTCCCTGTAATCCGACGCCCAAGCAATACCAAACCAACTAGACGTAGGCTTTTACCTTCATCGAAGGGGCCGAACTAGTATAAACTCTCTGTGTCCTTTGTGTGCTATGAACCCCTTCAAGCTAACCCGTGCGATGGTTCCATCATCAAGTCCGTTAAACCGGACATCTGCCGTGCTATTTCCACGACAGTTAGGACATTTTAGCATTAACGTTTTCAGTCTCCCCCAAGCTTGAGCTATGCTCTCTCCGTCATGAGGATAAAAATTATAAACATAATTCCTATTCTCATGGACTTCATGAAGAGGATAAAACTTGGAGTAAACGAGAGACTGGATCTCTTCCCACTCCAGCAGGTGAGAGTCATTTAGTAGCCTATACCATTCCAATGCTTTTCCTTTCAGTGACAAGGCAAATAATTTCCTCATGACAAACTCCCTTGATACACCTGCAAGCTTAAATAATGAACATAGTTGTGACAGATATAGCAAGTGTTCACCGGGATGTCTGTCTCCTGCATAATGATCAGCCAAAACATAATCGATAATACCAGTTGGTATTTTATAGGGCACAATTTCAGTAGGGGGAGGAGCAACCACCACAGGTGTGGGGCGTCTTCCCGCAAGCAACGATCCAATAGCAAGGTTGTCCATAAGCATAACTAGTGAAATAAA
The DNA here is from genome assembly GCA_902687465.1 of Secale cereale. NCBI lineage: Eukaryota > Viridiplantae > Streptophyta > Magnoliopsida > Poales > Poaceae > Secale > Secale cereale. The sequence goes on along the minus strand of LR738715.1, from coordinate 889,926,733 downwards.
AACAAGAAACAAAAAGATTTAATTGCAAGATCTAAAGATATACCTTCAAGCGCTCACCTCCCCGGCAACGGCGCCAGAAATAGCTTGATGTCTACACACGCTTCTACTCTTGTAGACTATGTTGGGCCTCCAAGCGCAGAGGTTTGTAGGACAGCAGCAATTTCCCTCAAGTGGATGACCTAAGGTTTATCAAACTCAGGGAAGTAGAGGTTGAAGATGGTCTCTCTCAAGCAACCCTGCAACTAAGATACAAGAAGTCTCTTGTGTCCCCAACACACCTAATACTCTTGTTAGATGTATAGGTGCACTAGTTCGGCGAAGAGATGTTAAATGGCAAGTGATATGGATGGCAAAACAAAGTAATATAAATCTGTAATAAAAAGTGCAGTAAGCAAACAAGTGGTAAACGTGAGCACAAATGGTATTGCAATGGTGGAAACAAGGCCTAGGCTTCATACTTTCACTAGTGGCAACTCCCAACAACATTAACATAATCGAATCACATGATATTTCCCATAAAACATGCAAAGGGGACGCACTCGGAGGTCATTCCTTCGTGGTCAAGAGAGGACGAGAATTATGTAGGGCTACAAAAGCACACCTCAAAGTTCGTAGTTCTCAATCTAAGGATTTCCCAATGTCACCGCGGCCATCCAAAGAGAGTCCCACAATCACCACAACATATCTAAAGGATAGTCAAAGACAAGCACCAAGAGACTCTCAATCTTCAATCAACACACAAGAGAGGAAATCACTCATGAAAATATTGTTCTAATCCATATCCAATAGACCGCTGTCACCTTGGTCTCGGGGATTATACTAGATGAAGACAAGTGAGTACATCAATCCAATACATAGAGGAAGGGGAAATATCATGGGATCACCCTAGATTAACATAGCCTATGATCACAACGAAGATCACATCATGGGAGAGAGAATTGACCACATAGCTACTGGTAAGAACCTCAGCCCCGAGGAGGAACTACTCCCGCATCATGGAGGAAGGAAGCAACGTCGATGGAGATGAATCCGGGGGCATTTCCCCGTCTCGGCAGGGTGCCGGCGCAGGAATTCTGGTCCCCCGAAGCTTGATGGCGATGGCGGCGGAGATCGGAATCGCGTCTGGAGAAAAGGGGTCTGGAATCAGGGTTTTCGCGACACGGTGTAAATATATGCCAAAGGGGGGCACCGGAGGAGCCTCGGGGGGCCCAGGCGCCCCCCCGGCGCGGCCCATGGGGGGGCGCCGCCAGGGCGCGTGGAGTCCTGGTGGCCCCCCCCCCGGCTGTCCTTCGGGCGCACGGTAGTTTCTGGAACGCTGATTTTTTATATAATTTTTCTGGATTTTTCCTGGCAGTTCTCGTAATGTGAAAACCTGAAATACAAAAATAGCCGAAAACAGAAACTGGCACTGGGGTGCACTGAGTTAATAGGTTAGTCCAAATATGATCAAAAGTGTATGGAAGTGTATAAATATCATAGCAATATCACCCAAAAGAGGCAAGGAGCAAGCAGAAATTATAGATACGTTTTGGACGTATCAATCCACAACGGAGCTGATGTGAGTATCGATACTCACTCAGAGGAGGAAAGAATGCAGAGGCATCAAGTTCAAAAATCACCTGATTAGTCTGATGCTTAAATAGAAAGAAATTATGGTTTCCAAAATGAAGGATCAGAAGCAGACGCTCTGATCAAGGATGGATAAGTTGAAAACACTTAGTCGGACAATCAATAAAGGTTTGAATTGCCGAGAACCGACTCATGTCCGGAATGACGTCTGAGCCGCAAAGATAATTTTAAAAGGATAACCTGATGATTGCGTGCATACACACACATTGGATCAATAGGCTCAAAATGGCTAAGACAAGGGATGTTAACGAAGACTACTAGTCATATGAAATTAACCATAATGCAAGCAGGCAAGAATTTCAAGAGTAACAGCCTCCAGAGGATTTTCGAAATATCGAAAAGTATTCCGAAATTTTTTGGGAGACATATGAACAATCGAGAAGGATGGATCCTCGATAAATGTGAGGAAATAACCGTAAGGGTTTTCATGTGAAATTAAATTGCAAGACAGTAAACTCAAGGATTCTTGGGACAGTGAACATATTTCGAGGCATCTTGTAACGACAAGAGCGACGAGGAATGATCATGAGAATGACAAGTGCATGCAGATATCCATAGGGATATATCCATGGCAGTGAATTACAAAGGCGATGAACACAAGTTCTCGGGTTAACAGCGGAGAGTATCTTCAGGGTCTTCTGGTGCAGCAGACGATCATCGATCATAAGGTGCTCTCCGGGTGAAAGTGACAACGAGATCCTAATGTTAGATTTAGCAAAATTCATTTATCCCGAATAGAAGAGAAATAAGAGTCCCAGAGTATAGACGAGGAGTAAAAGATCCTAATACCACCCAATGGTGTTGTGGGCCCGTAAGCCACACAACAAGTTAGTAAATTTGTTTTTCAAAGACTAGACTCAACTTCGGCCAAGGAGTTGGAAAGGGGGATTCCTACAGGCAGCCGGCTCTGATACCAACTTGTGACGCCCCCGATTTGTCCGTACACTAATCATGCACGCAAATGTGTACGACCAAGATCAGGGACTCACTTGAAGATATCACAACACAACTCTAGACACAAATTAAAATAATACAAGCTTTATATTACAAGCCAGGGCCTCGAGGGCTCGAATACATAAGCTCGAAAACAAAAGAGTCAGCGGAAGCAATAATATCTGAGTACAGACATAAGTTAAACAAGTTTGCCTTAAGAAGGCTAGCACAAAATGTAGCAATGATCGAAAAGGCAAGGCCTCCTGCCTGGGACCTCCTAACTACTCCTCGAAGCCGAACTCCACGTAGAAACATCATCGGGATCCTCTGGGTCCTGGACTCCACCATCTGGTTGCATCATCCGAGAAGAAGGAACAGAAGGGGGGAAAAAGGGGGAGCAAAGCAACCGTGAGTACTCATCCAAAGTACTCGCAAGCAAGGATCTACACTACATATGCAATGGTATCTGTGTAAAGGGGTAATATATGTGGGTTAAACTGTAGAATGCCAGAATAAGAGGGGGATAGATAATCCAATCGAAGACTACGCTTCTCGTAACCTCCATCTTGCAGCAGTAGGAGAGAGTAGATGGAATAGTAACAAGTATCCTCGCATCTCGCAGCCTCCGTCTTGCAGCAGTAGAATAGAATAGATGGTAAGTTCACCAAGTAACAACGTATAGCATAATCCTACCCGGCGATTCTCCCGCACATCACCCTGTGAGAGAGCAACCACCGAGTTGTATCTGGCACTGGTAAGGGTGTGTTTTATTAAGTATCCGGTTCTAGTTGTCATGAGGTCGGAAGACAACTCCGGGTCGTCCTTTTACCGAGGGACACGGCTATGCGAATAGATTAACTTCCCTGCAGGGGTGCACCACATAACCCAACACGCTCGATCCCATTTGGCCGGACACACTTTCAGGGTCATGCCCGGCCTCGGAAGATCAACACGTCGCAGCCCTACCTAAGCACAACAGAGAGGTCAGCACGCCGATCTAAGTCCTAGGCGCTCAGGGGTCCGGGCCCATCGCCCAACGCACACCTGCACGTTGCGTACGCGGCCGGTGAGCAGACCTAGCAACCTCCATTACTAAGGAAGTTACGTTACGCGGTCCAACCCGGCGCACGCCACTCAGTCGCTGACGTCAAGAAGGCTTCGGCTGATACCGCGACGTCGAGTACCCATAACTATTCCCACATAGCTGGTTAGTGCGTATAGGCCAACGGCCAGACTCAGATCAAATATCCAAACTAGTTAAGCGTGTTATTATGAAATAACCGCGGACAATGACCAGGGCCAGGCCACCTCTCCACTGGGTGTCTCAACCCGCCCTGTCGCTCCGCCCCAAAGATCCACTCGGGGGCCGTCAGGAACTTAGGCCCACCACTACCTGGATGGAGCCACCTGTCCTTTCAGCCCCCACATCGAATCACTTGCGGGTACTCAATGAGCCGACCCGACTTTAGTCACATCATGTGTCATGTATAAGTGTATGTAGTATATACCCGTGATCACCCTCAAGTGATCACAGCCCAATAGAATAGCAGGGCAGACGGACAAGGGTGTAGGGCCACTGATGGAATACTAGCATCCTATACTAAGCATTTAGGATTGCAGGTAAAGTATCAACAGTGGTAGCAACAATGACAGGCTATGCAGCAGAATAGGAGTATCGAAAGCAGTAACATGCTACACTACTCTAATGCAAGCAGTAGAGAAGAATAGGCGATATCAGGTTGATCAAGGGGGGGGGGGCTTGCCTGGAAGCTCTGTAGACGAAAGGAATCTTCGGAAGCATAGCTGTAGTCGAACACCGAAGCATCAATGGTCTCGGGGTCTACCACAGTATCGGAGTCTACCGAAAATAAGCAACGAAGGGGAAACAAATAAATAACAGGGCAAACAATAGCATCACAAAGCATAACATGGCAAAAGGCGGTGCTACGTGTGACCTAACGCGGTGCTCGGTGATACAGGCGAAGAGGAATAACATCCGGGAAAGTATTCCCGGTGTTAGGCATTTTTGGGCAGATGAAACGGAGGGGAAAGTTGCAAGTTCGGTATGATAGAGGTGTGTGGCGGACGAACGGAGCGCGTATTCGGATACGTCTCGTCGTTCTGAGCAACTTTCATGTACAAAGTACTTTCATCCGGGTTACGGTTTAAAAGATATGATTTTCTAAAGTTTTTATTAATTTCTAGAATTTAATATTAATTAAATTAATTCGAAAAAAGATTTATGACATCAACATGACATCATGCTGACGTCAGCATGGTTGACTGGTCAACCTGACCAGTGGGTCCCACCTGTCATTGACTGTTTAGATAATTAACAGTTAATTAAGTTAATTAATGTTTGGGTTATTCTAAACAGAATTAATTAAGTTAATTAACTAATTAATTAACACTTTATTTTTTATTTATGTTTATTTATTTATTTATTTTTATTTTCATTTTTTTTAAAACGTCCTCTAGGATGGGCCCCGGCTGTCATTGGGCCAGGGCCCCTAGTGGTTCGGGTGTGTGGGTTAACGGGCGAGGGGGAGAGCGAGCGCTGGGCGCCGCCCAAGTGGACGCTCGCCCAGGGGCGTGCGGGGCGCCGGAGTCGGGGAAGGCCGGGGGCCGCCGGTGAGGGCCGGAGCGGTCGATGGGCGCCCCCCGCACGGAGTCTAGCCTGCCCGGGGGCAGCGGGGCGAGGGGAGTTGGCCAGCGACAAGCGGGCACGGCGGCGGTGCCGAGCGGCGGCAGCGGCGAATGAGCATGGCCGCCGGAGGTAGCTGCGGCTGCGGGCGGGCGCGGGAATGCAGCAGGTCGGGCACATCGGCGCCAGGCAGGGGGAAGGCAGGGGCGTGGCCGGCTAATGAGGCGGCAGCAGCAGCAGCATGGGCCGCGGCGAGCGAGCGGGGCGTACGTGCGGGCGGGGTGCTGCGGAACACAGGCCGGAGCGCGGTGCTCGTGGCCAGGGACGGGTTCGGCCGTGACGGAGCGTGCTGGAGGGAGTGCGTGCGAGCGTGCAAGGCAGAGGGGAGAGGGGACGGGCGTTGCCCTCACCAGTGTTGGAGAGAGGGGGCGGCGATGCTTGAGGAGGTCCGATGGGGAGGCAGACGGTGACGAGGCGACAGTGGTGACGAAGAGGGGCGCCGACGAGGTCCGGCGGCGGTTGGAGTTGGGCATCGACATCGAGTGGCAGCGGCGTCCGAGCTGCTCTTCCCGATCCAGAAGGGATCGGGCAGAGGAGAGGCGGGGAAGAGGGGGCCGGCAAGGAGGGGTCTTGCGTCGCGGCGGCTGGTGACATGGGCAGCGGCGTCGCGGCGTCAGGGAGGCGGGGTCCAGATCCAGATCGGGATCGTGGGAGGAGAGGCGTGAATCG
>LR738715.1:889899821-889920677 GCA_902687465.1 Secale cereale | reverse complement strand
GGGTTAAGGGAGACGGTTCGGGCCGGCCTGGACCGATGGGCTGGCCAGCTGGGCCGTTTGGCCCAGTAGGCCAGGGGGTCCTTTCCTTTCTCTTCTAATTTTCTTTTCCTTTTCTCTATTCTTTCTGTTTTATTTTAGTTTAACATTATTTTAGTTTAACAAAAATACAAAACTAGTCCCTAATTTATTTTTAATAAATATTCCACTGCCCCCTATAGTTTTGGGAAATTAATAATTTAGCTTAATAATTTATTAATTGAAGAAGGCATTTATTTATTTGTTTCTACTACTGTTTTATTTACTTCAAAATATTAGAATACTTTATAGAAATATTGTTTCTTCACCAATATTTATTATACATTATTTGACACATTTAGAACATTTTAGTTTTAATGTTTTGAAACTTTTACCGCTCGACTTTATTTTGAAGTTGAATTTGAATCAGTTTCGAACTAACGCGAAATTAGCAACAGTAATCGAAGTGATTTGGCATCATTACCAGAGGGTTACTGTAGCTTGATTACCCGGGCGTCACAATTTAGCATCGCTGGCATTGATCTGGATTTTGTGAGTTGTCACCATATAGGTGAGGAGTGAAGACAGGATGCATGGAAGGAGATTTTGAAGAAACTAGTGTTATTCATTTTAAGTGTGGTAGAATCCAACACCGTTACCCGAATACACTAGCTAGTGGTTAGATACGTCCGACTTGGAAAGGACTGCCCAAGGATAAGTGTGAGTAATTACACTCAGTTTTAACCCAAGAGAGGTAAGGGATAATTGGTTGGATTTGAGAATACTAGGAAGTTGGATGTTGGAAGTATGATCATTTGCAACCCGAGGATGAGACCAAGTGTTGCTAGTGGTGAGATGAGCCATAACCCACAGGCCCCAGGACCTGTCAAGAAAGCAAGCTCACTCTTGCTGAAGGAAAACCCCTGGAAGAAGTGACGACCTTATCAAGAGACGATTTTATAGGTGGTTACGTTAACCCGAGGGTTGTGAAACACGATAGATGATTGTTTGGCCTGCAGAATCAATGGATTGTATCCGAACTTAGTTTGTTGACAAGAGAAATTCTGCAATGCTTGTGAGGATGACCGAGTGTTAGAATTCGAGATTCACTAAACCATATACAAGGTAATGGTTTGGGTGCGGGATGGATTGATCACCATACCGACTTACTCTTATTATTCGCCTCTGTTATATGGGATGATAAATCTGAGTGACTTACCTATAGTAGAGAGACGACGATGTCAAAACTTTGTTTAAACCTTGGAATGGTATAGAGATTTTTCCCTTGTACACGGCAGCTGCTGCCAACCGTAGGATAAACGGTGAGGATGAAGCCCAGACCCGTTTTCTGTAGGGACCCAATCAAATTGTTTCATGACCACCATGAGAGATCGATATTTGTTTAGTATTGGCGCCAGACCTGTTAGCTAAGAAGAACCACTCCCGAAAGATCCTTACCAAGGTGAAATGATACAAGCATTGAGGACAACGATTTTGCCACTACCGAAAGAGCCAGAGAAGGAAATACCCTGAATATTTGAGAAGACCGACGCCGTCAACCCAAAGGATGGAGTACCTGAGTTTTGATGGAACAGTATCCATGTTCCTAAGTGTGGTAGCACACTAGTCCACACCAATCAGTGGATTTGTTAGAAGACCCCCAAACCCTAACCTATTTCTTGCTAGCCTCTCCGAATCTCGAGGACGAGATTCATTTTAAGTGCGGTAGGTTTGTAACATCCCAAAATTCTAAATTTTGGAATGTTACAATAAATAGATATATTTGATTGTTGTGTGATGTGCTATGTAAAATTGAGTGAAATTTGAAACTTTTGAAAGTTAAATGAGAGGGAATAAAATGACTTTCCCAAAACTTTCACTTTGCTTTTTGATCTCCGAGGGAATTCAAATTCTTTTCAACACAAAACCCTAGAGTGAAGATAATATGACTTCTTCCATTTATTTTAAATGATAAAGGGCTTTGAAAGGATTTTGAATTTCATCCTCGAAATATTTTCCATTCAGGAACTTTATGCGACTCAATGATTTTTCCGAGAGAAGATAAAATGAATTCTTCAAATTATAGGAAATCTGAGTTGGAAGTTTTCTAAAATTTTCTATAACTCATTTTCAAAAACTGAGTTATTTGGGTTTTATTCAAATTATTTTTATCCCGAAATAAATTACATGGAAAATAGGGTAACATGATTCCCTACAGCAGAAAATTGGAGAGAAATAAATTTGAAATATTTTTGGTATCTTAAAAATGATTTTTTATTGAATTGTATTGCAAAAGTAGCACTGTTTGATTTATTAGAACTTTCGTGCATTTAATTTGACTGTAGAAAAATGTTCCCCGTGTCGGAAATCTTTTTGTACAAATTTTGATATATAATATGCCTATATAAAATATTATTTGTATTTCCGTTTTTCAGTTTCCTTTCTGTTTCTATTAAAAAAAACAAATATACACGCGGCTGCTAACTATACGACGCCTGCACGCGCAGCTTAGAGGAAGCGGTGCCCCAATTGTTTTTTTACATGGGCCAGGCCCAGTAAACCTTTTTATTTCTTTCCAGTTTTTTTTCCTCTTAGGCCGAAATTTGAAAAAAAAATAGAGCAGCGGTGCGTGCGTGCGTGCGGCGTGCGGTTCGCTTTTGTTTAAATTGTTCGTCTACGTTTAGTCCCACATTGTCTAGCTATAGACTTCTAAGTCTCTTTTCCACCTATAAATATAGACCCATAAAGTCTTCAAAAATCATCCGAATTCGGGTTAAACCAATATTTTGGTTTGACTAAATTCACTTAAAAAAACATTTCTTCTCTCCAACGGAAATTCAGGAAGTCGTCTTGTCTCTCCGAAGTCATCTTTTCTCTATCTTATAAATGTATCTTTCTTCGTATTTCTTTTATATATACTCCCGTAACTTATTATTTATAGACTAGTACTGTAGAATAATTAGATTTATAAATTAATCTATATATTTATTCATTAGACCCAGAATTCTTTTAGCCGTAGTTATTTTTCTTTAGTAAAACAACTTGGCCCTGATTTTTCAAATGGACATAACTTTTTACTCGTTCGTCCAAATTAGATGAAACCAGCGCACACAGTTTCGTTTTGACTCCACCCATCCAGTGAATCTATCAAATAAACCTTTTGCAACTTTCAAATTTCGAAATTTGTTCAAATTCATATTCAAACTTCTTTTGATCATATCTTTTTAACCGTAACTCCGTTTGAGTTGATTCTTTTTTGCAAATCGAAGCTCTTGACCTAAATTTTCTGATAAGGCTAAATTCACATAATTTTGGTACTGTTGAAAATTGTTTTGTGTTTCAACAGTCATTCGTTTTATTCGAAGTTTTTCGAAGTGTTTATTCGTCTTGTCCGATCTTTCTGAGTGATTGCTTATGTGTGGTTACTATTGCTTGCGTACGATAGATTGATCGAAGTGTGTCGAGTAGAGCTATCACGAGTTTTGAGTGCGAATCATCTACAACGTCAGTACAAGGCAAGTTCACACTTTGATCATATTTTCCAATACCCAGTTTTCATTGCATTAGTTATATCCTACAACACATTGCATCAGTAGGATCTCTTAACTTGTGGGACTGGAAGTAGTTTGAGGTAGAACCTATTACCTGCTTTATTTTCAAACCCTTGGGAGTTACTTCGACGTTTGCTTAGGTTGCTATGCTATGCTCGTAGATGTGGTTTGGGTTTGAGTGAAATCCATAACAGATGTGAGTTGTTAATTAAGGATTCAACTTAAGGTGGCTACTTGAATACACATCTGGGTGGATTGGTTGGGCACCCTGGGAGTGAACCAGTGGACTTGCCTGGACACCTGGTGATGCCAGTGTTGTCCTAGGAAATCCCGGGGTTCCGTGTGATTGTCCTATTGGAATGCCACCCAGGCTCAAAGGGATCATATAATATTTTCATGCCTAGAAACTTCCATGTGCACCAGGCTCAAGGTTATCACTTTAGCACAAGACCCTGGCAAGAGGAGCTTGCCAGTAAGGCCAAGGAATACATATCTCAAGAGATGCATCGGCGCATCATGCGCCTCGGCAGGACCCGGAGAGCGACAAGCTTCCGGGCCCGGCAAGATCACTACCCCGGCAAGGTGCTTGCCAGGGGAAAACTACGCTGTGTGCCCGCGCTCCAGCTCATCGCCCACGCGTCGCCCTGGGGCCCTTCCAGGGGCACGTGGCAGATGGCTGTGCAGCCTGGGGCGCACGGTGGCAAGCCACGGTGACGAGGCTACCGCCGTGGCGAACGGAGAAGCATGGACGGACGCTTTTGGGGTCGACGGCGATGGGCATTTAATGCCCTTGTCCCCCACTGTCAAAGTTAGGTGAAGTCCACTGTTCATCCACTATTCACGCACTGTTACAACTACCACCAAATTTACACTTTTACCCTCCTCTACGTTGACACCTGTCGGTGACCCCTTTGAGCTATAAAAGGAGGCCCATGCACAACGTAGAGGAGGTTCGGTTGGAAACCTAGACAACTCTCTCGCTCGGTGTAGCTAGTACTGTAGATCTTCAAGCTCCCGAGCCCAAGAACTCAATACAACCCAAGGCAGGAGTAGGGTTTTACGCGTCCGCGCGGCCCGAACCTGGGTAAAACTGCCCGCGTGCGCTCCTCGATCTGCTCTCCGTGCTCCCTCCGCTCCCTTACCGCAACGTAGAAGGGGCTCCGGTCCCATAGGTGCTCGTGGGAGGACAGTTTCCCCCGACATCTTTGGCGCGCCAGGTAGGGGGCGTCGAGGTTGTGCGAACCTGATCCGGCGCTCACGCGGGCGCGTTCTTCATCAACCTCTCCAGCTTCATCAACTTCATCGACAGCATCAACATGCCTCCGAAGAAGAAGGCTTCGGAGGTCGGAGGCCCGTCTGCGTCGATCCCACCGCCACCAGAACCAACGGTTGGTGGAGGAGACGCCGGCGGAAGGGTGGTCGCCGGTGAGGAAACTCACGGCGCCACCAAGTCCAAGGACAAGACGGACAACCGGGCGAATTCCAAAGCCTCGGTGTCCGTGGACGCACCACGTCTCTCTCAGGAGGTACAAGACCAGCAGCGGCGTGGTACAGGAGGTACCATACGCTTGCTGGGGCGTGGCCAAGCCGGAGGATCGCGGGATGCTCAAGGCCAGCGCGCTGGTACGAGCAAGGCACGGTCGCCGGGGCGGGAACATGCTCCTTCTAACGCTGTTAGAAGTCCGAGCGTGTCCTGCTCCTCGCACCGTTCACCACCGTTCCCCTCTTCTCCAGCAGAGGCCCTGGCCAGGGCCCAGCTACTCCTCGATTTCCCTCCAGCGGCGGACAAGGCCGAAGACTGGAGGGCGACGATTCAGAGCCTCATTGCCTTCGCCAACAACGACGCGCCGCAGCAGCCGACAACTTCACGGCCGCGGCAAGTCGACCAAGCGAAGACCGATGGCAACAAGACCGCCGGGGGTGCAACCACCGTGCACTCCCCGCCGCGGAAGCAAAAATCGCCACCCCGCCGGATCAACGTCGACGACGACTCTACGGCGTCGTCGGATCCGCGGGCTCGCTGCGATCAGCGCCAAGTCCTAGACGACAGGCGACAAGAGGACGCTCGGACTCGCATCGAGCGTCGACGAGAAGCCCGAAGACTGTCAGATCAGCGCGCTGGGACCGCTGTCGACGCGCACGCGCCTGGTGAACCAGGCGACTTGCCGTACGCGGCAGGTTGTCCTGCGTTCACCCATGAGCTGCGGCAAGTCCAGTGGCCCAGCATGAAGAATTTCAAGCCCGACGTACCCGAGAAGTACGACGGCAAGACGCACCCCTCGGAGTTCCTCAGCATCTACACCATTGCGGTGCAGGCTGCCGGGGGACGCGACGAGAAGATCCTAGCCAACTACTTCCCGCTGGTGCTTAAGCCAAACGTCCGGTCTTGGCTTATGCACTTGCCGGAAAACTCCATTTCTTCGTGGGCGGATCTGTGCCACCAGTTTGTTGGCGCCTTCACGGGCGGCCACAAGCCCCACGGCCAAGAGAGCGACCTCCACATCCTCGCCCAGAAGGAGGGAGAGTCCCTGCGCAAATATATCCAAAGATTCAGCCGCGTCCAGCACAACATTCCCGACGTCCACCCTGCCGCGGTTATCAGCGCGTTTCACCAAAACGTGCGTAACCGCCGGATGAGGGAGGAGATGGCCATGACCAAGATCCAGGATGTCAGCGAGCTCTACGCTCTGTCTGACAAGTGCGCGCGCGCCGAAGAGGGGAGGAGACTCCCCGGAGAGGATACTGGCGCAGGAGGAAGCGACAGCGAGGATGCCGCCCCGGCAAGGAAGAACCGGCGGCGGAATAACAAAAAGAAGAAGAGCAAGGAGGTGCTGGTTGTCGAGCAGTCCGGCAAGGAGGCTCCCGCCAAGAAGGCACAGGCTGGCGGTTCCGGCAAGGAGCCCGCCCCTGTAGCGGCAGCCGACAAGCAGGACGGCTCCGACAAGCAGTACTGCAAGATCCACCGCACCAAGGGCCACGATCTCCAAAACTGCAAAAGAGTGGAGTACCTCGTAGAGTAGCAGAAGGCTGAATACGAGCGACGTGACAAGCAGAAGGCCCAAGGAGGCGGAGAAGAGCCCAGCAAGAAGCGGCCGTTCAATGGCCGGGGAGGACGCCGCGGCAAGGCCAAGCAGCGGCAAGGTGACAGACCTCCCCGGGGCCGCGACAAGCACGAGGATGAAGATGACGATGATGACATGGAAGAAGGAGACAACAGCGAGCAGGAGTTCCAGAAGGCCACAGAGGTCCTGTGTGTCGACGGAGGTGCCTCTGCACACTTCCCACCGCCAGCTCAAGAAGTGGGTGCGAGAAGTGAATGCAGCTGAGCCGCCCGTGGAGTCACGCAGGCTGCTGAAATGGTCCGGCACGCCCATCATCTTTGACCTTGAGGACCACCCTGACCGCACAACTGCGGTCGGGTGCTTGCCGATGTTGGTCTCACCAACTATCCGCAACCTCAAGGTCACCAAGATGTTGGTTGACGGCGGGGCCGGCCTGAACTTGATCTCCTTGGCTGTAATCAAGAAGCTACAGATCCCAGACGGCGAGCTCGAGGAAACCGGGTCGTTCCAAGGGATCAACCCGGGAAGGAGCAAGCCAAAGGGGAAGATTACACTGCCGGTGACCTTTGGCGGGGAGCTCAACTTCAGGACGGAGAGGATCACATTTGATGTTGCCGATATCCCATTGCCATACAATGGGATACTTGGTTGTCCTGCCCTCGCCAAGTTCATGGCAGCTTCCCACTACGCATACAACGTACTCAAGATGCCGGGGCCGATGAGCGTCATCTCTGTCCCCGGCGACAAGAAGGACGCGCTTATCTGCGCCGACAAGATCTACCGGGATGCAGCAGCCGCAGCAGAGAGCAACACACTTGCCGCTGAAGCTCCCGGGGGGAAGACCAAGGCCAAGTCCGGCAAGAGCTCTGGAGCCCACTCCGGCAAACGCACCTCTTCGGAGTGCTGCGCTGCCGTCGAGGACGCACCATCGAGCTCCACCGGCAAGTGTAAGAAAGGAATGGCAGCTCCACCGGCAACCAAGAAGGTGTCCGCCAAGGAGGACGGCACTGGTGGTACCTTCACCATCAGTGCGACACTCGACGACAAATAGGAAAGCGCGCTCGTTGCCTTCCTGCGGGCGAATGTCGATGTGTTTGCATGGCAACCATCTGACATCCCCGGCGTTCCCAGGAAGGTAATTGAGCACAAGCTTGCTGTTTGCCCTCATGCGCGGCCCGTCAAACAGAAGGTCAGGAAGCAAGCCGTGGAGCGCCAAGAATTCATCGCCGAAGAGATAAAGAAGTTGGAAGCAGCAGGCCTGGTTAGAGGCGTAATCCATCCTACGTGGTTGGCCAATCCAGTTGTCGTACGCAAGGCCAATGGGAAGTGGAGACTTTGTATAGACTTCACTGATGTAAATAAAGCGTGTCCCAAGGATCCATTTCCCTTACCGCGTATTGACCAGATTGTTGACTCCACCGTCGGATGTGAGCTGCTTTCCTTCCTTGATGCATACTCAGGTTACCACCAGATATTCATGGCCAAGGAAGACGAAGAGAAGACTGCATTCATTACTCCATGCGGCACATATTGCTTCATACGCATGCCCTTTGGATTGAAGAATGCAGGCTCGACATTTGCAAGGGTGGTGCACACTGCTTTCGAGCCACAGATACACAGAAATGTAGAAGCCTACATGGATGATATAGTGGTCAAGAGTAAGAGCAAGGATACCCTGATCCAAGACTTGGAAGAAACCTTTGAGAACCTGCGCAAGATCCAGCTCAAGTTGAACCCCGAGAAGTGCGTCTTCGGAGTCCCCTCCGGCAAGCTTCTCGGGTTCTTTGTGTCCCAAAGGGGGATTGAAGCCAATCCCGACAAGATAAAAGCCATCGAGCAGATTGAAGCCCCGAAGCGCGTCAAGGACGTAAGAAGACTTGCTGGTTGTGTGGCTGCCCTCAGCAGGTTCATTTCAAAGTCTGCAGAGCGCGCCCAGCCTTTCTTCAAAATTTTGAAAAAGGCAGGTCCTATGAAATGGACTCCGGAAGCGGAGGCAGCGCTGCAAGACCTGAAAGGATACCTGTCCTCTACTCCGATACTTGTCGCACCTAGGCCACAAGAGAAGTTGCTGCTGTACCTGGCGGCAACCAATCAAGTGGTTAGTGCTGCGTTAGTAGCGGAGAGGGAGGCAGAGGAAGAGCCCACATCCCCGGCAAGCACTTCCAGCGACAAGAAGGGGGCTTCCCCGACAAGCTCTGGCCCCGACAAGGACAAGTCTGCGCAGGAACAAGGAGAAGTGCGAAAGAAGATGGTGCAGCGCCTAGTGTATTTTGTAAGTTCCCTCTTGCAGGGGGCTAGGTCAAGATACTCTGGGGTGCAGAAGTTGCTTTTCGGCCTCCTCATGGCCTCAAAGAAGCTGCGCCATTACTTCCAAGCACACGAGATAACGGTGGTCACTCGCTTTCCGTTGAAGAGGATATTGCAGAATCCCGAGGCAACAGGCAGGATCGTGGAGTGGGTACTGGAGCTGTCAAGCTTTGGTCTCAAGTTTGAGAGTACTTCAACCATACAGAGCAGAGCTTTGGCAGAATTCATAGCGGAATGGACCCCAACGCCAGATGAAGAAGTCCCAGAGACAAGCGTCCCCGTCCAAGAAGCGAGCAGCGAATGGATAATGTACTTTGATGGTGCTTTCTCGCTGCAAGGCGCCGGTGCCGGCGTGGTACTCATAGCGCCCACCGGAGAGCACCTCAAGTATGTTGTCCAGATGCACTTTCCCAAAGAACAAGCAACAAACAATACTGCTGAGTATGAAGGTTTGCTTGCCGGCCTCAGAATTGCGGCCGAGCTTGGGATCAAGAAGTTGATTGTGCGGGGAGATTCACAGTTGGTGGTCCGACAAGTGAATAAGAGTTACCAGAGCCCTTTGATGGAAGCTTATGTTGATGAAGTGAGGAAGCTTGAAGAACACTTTGAAGGTCTGCAAATGGAGCACGTCCCAAGAGCTCAGAATGATATTGCAGATGGCCTCTCAAAGTGTGCTGCAATGAAGTTACCTGTGGAACCAGGGACCTTCGTGCTCAAGTTAACTCAGCCATCCGTTACACCATCAGTTGGGCAAAACAAGAAGAGGAAGTTGGTCTCCGGCGACTACTTGCCGGCGGATCTTCCCGAAGCCGCCGCCAAGGTCCCCAAGATCAACAGCCAAGATGCTGAGGAACAGTTTGCTCCTGCAGATCCAATGGTCTGTACAGTTGAAGCAGGCGTTCCCGACAAGCCTTGCCCCGGCAGGCTTGCCGGGGGACCATCAGCTCCGGCAGAGCCGCAGGTTCTTGACGTAGAAGCTGAGGTTCCCGCAGCAGCCCTCATGCCTTTAGTCTTTGTTGTTGAGCCTCAGGCTCCAGCATGGGCACAGCAAATCGTCCGTTTTCTGCAAACTGGAGAACTTCTCGACGAGCCAGAAGAGATAGAGAAAATAACCAAGCAGTCAAGTATGTACCAGTTCGTTGGCAATGAACTGTACAGAAGAAGACTCAATGGTGTCAGGTTGAAGTGCATTTCCAGAGAAGATGGACAGAAGCTGTTGGCAGAGATACATGGAGGCATATGTGGCCACCACATTGGCGCAAGGACACTTGCCGGGAAGGCGTTCCGGCAAGGGTTCTTCTGGCCAGAAGCCCTCCAAGATGCAACTGCACAAGTAACCAAGTGTGAAGCGTGCCAGTTCCATGCCAAGCAAATTCACCAGCCAGCTCAAGCTCTCCAGACGATCCCTTTGTCCTAGCCCTTCTCGGTCTGGGGGCTCGATATCCTCGGCCCCTTTCCCCGCGCTCCCGGGGGCTTTGAGTACTTGTACGTTGCAATCGACAAGTTCACAAAGTGGCCAGAAGTGGAACCGGTGAGAAAGGTGACAGCACAGTCAGCAGTCAGGTTCTTCAGATCGATTGTTTGCCGTTTCGGAATCCCTAACAGGATCATCACCGACAACGGCACACAGTTTACAAGTCGCACCTTCATGCAGTACGTCCAAGACCTTGGCGCCAAGGTCTGCTTCGCTTCTGTTGCTCACCCGAGGAGCAATGGTCAAGCGGAGAGGGCCAATGCTGAAGTGCTGCGTGGACTCAAGACAAGAACCTTCGACAGGCTACGCAAGTGCGGAAGAAACTGGATAGAGGAGTTGCCGGCGGCTCTTTGGTCAATCAGGACGACACCAAATCGAGCCACCGGACAGACACCCTTTGCTCTTGTCTATGGAGCAGAAGCAGTTCTCCCCACGGAACTCGTATACGGATCTCCTCGAGTGCTCGCTTATGATGAGCTCGAGCAAGAGCAACTGCGACAAGATGATGCATTGCTCCTCGAGGAGGAACGTCTCCAGGCTGCTGTACGAGCTGCTCGATACCAACAAGCCTTGCGTCGCTATCATAGCCGCAAGGTCAAGGCCAGGAGTGTCGAGGAAGGCGACCTTGTTCTTCGGCGTGTTCAGTCCGCCAAGAGTTCCAACAAGTTGACGCCGAAGTGGGAAGGCCCTTATCGGGTGAGACAAGTCACAAGGCCCGGCGCTGTCCGCCTTGAGACCGAAGAAGGCTTACCGGTGAGCAACTCCTGGAACATAGAGCATCTTCGCAAGTTTCACCCATAAGGCGCGGTTGCCGTGATCCGCTCCGGCAACCACCTTTTGTACAAGTCTTGCCACTGTTGCATGTAAACCTTTGTACAAAGCCGGGCGCAGATCCCGTGCATCAGTAAAGCTTTTGTGCTTCGCACTATTTGTCATTTCCATGCTTTTCTTTGTTATTTGCATGCATCATTTGGCACCTTGTGCAACGCGCATCCCCGGTAAGCACTAGCAAGCCGTGAGGCCCTATACTTGTTATTCCTCCTCTTTTTCCCTCTTAAGCAGAAGGAGTATTCCTCGCGCACAAGTTTGCCGGGGGGGGAAGGAGATGGAGGCATGAACCAAGAGATGGAGGCATGAACCAAGTACTGTTCAAGAAAGAGAAGCCTTGTCGGGGAACAAGCAACTCATGAAAGCTAAGTTACCTAAGTTTGAGTATTTCAAACTTATTCAAATTTCTTTAGTTGTCTTCCTTGAACAGCCACACTTTGTATGGAAAACCTGTGTCGGAGGAACCTACCCGTGGCTAGTCGCACCCTTACTTTGTTTCGAGCACGCTCAACGGCTTAAGTGAGCTGCGACAAGTATCGCGCCCTTACTTCGTTTTCGAGTTCGCCCAGCAACCTAAGTGTGCTGCGACTAGCTGCGGCAAGGTTTCTTGCCGGCGAGGGTATTGCCAGCAGGCTGCTAAGAGTCCAGCACTCAGCGCTCGCGGCAAGGGCCCCTTGCCGGCAGGTTCCCTAAAAGCGTAGGGTAAAAAGCATACAAAGTAAAGGACCAAGAGCAAGGGAGATAACACCGCATTGGTTGCTCAAAACAAAAAGTGTATATTACAAAGATAGCTTGCCGCTGTTCTAATCAACTACTGCCTATGATTTAATTGGCAGCGGCAAAGGAAGCAGAAAGAAAAGAATCTAGTCTACGCGGTCACCTTCACGCCTCGTGATCTTGCCCCCCTTGGCGACGATGTGGGCAACCTGCGCCTTCAACGCCTCCTGATCAACTTCGGGCGGCAAGGTGCGGAGGACGTTGACGAGGTTGATGTCGGGGTTGCGCTAGACGATCTTCGACAAGACCCGCTCCATGGTGCCCATGCAGAGCCGACGCGCCTCGTCGGCCAACTGCACGGGAATCTTCTCCCGCAGCCGCGCAAGCGCCGGCGCGATTCCCCTGAAGAACAGACTCAACTTGGCGCTGTGGGGGAGACTCTCGTCCGGGGAGTATACGAGATGCTCCGCCCTCAGCGCCATCATCTCCATGTCAATATTGGCAGCGGAGGTGACCAGCTCTTCAGTCCACTGCTCCACTGCCTGGTTGAATTTGTTCGCCGAGACGGCGGCGCTCTCCACCAAGGCCCTTTCCTTGCGGAGTTCGTCCTTCAGCTTCGTCTCGCGGTCCCGGGCGGCGTCGAGCGAGTCAGTCAGGGTGGAGACCTTCAGCTCTAAGTCAGCGATGGAGTTCTTGGCGTCAGAGAGCTCTGTGCCCTTCTCGGAGAGACGTACCTGCAGCTCAGAGTTGGTGTGGGCATCTTTCTCCCGCTCCACGTTGAGCGCAGTGACTCTGTCCTCGCTCGCCTTCAGGAACAACTCCAGCTGCTTCACCTTGGCCTCCAGGTCTTTCTTGGCGGTCTCTGCGGCGGCTGCGGCACTCCTCGCCTCCTTCAGAGCCCCGCCAATGGCCTGCTCCCGGGCGGCGAGGTCGTCCTCGTGGGCATCGAGGTCGACCTTCCGATGATTGAGTACTCCTTCTAGCCGGGATAGCTCCTCGGCGGCCAACCGCTGCTGCTCCTCGGCCTCAGCTTTTTCAAGGAGGAAGGCTTGCTGCGCCCCGGCAAGCTCTTCACGCTCCTCCGCCAAGTTGCGGAGGGCCGCCTGGTTGTCGGCGCGGAGCTCCGCGGCGCGCTTCTCCAAGTCAGCTCCAGCCTTGGCGGCGAGAGCCTCCCGAGACTCCAACTTCGCCTGCCTGGCCTGGTACAAGGCCAGGAGCCGAGGAAGGAGTCTTTCCTCTTCGGGCTCGTCGCTGCTGCCGGGCGCTTCAACAACCTTCAATCCAGCGGAGGCGAGGACCTCTCCGTCAAAGGTCTCTCCCTCCGCGGGTGTTCGAGACGAGGACGCCCACGGGACTTGTATAAAGACCCCGTTGGCGGCCTCCAAGTAGACGCCCGACCGGTCCGCGGAAGCGGAGGGGTCGACGGCCGGTGCAGCGTCCGGCGCTCCCGCAGCCTCCGGGCCAGCGGTATGGTCGCCGGTCCCTTCCCCAGCCGCGACATCGGCGGTTGGGGCGGTCTCTTCAGCGGCAGGCTCGTTGGCTCCAGCCATTCCCTCGGTGGCAGTGGTGTTGCCGCCGGCGCCGTGCACCTCCTCCTCAGCGGTGGCCTCCGTCTCCATCCGCTCCGGTGCAGGAGGATCTAGCAGAAGAAAAAGAAAAGAAAGGATCAAGCAAATATCCAAAAAGACAAATCCAAGAAGAAGGAGTTGCAAGGCTTACCTTCGCGGACTTCTTCGACGACGGGGTCCCTCGCCGGGGAATTCTCCCTTGGCGGCGGAGTAGTGGCCCCTGCTGGCGGAGGACCGCCTGCGCCCTCCCTTGGCGGGGTGCTCACCCTTGTCGGGCTGCTCACCCTTGGCGGGGTACTCGCCCTTGGCGGAGTACCCGTCCTTGGCGAAGCGTTCTCCCTCGCCGGGGAGTTCGCCCTTGGCGGGGAGGGTGGAGCAAGTGGCTCGTCGGGGGCGACCTCCTGGCGCTCCTGCGGCTGCGGCTCCACTTCTGCACAAGACAACAAAACATCAGTACAAGCAACAGCCTTGAGCGCGCCCATCAAGCAGAAAGACGAATACCAGACTCACGCTGGGGGCTGCTCCTCGGAGCAGCAGGTTGGTCCGGCAAGTCTGCCGCTGGCGCGTCTCCGGTCGCCGTGGCGGGCTCGTCGTCTTCAATCTCGACCACAGGGATCTTGGCCCTCTTCGCCATCCGCTGGGTCAAGGTCCTGCGAAGCAAAACAAAAACAAGATCAGAACCAAGCAAGACAAAATCAAAGAAACTAAAGGAATTGCAAGTACTTACTCCTCTTCTTCTTCGTCGGAGCTGAGGGCGGAGAAGTCAAACTTCGCCTGCGGTGCTCCCGCGCGAAGAGCTGGAGGAGAAGGCTCCCTCGGGCGCTTGGCGGTCTCCGGGGCTGTGGGCTGTGAAGACCCGGCCCCTGTTGTCGCCGAGGACCGAGGAGCAGAAGGAGCACCCGTTCCGCTCCGGGAAGATCCCCCTCCGCTTGGCGCTCGAGCACGGGGCGCCTCCTTGACGACTTCGCTCGTCTTGGTGGCGCGCGTCGCACGGCGCACCGGCTGCTGCCGGGGCGCCTGTGGCCTCGCCGTCTCAGCTGCCTTGCGGAGGCGCTTCTTCGGTTGCTTCGAAGAGCTTGACGGAGGCGGAGAGTTCTCCGAGGATGAGGAGGCATCGTCGTCAAGATTCAGAGAGCTACCAGAGTCTTCATCAGAATCTCCGGCCCCGGCGTCCTCCTCCTCCTCGGCAGGCCCGCTGAACTCAGTGCCGTGCCCGGTGGCCTCGCTCCCCCCCGGCAACCTCGCTCGTCCCGGCAAACTTCACGGAAGGCTCCCAGGCAAACTCCTCGGGCGCAAGCTTCAGCAGCTTGAGGATTTCCGCCTCCTCTGCTTGGCTCACTGCGTCCGCGGCCTGTGCCTCTTCCACAGTGTACCCAAAGTCACCCGCCGCCGCAGCTGTGGCGGCCTCCTCCATCCTGGAGGCGATGTAGGCTATATCCCGTTCAGTAGTGGCCCGGGTGAGGCCCTTGTTCTCCTCGGCGTTGCGGGGCTTCTCGACCAAGTTGTCGAAGAAGGTCAGCACGGTATCCGGTGGAGGCTCTATCCAAGTGGGGACGACGCCATGGGAGTCGCACGCGGGCATCATCGCTCGTAGGGAATCCCGGGCAGTGCTGTTGCACAGCGGCACCACTCCCCGGGAAGGTCTGAACCACTCCGGGTGGGCCGGGTCATGCTTGAAGAACTCCCGACCATCCCCTTCAACTCCAAGGCAGTGAAGTTGTAGTTCAATCCAGGGCGCAGCCTCATGATGTCTGCTGCATTGCCGAATTCCCAGGCGGGCCTCTTCCTTTCTTGTAGAGGGGCGATGCGGCGGCGGAGGAAATCTGCTCCAACTTCTCCGATAGTCAAATTGGCGACCCGGAGACGAATGATCCTAATGAGGGCGATATTAAGCTTGCTGTCCTCCGGGGCCAATTCACTCCAATCCCTGCCGCGCACTATGGCAGTATGGCGCGGCGAGGTAAAGGGCTCAGGCTTATCTTCCAGCACCCAACACCAATCGGCTCTCCACTCCTCCCACTTCCCGCGAAGTTCTCCCCTCAGGTACGAGTCCTTCTTGTTCAGCCTAAAGATCCAGGAGATGCCACCGGAGAGGGGGGCACCGGACTCTACTCTAGGCATGAAGAAGTGGCGGAAAAGAGCTACGTTTGGATGAACCCCAACATAGTTTTCGCACAGATGTACGAAAACGGCCATCGTAAGGATGGCGTTGGGGGTGAAATCTAGGAGGTGGAGGCCGTATGTGTTCATTACATCACAAAAGAACTCCGAGAACGGAGGGCACAGACCACAATGGAAGAACGCAGCAAAGAAAAAGTACCCGCCGAGGAACATGTCAGCGGCGACGGCGGGGAAGACTCTGGTGCGGGGATGAGCTTGAGTCTCCCTCGACCAGAACAAATAGTATTTGTTCCGCAGCTCCCTCGCGCCAAGCCTCGACACGAAGACCACGCACTTCTTCCGCAGGGCTGCCAGCTTCGCCGCCTGCTCGGACTTCTCCTTCTTGGCCTTGTCGCTCTTCGCCTTGTCGCTCTTCGGAGCCATGGCGGGGGCGGCGGGGAAAGAGGCGAGGAGGTCGACGGTGCCGCGGATGCAGGAGACGGCGGAGGAAGGAAGAGGCTTGGCTCTCTGTCGACCTTTGGGAGGCGGAGGGCGACGTGGGTTTCTGGAGAATCAAGGCGCAATGAAGGCGATGGAGGAGAACTGCCCCTGCTTCCTTTGCTTTTAAGGGGGAAGTGGGGGACGTTCCGCATTTCCCATTAAAGAACAGGCCACGATCTCTCCCACGACGCCGCAATCGACGCGTGCCGTTAGGGAGGGATGCGGCGGATACGGAAGGGGATACGGCTTGCCGTGGGCCGCGTGTGCCCGTGCACTGACTTGGGCCTGGCCCAACAGCGCTCGGCACCGTGTGTGGCCCAGGCCTGGGGGCTCCTGTCGGTGTACTAAGATAGGGGTACCTTAGTACCCCAACTTGTGCACGGGCAGTAGCAGCTTCCCGTGGAAGGGCTTACCACGTGCTCGCCGGGAACCTTTCTGGTCCCTATGAAGCCATTCAAGAACAAAGTATACAAGACAGAAGATCAAGGCCCCGGCAAGAGGAGCTTGCCGGGAAGGCCGCACCAGGCTCAAGGTTATCACTTTAGCACAAGACCCTGGCAAGAGGAGCATGCCAGGAAGGCCAAGGAATACATATCTCAAGAGATGCATCGACGCATCATGCGCCCCGGCAGGACCCGGAGAGCGACAAGCTTCCGGGCCCGGCAAGATCACTACCCCGGCAAGGTGCTTGCCGGGGGAAAACTACGCTGTGTGCCCGCGCTCCAGCTCATCGCCCACGCGTCGCCCTGGGGCCCTTCCAGGGGCACGTGGCAGATGGCTGTGCAGCCTGGGGCACACGGTGGCAAGCCACGGTGACGAGGCTACCGCCGTGGCGAACGCTTTTGGGGTCGACGGCGACGAGCATTTAATGCCCTTGTCCCCCACTGTCAAAGTTAGGTGAAGTCCACTGTTCACGCACTGTTACAACTACCACCAAATTTACATTTTTACCCTCCTCTACGTTGACACCTATCGGTGACCCCTTTGAGCTATAAAAGGAGGCCCATGCACAACGTAGAGGAGGTTCGGTTGGAAACCTAGACAACTCTCTCGCTCGGTGTAGCTAGTACTGTAGATCTTCAAGCTCCCGAGCCCAAGAACTCAATACAACCCAAGGCAGGAGTAGGGTTTTACGCGTCCGCGCGGCCCGAACCTGGGTAAAACTGCCCGCGTGCGCTCCTCGATCTGCTCTCCGTGCTCCCTCCGCTCCCTTACCGCAACGTAGAAGGGGCTCCGGTCCCATAGGTGCTCGTGGGACGACAGTTTCCCCCGACACCTGGTGATGTTGATGGCGAGCCCACCAGGAAGAGGGTTCCTGCGAAGGTGATGTGGTATGATCCTATAATACCACGGTTGAAACGTTTGTTTAGAAACAGAGAGCATGCCAAGTTGATGCGATGGCACAGTGAGGACCGTAAGAAAGACGGGAAGTTGAGAGCACCCGCTGACGGGTCGCAGTGGAGAAAAATTGAGAGAAAGTACTGGGAGGAGTTTGCAAAGGACACAAGGAACGTATGGTTTGCTTTAAGCGCAGATGGCATTAATCCTTTCGGGGAGCAGAGCAGCAGTCACAGCACCTGGCCCATGACTCTATGTATGTATAACCTTCCTCCTTGGATGTGCATGAAGCGGAAGTTCATTATGATGTCAGTTCTCATCCAAGGCCCTAAGCAACCCGGCAACGACATTGATGTGTACCTAAGGCCATTAGTTGAAGAACTTATACAGCTGTGGAATGGAAACGGTGTACGTGCGTGGGATGAGCACAGACAGGAGGAATTTGACCTAAAGGTGTTGCTGTTCGTGACCATCAACGATTGGCCCGCTCTCAGTAACCTTTTAGGACAGACAAACAAAGGATACCACACATGCACGCACTGTTTAGATGACACTGAAAGTATATACCTGGACAAGTGCTGGAAGAATGTGTACCTGGGCCATCGTCGATTTCTTCCGACCAACCATCAATGTCGAAAGAAAGGCAAGCATTTCAAAGGCGAGGCAGATCACCGGAAGAAACCCGCCATGCGTACCGGTGATCACGTACTTGCTATGGTCAATGATTTACACGTAATCTTTGGAAAGGGCCCCGGCGCACTAGCTGTTCCGAATGACGCTGAGGGACACGCATCCATGTGGAAGAAGAAATCTATAGTCTCATGACTGCCATGTGATTATGACGCAACTGCTTCCGGTTGCATTGAGGGGGCTTCTACCGGAAAACGTCCGATTAGCCATTGTGAAGCTATGTGCATTCCTCAATGCAATCTCTCAGAAGGTGATCGATCCAGAAATCGTACCAAGGCTAAGGAGTGATGTGGCGCAATGTCTTGTCAGTTTCGAGCTTGTGTTCCCACCATCCTTCTTCAATATCATGACACACGTCCTAGTTCATCTAGTCGACGAGATTGTCATTCTCGGGCCCGTATTTCTACACAATATGTTCCCCTTTGAGAGGTTCATGGGAGTCCTAAAGAAATATGTCCGTAACCGCGCCAGGCCAGAAGGAAGCATCTCCATGGGCCATCAAACAGAGGATGTCATCGGGTTTTGTGTTGACTTCATTCCTGGCCTTAATAAGATAGGTCTCCCTAAATCGCGGTACGAGGGGAGACTGACTGGAAAAGGCACGCTTGGAAGGGACTCAATAATATGCAGGGACGGATATTCTTGGTCTCAAGCACACTACACAGTTCTACAGAACTCTACATTGGTGACCCCGTATGTCGATGAACACAAGAACAGTCTGCGCTCCAAACACCCGGAGCAGTGCGACGACTGGATTACACGTGAACACATCAGGACTTTCAGCAGTTGGTTGGAAACACGTCTCAGAGGTGACAACACTGTTTGTGATGAGTTGTACTTGTTGTCTAGGGGACCATCTTCGACTGTATTGATTTACAAAGGATACGAGATAAATGGGAATACATTTTACACGATTGTCCAAGATCAAAAGAGCACCAACCAAAACAGCGGTGTCCGCTTTGATGCAACAACCGAGAGGGGAAAGGACACATATTATGGTTACATTGTGGACATATGGGAACATGACTACGGACATGATTTTAAGGTCCCTTTGTTTAAGTGCAAATGGGTCAATCTGTCAGGAGGCGGGGTACAGGTAGACCCACAGTACGGAATGACAACAGTGGATCTGAAAAATCTTGGATACACTGACGAACCGTTCGTCCTAGCCAATGATGTGGCACAGGTTATCTATGTGAAGGACATGTCTACCAGACCGAGAAAAAGAAAAGATAAGGAAGCGAATACATCATATGATGAGCCAAAGCGCCACATAGTTCTTTCAGGAAAAAGGGACATCCTGAGAGTGGAGGGCAAGACAGACATGTCTGAAGATTATGAAAAGTTTCATGAAATTCCTCCCTTCAAAGTCAAGGCTGACCCAAGCATCCTGATAAACGATGAAGATTATCCATGGTTACGGCGCAATAAGCAAATGACACAAGGGAAGAAAAAGTGAAGACTTTTTTCCGCAACTATTATGATGATACCATGCCAACTTTGTAACAAACGAGTATGATACCATTGTCCGTTTGTACTATTCAAATTTCAATACTACTTGCACTAACAGAAAGTTTGTAATTAGTTTTACCAGAAAGAATTAAAAAAATAAATCAAATAACAAAACAAAATAAATAATGCAGAAAACAAAACAAAAAAACTTGCAAAAAAAAGCAACAATAAGTATTTTGTTGTAAGTAGAAACAAAATAAAATAAATAAGGCAACAAAGAAAATAAATAATTTCAAATTTAAACTATTCAAATTTGAATACTACTTGCACTAACAGAAAGTTTGTAATTGGTTTTACCTAAAGCAATAATATTCACAAAGAAACTCTAAATACAGCAAAAAACAACTTAGAAATAAATAAAGAAAAAAAGAAAAAAAATTGGGCGCTGCCCAGTGAGCCTGCAAGGCCTACAGCACAGGATGCATCTAGACTATAAGGCCCTGCAAGCTCATAGGACAGCGCGCAGAGTTAGGCCCAGAAGCCTGCATTTGAGAGGAGCTCGAGAGGGTGGGCGCAGCAGCCCTTATAAACCACTCTCGAGCTCCCTCAGCTAGCGAGGTGGGACTAAACATCCCACCGCACCCGCGCCAGCACAGGGCCTTTGGTCCAGGTTGGTGGCAACAACCGGGACTAAAGGGGGGCATTAGTCCCGGTTCGTCGCATAAACCGGGACCAATGCCCCCCTTTAGTCTCGGTTGGTGCCACCAACCGGGACCAAAGGCCCCTCCTTCCCGCCCTTTGGGCTGCTGAAAAGGGACCTTTAGTCCCGGTTGGTGGCACCAACCGGGACTAAAAGGATGTATTAGTCCTGGTTGGTGCCACGAACCGGGACTAATGCCCCTCCTATATAACCAAGACTTGCAAAAATTTCGTTAGTTCCTTCTTCCCCGCGCCCCCGACGCCTCTCTCCTTGCCCGCCCTCGTCGCCCCGTCGCCGTCGCCGTCGCCCCCGTCGCCCCGTCGCCGTCGCCGTCGCCCCCGACGCCGCGCCGTCGCCGCCTCGTCGCCGTCGTCCTGCCCCGCGCCCCCGCGCCGCCCCGCCCCGCGCCGTCGCCGCGCCCCGTCGCCGTCGCGCCGCCCCGCCCCGCCGCCGTCGCACCGCCGCGCCCCATCGCCGTCGCGCCGCCCAGCCCCGCCGCGCGATGTGAGGGCTTGCTGTTTTTTTTTATGTTTATATAAATTAATGTATATAT
>LR738715.1:889859036-889882638 GCA_902687465.1 Secale cereale | reverse complement strand
CAACCCCCCTCCCCTTTCAAAAAAAAAACAAAAACCACAGCCACAGAAATGCTGACGCGTGGATGCCTTTTGGTCCCGGTTGGTACCATCAACCGGGACCAAAGCCCCTCCTGCCTGGGCTCGGCGCACAGGCCACGTGGACACCCATCTGCCCCGGTTCTGGATTGAACCGGGACCAAAGGGTCAGAGCAATAGTACCGACACTCTTGTCCCGGTTCAGGAACCGGGGCTAAAGGCCCAAACGAACCGGGTCTGATGACCCTTTATCTATCAGTGAAACCGAACAACTAGGGGCTAAGCTAGGATTCGAATACGATCCGTAGCCCCCTAGGGATTGTGGCTAAGTTCTCTTTGGTTCGAATACGACCTATGTTTGAACAGGAAGCCCCTTAGTGAGTTTGGCTGTGTTCTCTTTGGTTCGAATACGACCTATGTTTGAACAGGAAGCCCCTTAGTGACAAGAACATTATGTAGACCGGACCAGAGAAGACTTTATCGAGGATTCATATGTGATCCGTAGCTCACTAGTTTGGTCCTTTCTGCATAAAATAATGTGTTCGAAATATCTGAAATAATTTCACAGGATGTATACTTAGGAGAAAAAAGGCTGAGCCCCCTGTTTACCGAGGGTGCCGGTTTATTCATTAATCATAATATATACATACGATACAGCAGAGTTCATGGCTCAAGTGTAGTAGGGCCGTAGGAGAGCGATATTCCACGACCTCTTTGTCTCTTCTTCTGATGTCCGTGAGTCCTTGTGTTCTCGAACGTCCACCAGGTAATATGAACCGTTGTGTAGATTCTTGCTGACCACGAAGGGCCCTTCCCAAGGCGGGGATAGCTTGTGCATATCTGTTTGGTCTTGGATGAGCCGGAGCACCAAATCTCCTTCCTGGAACGTCCTGGTTTTGACCCGGCGGCTGTGATATCTGCGCAAGTCCTGCTGATAAATCGTGGATCGCGCTGCTGCTATGTCACGCTTTTCATCTAGCCGGTCCAAACTGTCCTGTCTTGCCTACTCATTGGCCGCTTCAACATAGGCCGTCACCCGTGGTGAATCATGGCGGATATCGCTTGGAAGAACCGCTTCAGCACCATACACCATGAAGAAAGGTGTATAACCTATGGACCGGTTTGGCGTAGTATTGATGCTCTAGAGGACAGAGGGTAACTCCTCGACCCAGCACCCTTGTGTTCTTTGCAAGGGAGTCATAAGCCGGGGCTTGATACCTCGCAAAATCTCTTGATTGGCCCTTTCAGCTTGACCATTGGATTGAGGGTGAGCTACAGAAGATACATCTAGGCGAATATGCTCCCTTTGACAAAATTCTTCCATCTCTCCTTTAGATAAATTGGTGCCATTGTCTGTGATGATGCTATGTGGAAAACCGAACCGGAAAATTACCTTTTTGATGAATTTAACCGCTGTCGCCGCATCACACTTGCTCACAGGCTCTGCCTCAATCCACTTTGTAAACTTATCTACAGCAACCAGCAGATAAGTTTTTTGATCTTGGGATCGTTTAAAAGGTCCGACCATATCAGGCCCCCAAGTCACAAATGGCCAAGTAATTGGTATCATCCGCAGTTCCTGCGCCGAAACAAGAGCACGCCGTGAAAATTTCTGACAAGCATCGCACCTCCGGACTAAATCCTCCGCATCAGCATGGTCTGTCAGCCAATAGAACCCATGTCGAAATGCTTTAGCCACCAAGGATTTCGAACCGGCGTGCTGACCACAATCTCCTTCATGAATCTCTCGGAGGATGTCACAGCCTTCCTCAGATGATACACATCGCTGAAACACTCCAGAAACACTGCGATGGTGAAGTTCACCGTTTGCAATTGTCATGGATTTGGATCACCGGATTATCTGTCTTGCTTCAATCTCATCGTCCGGCAACTCTCCACGGCTTAGGTATGCCAAGTATGGGAGCATCCAATCTGGAATAACATGAAGTGCTGCAACTAGCTGCGCTTCCGGATTGGGAACGGCCAGATCTTCCTCCGATGGTACCTGAACTGATGGACTGTGCAGCTCATCCAAAAAAGTATTCGGTGGCACCGGTTTACATTGAGAACCCAGCCGGCTTAGAGCATCGGCCGCTTCATTCCTTTGCCGGTCTATGTGATCCACCTGATACCCTTTGAAATATCCTGCGACTGCTTCAACTTCTCGCCTGTAAGCTGCAATGAGAGGGTCTTTGGAATCCCACTTGCTGGATACTTGCTGTGCCACCAAATCTAAATCACCAAAACACTTGACCCGGCTCAAGTTCATGTCCTTAGCCATGCGCAGGCCATGAAGCAATGCCTCATATTCTGCTGTATTGTTAGTACAAGGAAACATTAGACGGAGGACATAACAAAACTTATCACCTCGCGGGGAAGTTAACACAACTCCAGCCCCCGAGCCTTCTAATTGCCTTGAACCGTCAAAGTGAATAGTCCAATATGTGACATCCGGCTTCTCTTCTGGTGCTTGCAGTTCTGTCCAATCATTGATGAAATCCACCAATGCTTGGGATTTGATAGCGGTGCGTGGCACATACTTTAATCCGTGTGGGCTAAGCTCAATGGCCCACTTCGCCACTCTGCCAGTAGCTTCCCTGTTCTGGATTATATCCCCCAATGGAGCCGAACTGACAACAGTTATTGGGTGGCCCTGGAAATAATGTTTCAACTTTCGGTTTGCCATGAACACACCATATACCAGCTTCTGCCAATGCGGGTACCTTTGTTTGGATTCAATGAGAACCTCACTGACATAATAAACCGGACGTTGAACCGGATACTCCTTTCCTGCTTCCTTGCGCTCGACCACGATTGCCACGCTAACTGCCCGTGCATTGGCAGCGACGTATAACAGCAGCAGCTCTTTATCAATGGGGGCAGCAAGGACCGGTGGTTCTGCTAGCTGCCGCTTCAAATCCTCAAACGCAGCGTTTGCCTCATCACTCCATATAATCCGGTCTGTCTTTTTGAGCATCTGGTACAGCGGGATTGCCTTTTCCCCCAGACGACCGATGAATCGGCTCAATGCTGTGATCCGGCCGGCGATACGCTGAACATCATTGATACAAGCCGGTTTAGTCAGGGACGTGATTGCCTTGATCTTCTCCGGATTGGCTTCTATTCCTCTGTTGGACACCAAGAACCCAAGGAGCATGCCCGCCGGAACACCGAAAGCACACTTCTCCGGATTGAGTATCATTTTATAGGCCAGAAGGTTGTCGAAGGTCTCCTTGAGGTCCTCTATCAGTGTCTCCTCCTTCCTTGACTTCACCACGATATCATCCACATAGGCATGAACATTTCTCCCTATCTGCCCCTTAAGACAATTCTGTACACAACATTGGTATGTGGCTTGGGCGCTCTTGAGCCCAAAAGGCATAGACACATAGCAAAAAGCACCAAAAGGAGTTATGAAGGCTGTCTTCTCCTGATCTTTAACTGCCATCTTGATATGATGATATCCGGAATACGCATCCAAAAAACTTAACCGCTCACATCCTGTCGTAGCATCAATGATTTGATCAATACGGGGGAGAGCAAAAGGATCGGTTGGACATGCCTTGTTCAGGTCTGTGTAATGCACACACATTCTCCACTTTCCATTTTTCTTTAACACCAGCACCGGATCAGCCAACCACTCCAGGTGGAACACTTCAACTATGAACCCTGCAGCCAACAGCCTGGCCACTTCTTCCCCTATAGCCTTGCACCTTTCTTCGTTGAAGCGGCGGAGATATTGCTTGACTGGTTTAAACTTCGGATCAATGTTAAGACTGTGCTCAGCGAGTTCCCTCGGTATACCTGGCATGTCGGAAGGTTTCCATGCAAAGATATCCCGATTCTCACGGATGAACTCGATGAGCGCGCCTTCCTATTTAGGATCGAGGTTAGCGCTGATACTGAACTGCTTGGATGAATCACCTGGCACAAAATCAACCTGCTTGGTTTCCTCTGCAGATTTGAACTTCAATGCCGGATCATGCTCTGTAGTTGGCTTCTTCAATGGGGATATATCTGCCGGATCAACGTTGTCTTTGTAAAACTTCAACTCCTCCGTAGCACATACTGCCTCCGCATAAGCAGCATCTCCTTCTTCGCACTCAAATGCAATTTTGCGACTTCCATGAACCGTGATGGTTCCTTTATGACCCGGCATCTTGAGCTACAAATAAACATAGCACGGCCTAGCCATAAACTTAGCGTAAACCGGCCGTCCAAACAGGGCATGATATGGGCTCCGGATCTTTACCACCTCAAAGGTTATCATCTCTGACCTGGAATCCTGTTCATCTCCAAAGGTAACTTCTAGGTCAATTTTCCCAACCGGGTAAGCTGATTTACCTGGCACTACCCCATGAAATACCGTGTTGGACTGTCTTAGCTTCTTATCCGTCTGCCCCATGCAACGGAAGGTCTCATAATACAAGATATTGATGCTGCTGCCGCCGTCCATGAGAACCTTGGTGAATTTGTATCCACCCACCTGTGGTGCCACTACTAAGGCCAATTGGCCTGGATTATCAACTCGCGGCGGGTGATCCTCTCTGCTCCACACAATAGGTTGCTCCGACCAGCGCAAGAATCGTGGTGTTGCTGGTTCAACCGCGTAGACCGCCCGCTTTAAGACTTTTTGATCCCGTTTGCACAAACTCGTAGTGAACACATGATACTGTCCACTACTCAGCTCCTTTGGATTACTCTGATATCCAGATTGCTGCGGCTTCTGACGCTGCTGATTGCCTTGATTGTTGTGATTACCTTGGCCCTGCTGCTGGTTGTTTTGGCTATTGTAGCCGCCCTGACCATACTGATGGTTGCCTTGGTTATTGTAGCCATTGTTGTTGCCTTGATATCCTGATCCGGAGCCGTTCCCCTGATAACCCAGACCATGAAACCCGGGGCCTGAATCGCCACCTGGTGGCCTGTTGTTAGATCTGACCCGGTTCATAGCCTCCATCATGGCCCGACATTCTCCCCAGGTATGTTTAGCTGGATGCCCCTTTGTTCCATGTTTCGGGCAAGGCTCGTTCAATTGTTGCTCCCAATTAATGAACCCCCCGCCGTTTTGTGGAGGCGGTTTACCCTTGTTGTGCTGAAAACTCCCTTGAACTTGGGTATTGGCCACGAAATCAGAGCCACCTTCTGCCTTTCGTTTCCCGAGGAAGCTCGCTCCGACCGGATTAGCCTGCGCCGGTTTACCGGGTTTATTTGCCTTTCCAGATTTATCTCCATCCGCTTCTGGGTACTTAGTGTTGTCAGAGTCCCCATACTTTACCAAAGCGCTCATGAGAGTTCCCATGTCATTACAATCCCGTTTGAGCCGTCCCAGTTTCAACTTTAGAGACTCAAACCGGCAGTTGTTTTCCAGTGTTACTATCGCCGTACTGGGGCTGATACCGTTCGAAGAGTGCAGGATTTCTGACACTCGCCGGACCCATGCACTCGTAGGCTCCTGCTCTCCTTGTATACATGCCGCTAGGTCCACCACTGACATCGGCTGCTTGCACGTGTCCTTGAAATTTTTGATAAACTGGCGGCGTAACTCACCCCATGATCCGATGGAGTTAGGCGGCAAGCCCTTTAAGCAGGTCCGGGCTGTACCCTCAAGCATCATGGTAAAGTACTTCGCGCAAGCCGCTTCATCCACGTCCAGCTTCTCCATAGCCATCACGTAACTCTCAATCCAAGCCTCTGGAGCCAAATCTGCTGTGTAGTTAGGCACCTTACGCGGACCCTTGAAATCCTTGGGTAACCTTATGCTTCGTAAAGCAGGAATAAGACACGACACTCCAAAGGAACTCGTCGTGACTCCCGTCTCCGCTGTGGTTGTGTGAACCGGCGTCGTTTGACGGATCTCCTCGCGGGTCGTAGGTCCGGCCCGGTTTACCGCCTCCTGGGCTTGTGCCTCTGCGCCCGCCGGATTGTCCTGTCTGCGACGGTGTCGTCTCCGTTCACTACTGGACACCTCCTGTTCATCCCAATGCCTAGTATAACTCCGGCTGTGGCGGGGTGTTGAATGAAGCCTCTCCCTGCTGTAGGAGTATGCCTGTTGCTGTGTCAATGCCGTGTTGAGCAGATCCTTGACCCTGCGTGCTTCCATTGCCACGGGGGATGTCCCCTCAATGGGTAAAGCGGCTAGGCGTGAAGCGGCGGCGACAATGTTGTCCAGGGGGTTTGAGTAATGGCCCGGAGGAGTGGGGATGTGAGGCGTGGGCATAATCCGTCGATCTTGCTCCGTAGTGGGCTGTTGAACCGGCTCGCCCCTCACTGGAGCTGCCCTCCGGTTTACCTCCGGATCATTGCTGGCTCCCGCTCCTGGCGTCCCGAAAAGATTCATCGCCTCATAGACCAGCGGTAGACGAGACTGGTACCTTTGATTTCTTACTCCTTGCGTAGAGGCTTGTTCCATCCTTAGCTGGAAAGCCTGAGAATCCAGCTCTGCTTGCCTTGTTGCTATCATAGCTTTCTCTGCATTCAGATCCTCTCTTGCTTGCTCGATCCGGCCCCTTAACTGAAGGAGTTCTGCGTCATGTTGTCCCTTGTCTGCCGGATCCACCACTGCTACTGCCCGTGTTGTCAACTCCTCCACCAAGGCGGATAAAGCGTCAGAGGGTGAGGGGGCATGGCCGCTCCCCCCTGCACCAGCTTCTGCTGCCCCATTCACCGTGGACTGCGGCGTAGGTTGTGATCCGGCCATAAAGACAGCCACCCGGTTTGGCAGACCCAAGGGGTCCGGAACACTATCCCCGTCGGACACACCCTCGGACCGGCCGTCCTGCAACAGATACAGGGACTCAGTCTCTCCGGATGAGGATTCATCATCGGAATAGACAACCATCTCGCCACTAGAATCCGATCCGTCCTCGGCTTGGACTCCATGTATGGCTCCAACAAAAACGCGTTTCATGGCAGGCTGAATCTGGGCCGATCTCGCACGCTGAGCCGGCTCGATGATGTCGGAGAAGATGTCCGGCTCAGGTCCCGGTTCGCCAATCTTGCCGATGAAGACGTGGCTGCCGCCGAAGGGAACCTATCGTGGGATTAACACGGCAGATGTCCGGTTTAACGGACTTGATAATGGAACCATCGCACGGGTTAGCTTGAAGGGGTTAAAAGCACACAAGGGACACAGAGGGTTTATACTAGTTCGGCCCCTTCGATGAAGGTAAAAGCCAACGTCTAGTTTGGATTGGTATTGCTTGGGCGTCGATGAACAGGGGGCGGATCGCTTGCCTGTGTCTCGACGGGTTGTTTCTTGCTTGTCCCTGAACCGTCGCCGGGTCGTCCCTTTATATAGAGGCGATGCCCGGTCCGGTTTATAGAGTCCCGAGGCCGGCTCATACTTGTGTCCGCCTCGGTCTCTGCTCTTTCTTCCTTATCTCTCAAGTTACATGATCAGGCGGTTTACAAACCGTAACTCTATACACGGGCCCTAAGATCTCATGGGCCGTAGCCTCTACTAAGTATTACAATGATACAACTATATTACCATAATCCGGTTTACACTAGCCGGTTCATACCTGCTAGTAATATCCCTGACATTAGGCCCCAGAATGATTTGAACTTGTTCACATCAATCTTCCCAGTCTTGCATAATCTTCCTTCTTGTGTCTTCTTATTTTTGTAAACCGGCCATGACGTCATCCTTGAAAATCACTTAATTTTGACCGTGACATCACTTCCGCATTAAACGCGCCCAACTGTCTGTCACCTTTGTTTAAAGGCTATCCCGAGAATCGAGGCGACAGGGAATCTTTATCCGATTTTTTGCCTCCTCAAATCTCGTGCCTGCCGTTTCGTTCTCTGCCCCTTTATAAATACCGCTGCAACTCTTCCTCATTCACCTTCCGTTTGTTCTTCTTCCTCCGTCGCCCGAACTCAAGTCTCCGTCGTCGTCCGTCGAGCTCGCCTCCGCCGGCCGCTGCATCAACCTGAGTGTGACCAGAGAAACTCCGCCGCCGCTTCTTACTGTTCCAGGTACTTCTTCTTCTTCGCTGTAGATCTATAACTCTAGGGTTCTTCTCGCGCCTTCGCCATTAAACCTCAGTGAAAGCTTCATCTGTTCATCCTAGGCACCAAGTTCTCAGTAATTTCAGCCTTTAGATCTTGCCCTTAAAACTTGCCTCTATTCCGTTGTTGTATACTTTAGATCTCATGCTTCAGATTCAACCTTTAAATTTGTCTGCTCTGAATATGATCCCCCCAGTTCTTGCAATAACAGCGTATTTGTTTTTGTTTTTCCTGAGTGTTCAGATCTGTTATACTTTAGCTGTCTGCAAAAACTTGTTTCTTCACCTTTGTAGATCTGTAAAGTATTCTCCGGTTTAAACAATCATATGCTGCTTCTGTAAAAATTCAATGATGAACGCGACGGTTTAACTTCTCTTTTGTTATCATGAACCGGTAGTAATACATTTTCCTGCTTACTGCCGGGTTAGCTATATCATTAGTCCCTTGTCTAAACCGTTGCGTGATCTTTGCATATGTCTTCCGGTTTATGCCACTGTACTCGAATAATCCGGGTTTACACTTTACCCTTTCAACACTTGTTCTTATGTTGCTATGGCCAAACAGTTTGTTTCTTGCAACTGGGTTCCTTCCGTTATTACCGAAGAAGATTTAGCCAATGCTGCTGCGATCGGCACTTTAGGCCCTCAGTCCATTTTAAAAAGGCGGGCTCCAGGAGATGAATGCCCTCCTACTCCCAAAGAGGAGGAAGTTATTGTCTTCTTCGACCACATTGCTCGAGGTTTCACTCCTCCCGGTTCAAAGTTCTTCCGGGATGTGCTTGCCGCTTTCCAGCTTCACCCTCAGGAGATAGGTCCCAACTCTGTTTCCAACATGTGTGATTTTCAAGTTTTCTTAGAGGTTTATTTGCAAGAAGAGCCCTCAGTCGACCTGTTCAGGGACTTTTTCCACTTGAACCGGCGAACTGAGTTTACCAGCGGACCTCATCAAGAACTGGGCGGGGTCAGCATTCAGAAGAGAAGAGACATAGTCTTTCCTCATGCCGCTCTCCACACGCACCCCAAGGATTGGAACAACTCTTGGTTTTATTGCATTGACACTTCACCTGAAGGGGAAAACCCACTACCGGGTTATCACGAGCACCGTCTTCCGGAGCATCACCCTTTGCCGCAGCGCCTCATCTCCTCAGAGCGGCCCCGGTTTGCTTCTCAACTTGCCAGGTTGAAAGCCTTTATGGCCAACGGTTTGACCGGAATTGATTTTATGCGCTGCTGGCTTTCTTGGAGTATCCTTCCTCTGAGTCGACGCCCTAGTCTGATGTGTAAATATTCTGGTAAACCGGATGATCCTCAACGGTTTTCTAAAGACAAACTTTCTGAATCGGAAGTCATTGAGTCTGCTAAAAAGATGCTCAATGTCTCTTTGGAAGAATGCAACCAAACCGGATTGGCTTCGTATTATAAGAAGAACAAGCTGCCTGCAGTAAGTCTTGCTTTCCTTCGTATGTTTGTAATCCGTTCCTTTAAACCGTTCTTTCAATTACTTTCACCTTTTGAACAAGCTGATGATCCTTTTTGGAAGAGGAAACCTCAGGAGAAGGCCGGAAAACAGCCACGCCGGAAAGCTTTCGCTATCAAGAAGAAAAAGGCGGCTGCTGGTTCCAGTTCACATGCTGAAGATGATGATCCGGACTCTGAGGTATGAATTAACCCGGCTATGACTTATTTACTTTTTATCCATATTTGTGTTTAACGGTAACTTTTCGCAGGAGTTGGCTGAAGGGGACAAACCGGCAGAAATTGAGGTAACTATTCTTTCTTCAGATTCAGAACCACCTCCACCAAAAATTCGTCGGACAGTCCGGAAATATCAGTTTTCTCACCCTTATGCTCAACTGGACCCCAATTTTCTTTTGAAGAAACAGCAACATGAAGCCCTTCGCCGGACTACCCGCCATAGCGGCCTTGAAGTTGAATCGTCTGGAATTTCTCTTACTCCGGCTCGGAGGCGCCGCTCTGAGGTTATACTCTCTCCAACTCTTCTTCACCCCAAGGCCGGGCTTATACGCAAACCACTTAAACCATC
Source organism: Secale cereale (assembly GCA_902687465.1). Lineage (NCBI taxonomy): Eukaryota > Viridiplantae > Streptophyta > Magnoliopsida > Poales > Poaceae > Secale > Secale cereale. The sequence goes on along the minus strand of LR738715.1, from coordinate 889,872,567 downwards.
TGACCCTAATTATCAGGATACTCCTTTATCTTCTTCCGACGAATCAACTTCCACACAACTCCCACCCCTGAAAACTGTCCCAGGGTAAGTCTTTTTAATTTATCCGGTTTATGATTACACTTTGCTTTACAGTTCTGACTTATTTTTCCAACTTCTTTCAGCAAGCCTAAACCCAGCAAAAGGGCCAAGGCCAACAAAACAATTGCTGAGGCTGCTACTGATGATCCGGCGGTTGATCCGGATACAACCGTCCCTCCAGAAGGCGAGCCCACAATGCCGCTTGAAGATCCCGCTCCTATGGATCATACCACTGCACCTGAGAATCCCAATACTGAGAACGTCCGTGAACTGGCAAGTCCTGCCCGGGCCAATTCTCCTCGGACTAGTCCGGCTCCTGCTAGTCCGGTTCACACTGCGACCCCACCACCAACGACTGCTTCTCCGGAAGTTCAAGTAACCGGCACAGCTTACACCGCTCCTGCTGAGCCCACTGTCCTAGCCAAACATACGGCAAAAGCGGAGAAGTTAGATCAAGAAAGGGGTAAATGGAGTACAGAGCTGTCTAGCCTTGCCGACATGAGTGCCCAGGAGCTCTATTCCGGGTACTTGAACCAGCTTCATAGCAGTCGAGATTATGAAGCAGGCTTGGTTAACCTGATGAAGGACAAGTATGAGGTAATCCTTTGCTTTTGATTTTTTCTTTTAACATGCTTCTTTCTATATCATAGTAGCCCCCAAGTTCCGGTTTAGCTATGTTTAGAAGGTGAACCGGTACTTCCTGATTAAGCAAATGATCTTACATTAGCCCCCAAGTGCCAGGGGCATAATTCGGTTTTTGTGCCTGGGACTTGTCTGAATTTTTCCTTTGATACTACAACTATCCATTAGCCCCCAAGTGTCAAGTAGACAACTTGTTTGTGTGCTTGAGACTTGTCTTTAAATTGCTATCGTTTGACACTTCAACTGCCCATTAGCCCCCAAGTGTCAAGTAGATAACTTGGTTATGTGCTTGAGACTTGTCTGACTTTTGCTTTTATTCCACTTGATTTTCCTTGCAGGCGGATTTGAACCGGAGGGCTGAAGAAATTACTGAACTCCAGAACAGACTTGCTGAAACGGAATCTGCTGCTTCTAAGGCCAAGAAAGACTTGGCGCTGAGCTTAAAGACTGCTGAACAACTGAAGAAATTCTTTGAAGAGGAGCGGACCGCCTTTGAGGTTCAGAAGAAGGATCTAGAGAAAAGGGCAAAGGACGCTGAGGAAGCCCTTAATCCGGTGACTGAAGAGTTAACCGGTTTAAAGCAGCAAATAGAACTGATGACTTCTGTTGTCTTCGGTAAGTACTTAATCTGTATTCCTGCTTTTATCCTTGCAATCTTTAATCCGTTCTGGTTTAACTGTGATAACCATATACAGGGCGCCGTGTCACCCATCTTGGGGATGATTTACGGAAAAAACTCAAGGCGTGTTATACTTTGGTCGAGCAGCTGTATTCCGGCGCTCAAAGGATCATAAGCGCAACATCTTTCAATAAACCGGCCCCTACTACCATCCAAGGTACATTAGAGAAACTGTCTGTCTTGCCAGTGCGCTTGGAAGAAGTTAAGAAGTCTGCTGCTCGAGCCGGTTCCCTCGTGGCGCTTACCAGAGCGAAAGCGTGGGTTCCGGACTTTGATCCGGAAGAAGCTTTGAATGGGTATCCCAATACTAAAGAAGACGGATCAGCTTTTACTGCAAAAGATCTCCACACCTTGACGAAGGAGATGCGTCCTCTCGCTAGCAAGCTTGCTGCCGAATCAGACTTGTCCAGGTATCATCCGGGGTATGATTTACAGAACGAGCGGGTGGATCGACCGGTTTATGATACCGTCAATCTAATCCCGCCAGTGCGCCCTCATACTTTCGCCCCAGATATTGATCCGTCTGAACTCATCAATGAAGAGATGTACTTTTGTGCTTTAACGAAAATCGATTGGTGCGTCCCTGACTTCCAGCCGCTTCAAGAAGAGGAGGAGACTCCGGAACAAGTTGATCCCCAGCCGTCACAGCGGGAAGAAGCGTAGATCATAGTATGTCTTTGTAGTTGTAGTCTCATTTTGCTGGACAATCTTTAATCCGTTCAGGCTTGCTATGCCTTGTAATAGGATAGTATAAAACATTATTCGTCTTGATCCGAATGTTTCCAACTTCTTGTTTTGACGTTTGCCAAATTAAATATGGTCTGATATTGTTTATCCTGCATATTATTTGTTCCTCCATAGATAATACTGAAAATTTGTCCTAGCGGTTTACCGCCGGACCAATTAAATTGCTCTCATACTATATCAAATAAGTGTTCTGTTCGTACCAGAAATGACTTCATACCTGAATTCCAGTATGCTTGATACTCTTAATCCGGTGAAATTTGCCATTTTTTAAGGGAGCCTTTTGATAGACCCAATAATAATCCCGGGTCTTATAGAAGCTACCGGTTTAGATCATGCTCGGCTTCTTACTTTGTTTCTGCCTGATGATTCTGCTGAAGCTCTTGGCTTTCTGACTTGGCTTCTGCCTAATGATTGTTCCGGTTTATGATGAATGCCGGTTTAACTCTTGCTGGTGTTTATGACCCAGCCTTTGAACTTATGCTGGTGTTCATGACCCAGACTTTTTTGAACTTATGCTGGTGTTCATGACCCAGACTTTTTGAACTTATGCTGGTGTTCATGACCCAGACTTTTGAACTTATGCTGGTGTTCATGACCCAGACTTTTTGAACTTATGCTGGTGTTCATGACCCAGACTTTTGACTTATGCTGGTGTTCATGACCCAGACTTTTTGAAGATACATGGTCAACTCTGGAGTTGTTCCATTCCGGATCAAAGAACCATAAAACATAAATACCATAAATGCAAATATGCAAATAAAACCATGTAGTCGAGGCTTTTTATGAGCTGCCAGGCTCAAAGCAAGGTTCAGCCAATCACTGGATGCGGGTACCATCCAGAGGGCCTTATGGATGCGGGTGCCATCCATAGGAACCGGATATAACCAACAGGGGTTAAGCTAGGATTCGGGTACAATCCTGCCCCCTGCTGGCCATATAAAACTTTAGCCAATCACTAGATGCGGGTACCATCCAAAGGGCCTTTATGGTTCGGGTACAACCATAGGAAAAACTTAGCCAATCACTGGATGCGGGTACCATCCAGAGGGCCTTTATGGTTTGGGTACAACCATAGGAAGAACTTAGCCAATCACTGGATGCGGGTACCATCCAGAGGGCCTTTATGGTTCGGGTACAACCATAGGAAAAACTTAGCCAATCACTGGATGCGGGTACCATCCAGAGGGCCTTTATGGTTCGGGTACAACCATAGGAAAAACTTAGCCAATCACTGGATGCGGGTACCATCCAGAGGGCCTTTATGTCATGTCTTCTTTGGTTCGAATACGACCTATGTTTGAACAGTAATCCCTTCGATGAGTTATTGCTCCAGAGTATATATGCCCTGCACAATCAGTTTAAACCGATCGAAGTGTTTTGAAATATGACATATGATAAGAAATGTATGGTTGTCACCATAAGATACTTGTATTGGAAAAAAGGCTGAGCCCCCGGTTTACCGAGGGTGCCGGTTTATTTATTAATTATAATATATACATAGGATACAGTGGAGCTCATGGCTCAGGTATAGTAGGGACGCAAGAGGGCGATGTTCCACGGCCTCTTTATCTCTTATTACGATGTCCGTGAGTCCTTGTGTTCTCGAACGTCCATCAGGTAGTATGAACCGTTGTGCAGATTCTTGCTGACCACAAAGGGCCCTTCCCAAGGCGGGGATAGCTTGTGCATATCTGTTTGATCTTGTATAAGCCGGAGTACTAAGTCTCCCTCCTGGAACGTCCTTGTCTTGATCCGGCGGCTGTGATATCTGCGCAAGTCTTGTTGATAGATCGCAGACCGTGTTGCTGCTATATCACGCTCTTCATCCAGCCGGTCCAAACTGTCTTGTCTCGCCTGCTCGTTGGCCGCCTCAACATAGGCCGTCACCCTTGGTGAATCATGACAGATATCACTTGGAAGGACCGCTTCAGCGCCATATACCATAAAGAAGGGTGTGTAACCTGTGGACCGGTTTGGCGTAGTATTGATACTCCAAAGGACAGAAGGTAACTCCTCAACCCAGCACCCAGGTGTTCTTTGCAAGGGAGTCATAAGCCGGGGCTTGATACCTCGCAAAATCTCCTGATTTGCTCTTTCAGCTTGACCATTGGATTGAGGGTGGGCCACAGAAGACACGTCTAGGCGAATGTGTTCCCGTTGGCAAAATTCTTCCATCTCACCCTTAGATAAATTGGTGCCGTTGTCTGTGATGATGCTGTGTGGAAAGCCAAATCAGAAAATTACCTTTTTGATGAATTTAACCGCTGTTGCCGCATCACACTTGCTCACAGGCTCTGCCTCAATCCACTTTGTAAATTTATCCATAGCCACCAGTAGATGAGTCTTTTGATCTTGGGATCGCTTAAAAGGTCCGACCATATCAAGCCCCCAAGTCACGAACGGACACGTTATCGGTATCATCCGGAGCTCTTGTGCCGGAACAAGAGCACGTCGTGAAAACTTCTGACAAGTATCACACTTCCGGACTAGATCCGCCGCATCAGCATGAGCTGTCAACCAATAGAACCCATGTCGAAAAGCCTTAGCCACCAAGGATTTTGAACCGGCATGATGACCACAATCCCCTTCATGGATCTCACGAAGAATATCACAACCTTCCTCAGCTGATACACACCGCTGAAACGCTCTAGAAACGCTGCGATGATGAAGTTCCCCGTTTGCAATTGTCATGGACTTGGAACGCCGGACTATCTGTCGTGCCTCAATCTCGTCGTCCGGTAGCTCTCCCGGGTTTAGATACGCCAGATAAGGTAGCGTCCGATGGATAACATGAAGTGCCAGATAAGGTATACGTCAGACAAGTCCGGAATAACATGAAGTGCCGCAACTAGCTGTGCCTCCGGATCAGGAACAGCCAAGTCTTCCTCCGACGGTACTTGAACTGATGGATTGTGCAGCTCATCCAAAAAAGTATTCGGTGGTACCGGTTTACGCTGTGAACCCAGCCGGCTTAAAGCATCGGCCGCTTCATTCCTTCGTCGGTCTATGTGGTCCACCTGATACCCTTTGAAATACCCTGCAACTGCTTCCACTTCTCGTCTGTAGGCTGCCATGAGAGGATCTCTTGAATCCAACTTGCCTGATACTTGTTGTGCCACCAAATCTGAATCGCCGAAACACTTGACCCGGCTCAAGTTCATTTCTTTGGCCATTCGCAAGCCATGAAGTAATGCTTCATACTCTGCTGCATTATTAGTACAAGGAAACAATAAACGGAGGACGTAACAAAACTTATCACCTCGCGGGGAAGTTAAAACAACTCCAGCCCCCGAGCCTTCTAACTGCCTTGAACCGTCAAAGTGAATCGTCCAGTATGTAAGATCCGACTTCTCCTCTGGTGTTTGCAGTTCTGTCCAATCATTAATAAAATCCACCAATGCCTGAGATTTGATAGCGGTGCGTGGCACATATTTCAATTCGTATGGGCTGAGCTCAATGGCCCACTTCGCCACTCTGCCCGTAGCTTCCCTGTTCTGGATTATATCCCCCAATGGCGCTGAACTAACAACAGTTATTGGATGGCCTTGGAAATAACGCTTCAACTTCCGGTTTGCCATGAACACACCATACACCAGCTTCTGCCAATGTGGGTACCTCTGCTTAGACTCAATGAGTACTTCACTGACGTAATAGACTGGACGCTGAACCGGATATTCCTTCCCTGCTTCCTTGCGTTCAACCACGATTGCCACACTAACTGCCCGTGCGTTGGCGGCGACATATAACAGCAAAGGCTCATTATCAACAGGGGCAGCCAGGACCGGTGGCCTTGCCAACTGTCGCTTCACGTCTTCAAACGCATCATTTGCTTCATCACTCCATATAAACCGATCCATCTTTCTCAGCATCTGATAAAGCGGAATCGCCTTCTCCCCCGAACGGCTAATTGTCGGGGGAAACTGTCCGCCACGAACACCTATGGGACCGGGGCCCCTTGTCTGTGCGGTACGAGGGCGGAGGGAGCACAAAGAGCAGATCGAGGCAGACGCGCGGGCAGTTTTTACCCAGGTTCGGGCCGCACGGATGCGTAAAACCCTACTCCTGCTTGGTTGTGTATTGAGTTGAGCGCTCGGGAGCTTGAAGAAGCAGCTACACCGTGCGTGAGAGTAATCTAGGTTTCGAACCCCCTCCACGTTGTGCACGGGCCTCCTTTTATAGTGCAAGGGGTCACCGACAGGTGTCAACGTAGGAGAAAGGGGTAAAAGAGTAAAAGAGGTGGTAGTTGTAATAGTGCGGGAACAGTGGAGCTACAGTACAGAACAGTGGTCTATACCTACTTTAACAGTGGGGGACAAGGGCATTTAATGCCCGTCGCCGTCGACCCCAAAAGCTCCCGCCTTAGCGTCTCCGTCCGCCACGGCGACGGATTTATCGCCGTGGTGTGCCACCGTGTACCCCAGGCTGCACAGCCATCCGCCACGCGTCCCTGGTTAGACCTCAGGGCGACGCGTGGGCCGATGAGCTGGAGCGCGGGCACACAGCGTGGCCTTCCCGGCAAGCGCCTTACCGGGGCCTTGATCTTGCCGGGCCCGGGAACTTGCCGCTCCCCGGGCCCCTTGCCGGGGCGCGCATAGCGCCGAGGCAACGCCTTCTAATCTTCCTGGCAAGCTCCTCTCGCCAGGGTCTTGTGTTAGTGGAACAGCCTTGAGCCTGGTACGGCCTTCCCGGCAAACTCCTCTTGCCGGGGTCTCGATCTTCTGTTTTGCATACTTTGTTTTTGAATGGTTTTAATAGGAGGCAGGGAGGTCTCCGGCGAGCACGCAGTAAACCTTGCCGCGGGAAGCTGCAACTGCCCGTGCACAAGTTGGGGTACTAGGGTCCCCCTACCTTAGTACACCGACACTAATGAACCGGCTCAATGCTGTGATCCGGCCAGCGATACGCTGAACATCATTAATGCAAGCCGGCTTAGTCAAAGATGCGATTGCCTTGATCTTCTCCGGATTAGCTTATATTCCTCTGTTTGACACCAAGAACCCAAGGAGCTTGCCTGCCGGAACACCAAAAGCACACTTCTCCGGATTAAGCATCATCTTATAGGCCCAAAGATTGTCAAAGGTCTCCTTGAGGTCCTCTATCAGCGTCTCCTCCTTTCTTGACTTCACCATGATATCATCCACATAAGCATGCACATTTCTACCTATCTGCCCCTTAAGACAGTTCCGTACGCAACGCTGATAAGTTGCTTGGGCACTCTTGAGCCCAAAAGGCATAGATACATAGCAAAAGGCACCAAAAGGAGTTATGAAAGCTGTCTTCTCCTGGTCCTTAACTGCCATCTTGATCTGGTGATATCCTGAGTATGCATCCAAAAAACTTAGCCGCTCACATCCCGATGTAGCATCGATGATCTGATCAATACGTGGGAGAGCAAAAGGATCAGTTGGACAAGCTTTGTTGAGGTCTGTGTAGTCCACACACATTCTCCACTTTCCATTCTTCTTTAACACCAGCACCGGATTGGCCAACCATTCCGGATGAAAAACTTCAACTATGAACCCTGCGGCTAAAAGCCTGGCCACCTCTTCTCCTATAGCCTTGCGCCTTTCTTCGTTGAAGCGGCGCAGATACTGTTTGACCGGTTTAAACTTCGGATCAATGTTAAGACTGTGCTCAGCGAGTTCCCTCGATATACCTGGCATGTCAGAAGGTTTCCATGCAAAGATATCCCGGTTCTCACGGATGAACTCGATGAGCGTGCTTTCCTATTTGGGATCAAGGTTAGCGCTGATAGTGAATTGCTTGGATGAATCGCCTGGCACAAAATCAACTTGCTTGGTCTCTTCTGCTGACTTAAACTTCAACGCCGGATCATGTTCCGTAGTTGGCTTCTTCAACGGGGACATATCTGCCGGATCAACGTTGTCCTTGTAAAATTTTAACTCCTCCGTAGCACATACTGCCTCCGCGTAAGAAGCGTCTCCTTCTTCACACTCCAATGCAATTTTGCGACTTCCATGAACCGTGATTCTTCCTTTGTGACCCGGCATCCTGAGCTATAAATAAACATAACACGGCCTAGCCATAAACTTGGCATAAACCGTCCTCCCGAACAGGGCATGATACGGGCTCCAGATCTTGACGACTTCAAAAGTTATTATCTCTGACCTGGAATCCTGTTCATCTCCAAAGGTAACTTCTAGGTCAATTTTCCCAAATGGGTAAGCTGATTTACCTGGCACTACTCCATGAAACACCGTGTTTGATTGTCTTAGCTTTTTATCCGTCAGCCCCATGCGACGAAAAGTCTCACAATACAAGATATTGATGCTACTGCCGCCGTCCATGAGAACTTTAGTGAACTTGTGGCCACCCACCTGTGGTGCTACCACCAAGGCCAAGTGACCCGGATTATCAACTCGTAACGGGTGATCTTCCCTGCTCCACACAATGGGCTGCTCTGACCAGCGTAGGAATTGCGGCGTCGCCGGTTCAACCGCGTGGACCGCCCGCTTCAAAACTTTTTGATCTCGTTTACACAAACTCGTGGTGAACACATGATACTGCCCACTACTCAACTCCTTCGGATTACTCTGATATCCGGATTGCTACTGCTGCTGCTGACGCTGCTGATTACCTTGGTTATTATGATTACCCTGGCCCTGCTGTTGGCTGCTTTGGTTATTGTAACCACCTTGACCATGCGGCTGATTGCCTTGGTTATTATAACCACCTTGACCATATTGATTATTGCCTCGGTTATTATAACCACTATTGTTGCCATGATATCCCGATCCGGAGCTGCTCCCCTGGTAACCCGGACCGTAAAACCCCGGGCCTGAACCGCCGTTCGGAGGCCCGTTGTTAGAGCTGACGCGGCTCATTATGGCTTCCATCAAAGGCTTGCATTCTCCTATAGTGTGCTTTGCTGGTCGTTCCCTTGTGCTATGCTTTGGACAAGGCACATTTAACTCCTGCTCCCAGCTAACATTCCCTCCGTCGGTTTGTGGAGGTGGTTTGCCCCTATTGCGCTGAAAACCCCCCTGAACTTGGGTATTGGCCACGAAATCAGAGCCACCCTCTGATTTTCGTTTGCCTAAGAAACTGGTACCAGCCAGGTTAACCTGGGCCGATTTACCAGGCTTATTGATCTTTCCAGCTTTGTCTCCCTCCGCTTCTGGATACTTATTGTTGTCGAAGTCCCCGTATTTTACCAGAGCGCTCATGAGAGTTCCCATATCATTACAATCCCGTTTAAATCGTCCTAGGTTTAACTTTAGAGACTCAAATCGGCAATTCTTTTCTAGTGTTACTATTGCCGTACTGGGAGTGATACCATTCGAAGAGTGCAAGATCTCTGACACTCGCCGCACCCATGCACTTGTAGACTCCTGTTCTCCTTGCACACAGGCTGCTAGATCTACTATCGACATTGGCTGCTTGCATGTATCCTTGAAGTTCTTGATAAACTGGCGACGTAGCTCTCCCCATGATCCGATAGAATTAGGGGGTAAACCCTTTAGCCAGGTCCGGGTTGTACCTTCAAGCATCATGGTAAAGTATTTCGCACAAGCCGCTTCATCTACGTCCAGCATTTCCATGGCCATCTCATAACTCTCAACCCAAGCTTCTGGAGCCAAATCTGCTGTGTAGTTAGGCACCTTACGTGGACCTTTAAAATCCTTGGGCAGCTTCACGCTCCGTAAAGCGGGAATAAGACATGGCACCCCAAAGGAGCTCATCATGACTCCTGTCTCTGCTGTGGTTGTGTGAACCGGCGTCGCTTGACGGACCTCCTCACGGGCCACAGATCTAACCCGGTTTGCCTCCTGAGCTTGTGCATCCGCGCCTGCTGGATTATTTTGTCTGTGACGGTGTCGCCTGTGTTCACTACTAGACACTTCTGGTTCTTCCCAATGCCTAGTGTAACTCCGGCTGTGGCGTGGTGTCCAATGGAGCCTCTCCCTGCTATGAGAATATGCTTGCTGTTGCGTCAATGCCGTGTTAAGCAGATCCTTGACCCTGCGTGCCTCCAACGCCACAGGGGATGTCCTCTCGATGGGTAAAGCGGCCAAGCGTGAAGCAGCAGCAACGATTTTGTCCAAAGGATTTGAATAATGACCCGGAGGGGTAGGAACGTGAGGCGCAGACGTGATCCGCCGATCTTGCTCCGCAGTAGGCTGCTGAACCGGCTCATCCCTCGCTGGGGCTACCCTCCGGTTTAAAGCCGGATCATTGCTGGTCCACACTCCGGGTGTCCTGAAAAGATCCGTCGCCTCGTAAACCGGCGGTAGACGAGACTGGTACTTCCGACTCCTTACTCCTTGTGCAGAGGCCTGCTCCATCCTTAGATGAAAAGCCTGATCATTCAGCTCTGCCTGCCTTATTGCTATCATAGCCTTCTCTGTTTTCAGACTTTCCCTTGCTTGATCAATCCGGCCCTTTAGCTGAAGGAGCTCTGCATCATGTTGCGCCTTGTCTGCTGGAGCTACCTCTGCCATGGCTCAGGCTGTAAACTCCTCGACCAAGGTGGATAGAACGTCAGCGGGTGAGAGGGCCTGGCCGCTCCCCCCTGCACCAGCTTCTGCTGTCGCCCCGATCACCGTGGACTGCGGCATAGGTTGTGAACCGGCCATAAAGACAGCCACCCGGTTTGGCGGGTCAAAGAAGCCCGGAATACTGTCTCCGTCGGGTTCACCCTCAGACCGGCCGTCCCGCAACTGATACAAAGACTCAGTCTCTCCGGATGAAGATTCATCGTCGGAATAGATAACTGTCTCGCCCCCGGAATCCGATCCGTCCTTGACTTGAACCCCGTATACTGCCCCGACGAAAACGTGCTTCATGGCGGGCTGAATCCGGGCCGATCTCGCACGCTGAGCCGGCTCGACGATGTTGGGGAAGACGTCCGACTCAGGTCCCGGTTCGCCGATTTTGCCGATGAAGACGTGGATGCCGCCGAAGGGAACCTGGTACCCGTATTCGATTGAATCGGCCTCCGGTCCCCAGCCTGCGTCGTCGATGTAAATCCGGCCGCGGCGACTCTTGGTCATCCGGCCGACCGCGTAACCCTTGAGCCCTTCAAAGCTGCCCTTCAAGAACTGGAAACCATCGTGCGGAGGCCCCACGGTGGGCGCCAACTGTCGTGGGATTAACACGGCAGATGTCCGGTTTAACTGACTTGATAATGGAACCATCGCACGGGTTAGCTTGAAGGGGTTAAAAGCACACAAGGGACACAGAGGGTTTATACTAGTTCGGCCCCTTCAATGAAGGTAAAAGCCTACGTCTAGTTTGGTTTGCTATTGCTTGGGAGTCGAGGAACAGGGGGCGGATCGCTTACTTGTGTCTCGACGGGTTGTTTCTTGCTTGTCCCTGAACCGTCGCCGGGTCGTCCCTTTATATAGAGGCGACGCCCGGTCCGGTTTACAGAGTCCCGAGGCCAGCTCATACTTGTGTCCGCCTCGGTCTCTGCTCTTTCTTCCTTATCTCTCAAGTTACATGATCAGGCGGTTTACAAACCGTAACTCTATACACGGGCCCTAAGATCTCATGGGCCGTAGCCTCTACTAAGTATTACAATGATACAACTATATTACAATAATCCGGTTTACACTAGCCGGTTCATACCTGCTAGTAATATCCCTGACAGAACCCGGTACCCGTATTCGATTGAATCGGCCTCCGGGCCCCAGGCAGCGTCGTCGATGTAGATCCGGCCACGGCGACTCTTGGTCATCCGGCTGACCGCATAGCCCTTGAGTCCTTCAAAGCTGCCCTTCAAGAACTCGAAACCATCGTGCGAAAGCCCCACGGTGGGCGCCAACTGTCGTGGAATTACCACGGCAGATGTCCGGTTTAACGGACTTAGTGATGGAACCATCGCACGGGTTAGCTTGAAGGGGTTAAAAGCACACAAAGGACACAGAGGGTTTATACTAGTTCGGCCCCTTCGATGAAGGTAAAATCCTACATCTAGTTTGGTTTGGTATTGCTTGGGCGTCGATGAACAGGGAGCGGATTGCTTGCCTGTGTCTCGACGGGTTGTCTCTTGTCCTTGAACCGTCGCCGGGTCGTCCCTTTATATAGGAGGTAACGCCCGGTCCGGTTTACAGAGTCCCGAGGCCGGCTCATAATCGTGTCCGCCTCGGTCTTTGCTGTTTCTTCCTTGTGTCTCAAGTTACATGATAAGACGGTTTACAAACCATAACTCTACACATGGGCCCTAAGCCTTCATGGGCTGTAATCTCTACTGAACTTTACAACTATATAACTATATCACCATAATCCGGTTTACCCTAGCCGGTTTACACCTGCTAGTAATATCCCTGACAGGTGTGGAACTATAAAGTGTCGATACCCCGTAGGAGCTAAAGGTAGGTCTCCTAATCTTTCATATTTTGTATGCCACTTACACAACTATTCATGCACTTAACATTTACCATGCCTAAATTCTCTACAACTAAGATATGAGCAAGGAGGTAACTAAGCTGTTTAGAAAGATAAAATAAAAGTCATGTGATGTTATGTATTAGTTGATAAAAATAAGAATATAGAAAGTGTTTGTGGTTTTTTTGTGGGGGATGGTTGTGGTTTTGAAGGTGGTGGTGGAATTGTCCCTAGGCAATTGGTAAAATCATTAGACCAGTACACATGCTTGTTATAATTATTATGCGGGAGCAACATGTGCTAACATGCTAGCAAACCATGGTCTCACATGTAAATATGATTGAATTCCTAGCAAGAATCCACATCTAGTAAGAATAATTAAGACATTAAGTCCAAACGGTAGCCATATCTTCCTATAGGGTTCCTCTCCAATCCGTATGATATAGTTCATAAACTCAGGGAACGGTAATTCATGTCACTCCGGCCTCCCATCCTAAACTTCCCATAACACATTCATTTCCCTAAAGTGTGATCTAGTGTACTGCAAACCTCTACATTAGCACCATAGGACATCAACATAGGAATTCATACAACTTGTACCCATAAATCTAGATCACCAACGCCACAGGACAAACATAACTACTCAAACATGATAACTATGAACCAACTTGTTCATTGCATCTAAAAACTTGTTTTAGTAGGATATTGCAATGTTTCACAATGGTGAACCAACTGGTCCTAGGTAGAATATGGTGTTGGAGGCAAAGGAGATGATGGAGGTGATTGTCCTCGGCGGCCTGCGGAGTGGAAGGTGATGCCCCCCAGGCCCCCTCCATATTCTTCCTCCTTGGGCTTGTCCGTCGGTTGGAGATGTATTTTCTACTCTATAGATGGCGACTCTAGGGCTGCCATTTCTGCACCAAAGTGTGTCGCCTCATAAAAATAGGATTTGCAATCAATATATAGGTGTATTCTTTCAATCTAGGTCATCTAACCCATATGGATTTTAGGCTCTGGCCCTTGGTCAAGGTAACC
>LR738715.1:889826322-889858964 GCA_902687465.1 Secale cereale | reverse complement strand
CCCCAAAGACTTTCTTATCGCCTTCTGATTCGACATGATCAAACCACATTAAGATCCATGTAGTTCGGTAGGAGTTAGAGTAAATCCCGTCATGCCTAGTTCTGGATTCCCGAAAATGATAGTTTTTGACAATACTGGATTGCACGCTCAGGGTGCATATAAACTTGTAATTGGGCGATTCCATGTGCTAAGGTTTTTTGATAACGTTGTTTTACTTTTCACATTCTGACTTTCTTGGTTTGATGTCATCTTCAGGGGTGGGCATGACCATCTTTATGCACTGGTCCTACAGGGAAAGATTTCCAATAACTCAAAATTTCACCAGACTTTGAACCTTTTCGATAGTTCATTGATTTTACATGAATTTCCTATACACATAAAGGAAAACAAGAGCTTTGGCATGTATTTCCACTATTAGCAGGTTAGTCCAAATAAATATAATAGTTTGCATAAATAATAAGATATTGGCATGAAACATACAAAAATCATATATACGTTGGAAACGTATCAAGTAATTTGACATTGTTTAACATTTAAACTATACCATGCAATCTAATCATGAATTTTGAAAATAAAACGAACTGAACAATATTTGCACTCTTTATATACTAAGCATTGATTGCAGATAAATGCCATTAAAATCTCACCGATTTGGACGAATTCTTCCACAAAATCATAAGAACTGACACATCCAGCCACACTGGCCAAAAGACCACATAACCAACAACCTATATATGTTTAGATTAATTTGAGAAAAATAGATAGAGCACACAAAGGTATATTCAACGCAAACATGGATTAAAGGCACAAATTCTACCATTGTTTTAGGCCAAAAATCACAAATAACATCATTTGTTATTTAGGAAGGCCAACTCTTTACTCAAGAGGGCAACTAATCCTAAAAAGGAAAGGATGTACATGGAGTAACTTAGAGATCTCAGCGAGGGATTTCTCGCATAGCTAACGGTCGCAAAGATTGAGCACCAAATAATTTGTTTTACCTTTCAGAACTATTCCGTAAATGTGCGGTGTTGGACACTGGGTTTCTTAATTGTATGATGTTTATTCTAGTTATTTTGGTAGTGTGTAATAAACATGGTCCGTGCTGTTTGAGACCTTTGTCTTAATGTGATCTAGTATGGACTCGATTTTACTATAGTAGTGTGATTTACACTTTTAACAACAATGTGCTCAACAAACGAAACGACATGGGTAAGAACTGTCCGCTGCCACAAACATCGATAGTCGTTATCAATCAGTTTGCATGCTTTTCTTATTTGTTGGGGAATTGTTGTAAATGTGTGCCTCAGGTTCGTCCCGGTAGACCGGTCTTCCTTCTCACGGACCATCAAGTTAGGTAAAGATTTCGAACTATGGAATGAGTTCTACCAGAGCATCAGACCTACCTAGAGTGGATTGTCCGTCAACATAGGTACGTGCCATGTATTCCTTGCATTCTATTTCCACTTACTCGCACATGTTATGTCAGGATGCTTGAATGATGGGGAAATATTCTTACTTGACAATAAATGTATTGTGAATTTTGGATTGCAGACATGTCATCGACTACTTTTGTTTGAGTTGTGTAGCTAATTGATTTCATGAGGGGGGTTCTTAACTAGAGAGATCTCATTTGCAACATTAATTATCTTGATTATATGTTAACATATGAATGCTTTTTGTATCAAATGTATCGCCGCCAAGTTGTTGTTGTAGTGGTATTGAAGGTCAGGGTTCCACGCTCCACTCCAGATTAAGAAGGCCAGCAGGTGCGTAGGAAATACCGCATCGCTGGCTTGACAAAGCCGTCGAGAAGAGAATTGAGGTTTGAATTATCGACCGGAGAAAGAAAGACTATGAGGGACTACTTTCAAGAAACCTACAAGCTGCAACTACATTACAATTTCTCTCCTGCCTACATGTTGGTACAAAATAGAAACATAACTTTCTTTGAATGGAGGATTGTGCAAATGGACTTGATCTTCTCTATAGTTTCATTTTCACTACACCTAGCACTTTCCTATGTTCTGAACTTCCAATGCACTTTCTATTTATAATGTACCTTGCATATGTTCTAATAATACTCTTGCTATTACGCTTTAGGTCTACAATATTATTTCAGGACAACATTACCAAAAGAAGTTGGATGATAGCCAGGTTTCCAATATGATTGTGATAGTCTGTCAGGCTCCAGCTGGGAACGAAGCCTCCATTCGCAAGGTGATTTGTTCTGCTGTCTTTTCTACATGTGATCTTTTGTTAGATGGCCCGAGCAAAGTTTGTTTCGAACGTTGCATTGATCCCATGTTTCCTTTTGGTTAGTCTATTCTGGGTAACAAGTATAATACTTGCCGCAAATGAGTTTGTTATAGAAGTTGATAGCAACTAAACTTTTTTTCATGCTAGAGTTCTAACTGATTCAAATGGTAACTAACCCCACTTCCAATATTTCCAATGCTCTTCTTTGCCATCTTGTATTGCTATTTTCTGATCAGAGGACAACGACAACCGGGTCTGCTCCACCGCCATCCATTTCCGCCTTGGCTAGGCACACCATGCATCCGCCCCACCTCCCCAGCCAATCTAGCCATTCAATCCATGGCAAGCCCGTGTATTGGTGGAGGACGTGGTTTTCAAGAGGCAATGTGATTTCTTTTAGCTTTGTTTGTTTCTTCGAGTTCTAATTTTTAATATAACTAAGAAAAATTAGGCAACGTCCGCCATACTCCAACACGCGTCCAGACATTAATAGTGACACACATTCGGACAGGCCGCTGCCAGTCTTCGGTTGCTCACCAGAGGGCATATGGATAGAAGTTGCACTCTAGCGGCTACACGACATATGCTATAGCGCCCACGCACAGAGGAGAATATGGAGTATAGGTCCAGTGAATGTGCTTTATTGTGGAATCATCTTTATTGTACTATGTGTATGCCACCTACACTTTTGATGAAACTTCAGATGTTCGGTAATATAAAGATGTAGTGGGACCGACATTTTTGCAAAATATGTATAGTTGCTTTAATCTATTATGTTCTCGTTCACTTCACCTGGGAGAGCCTATGGAGGCGATGATTCATGTTCCCCACTGAAGGTGAATTGGGGGCGAGATCTTCGATACGGTTTTAGGGGATCGATTGATTTTTTTCAAATGCATCAACCCCTCAGGGGAAAGGGAATTATCGCTTGCTAGTTGCCTAAGTGGCAACTAAATTCCTGCTATAAATAGTAAATGAAGTAATGTATTTAGGGAAAAAAATCTAGTTATTTCCTCATGGAAAAAAGGATTTCTTGAAGTTTAAACCATACCATGCAATCTGGTAATGAATTCCTAAATAAAACAAGTGGGAGCAATATTTGCTCTCCTTAAAGAGAAAGCATTGACTATTGATGAATGCTCTGATTTGGGAAAATTCTTCCAAAAAATCATAAGAACTGAGGCTCTAATACCTCGGGCCAAAAGAACTAAAGAAGACATATTTATGGCCATATTTGGAGTGAAATTAATTTGAGCCAAATAACAGAGAGCACACAAGTTTTATTGAACACAAATAGGGACTAAAGGCACAGTTTGTACCACTATTTTGGGGCAAAATTCACAACAGACGTCACTTGTGATTTAGGAAGGCCAACTCTTTACTCAAGAGGGGATTATAATCATTGAAAGTAAAGTATGTAGGGGTACCTAATAGAGCCTAGTGAGGGATTTCTCGCATATCTTAGGATCGCAAATATTGAGCACCACTTGCTCTGCCAATGGCATATTTTTTCACTTTGATGCTTGCACCAACTTTATTTTCTCTTTTCTACCTCCCGCAAGAGAAGAGGAGAAAAATGAAGAACATCGAGGAGGAGTAGTATGAGTAGTAGGAGGAGGGGCGTGGAGATGGACGAGGGTTGATTTTTAATTTCATAAATCAACGTGAATAAACAAGGCCACAATAGCAGGTTAAGTTTTGGTACTCCTCCCCTTTTCAGTGTTGCTCATAGATTATACTTTCTCCATGGTTTCTTATAAGTAACGTAATATTTTTTTAGCTTTGAGAATAATTTGAGGAATGTGCAGTGCTGCATACTGGCTCTTCTTATTTGTATGATGTTTATTGTAGTTATTTTGGCGGTGTAACAAACATGTTTCGTGTTGCAAATGAATTTTGGTTGTGCAATCCGTTTTATGTCATTTACACTTTTGGTAACATTTTACTTGTTTGGTAATACTAATATATAGTGGGACCGACATTTAGCAAAATATTATTTTATAGTTGCTTTTCTCTATGATGTTATCATTCTATTCACCTAGGAGGTCCCATGGAGTGTTGGATGCATGACCATTGCCACAGGTGATTTGAGGGCGAGATCTCCGATCTTGTTTTCTCAGATCGAGTGGTGTTGTTTTCCACCCAATAACCCCCTCAGAGGAAATTATCGCAAGCGACCAGAGTAACTAGTAACTAAATTCTTGTTATAAAATTTCAATGAAATAATATATTTAAGGATATATATGATTGTCATTTCCATGTGGAACAACAAGATTTATACCATTTAAAACATGCTATGCAATCTAATCCCGAATTCCAAAATAAACAGACGGGACAAATATCAGCACTCTTTATAGACTAAGCATCGATTGCAGTGCAATGATATCCTATTATCACCAGTTTTGCCAAATTCTTTCAGCAAATCATGAGTATCGACACATCCAACTTAGGTTGCCAAAAGAAGACATAACTAAGGCCCTATTTTGAGTGTAATTAGTTTTAACACATAACAGAGATCCCACAAAATTTAATTCAATGCAAACATGGTCTAAAAGCAACTTTTTAAAAACCGTTTTGTTCCATAAATAACAACGAACTTCACTTGTGCTTTAGGATGGACAATTGCTTAATACAGACGGGGAGAATAATCATCAAATGGAAATGTTGTAGAAGTAGTACCTTGGAGAGCCTAGTGAGGGATATTTTTGCGTTTCTTAGGGTCGCAAATATTGAGCACCAGTTCTCTACAAGTGTCATCTTTTGATCCTTCACCGCTTGCTCCAACTTTATATTGTCTTTGTTGCCTCTCGCAAGAGAGGCGGAGAAAATCAGGGACATAGAATAGGAGGAGTAGGAGTAGGAGGAGGAGGGGTTGTGGAGATGTAGGAAGGATGGTTTTACACTTCAGGTAGCAGCATCAATAATCATGCCCCACGCAGGACATTTCATGTACCTAGATGTCTGCTCCGGGTTCAATTTATGTACTCCTCTCATTTCCTCCCTTGCTCAGAGATGATTTTTTGTTCATGGTTTCTTTTGAGTAATGTAATAATTAATTTTGATTTTAGAGCTAATCACTCAACAAGTGGTGCTAGACACTAAATTTTCTTAATTGTGCATTCAGGTCCTATTTGGATTGAATGCAACTTTATCGTTCTCTCCCATGTTTAGTTAAAAGTAAACTATCAAACATGGCCTTAGTGACGTTGTCTAGTCCATTGGGGTTGTTTAGTTCATAGTAATTCAATCCAAACATGGCCCGAAATGCATAAAAATATACAAATAGTTGTGAGGGATATGGATCCAATCCAAACATGGAGCAGTAGTTGCACTACTTATAGACTATACACTGAATGTGAAGCAATGCTATTCAATTCCCATTGATCTTGGCCAATTCTTCCACTAAACTATGATTACCAGTACATCCAACCCCACTATCCAAAAGAGGTCATTTCTAAAGCCCTATTTCTGGTGATATTAATTTGAACCAAATAAAAGAGAGCATACAAAGTTACATTAAATGCAAGTAGGTCCAAGGCACATATTTTACCATTGTTTTGCCAAAAAAAATGCCACAAACCTCACGTATGATTTAGGAAGGCCAGCTCTTTAGTCGAGAGGGGGCTCTAACATGATAAAGTAAATGGTGAGCAATTATTACCTTAGAGAGCCGAGTGAGGGTTTTCTCACAAATGTTAGGGTCGCAAAGATGGAGCATCAAATGCTCTGCGAATGTCATATTTTTTACCTCCCATGCTGAACAACCTTTATATTATCTTTGCAGCATCCCTCAAGGGAAGGGGAGAAAAGCAGGGACAATCGAGGAGGGGGAGTATGAGTAGTGGCAGGAGGGGGCATAGATACGGAGGAGGGAAGTTTTTTTCCAGAATGGAACATCAATAAATTAGGACAAGACATGGCTTTTCATGTACCTATATCTCTACTTTGGGTTCATTTTAAGTACTCCTTCCCCTTTCTCTCTTGCTCATATATGATATTTTCTAGAGTGTTTCTAATGTTAATAAATTATTTTAGCTTTTAGAACTATTCCAGAAATGTGCGGTGTTGCACATTGGGTTTCTTAATTGTATGATGTTTATTCTAGTTATTTTGGTACTTTAACAAACATGGTACGTGCTGCGAGAGAATTTTGTCATAATGTGATCTAGTATGGACTCGATTATACTATAGTAGTGTCATTTACACTATTAACAACAAAGTGCTCAATGAACGAAACGACATGTGTACAAACTGTTCTCTGCCACGAGCATCGATAGTCGTTATCAATCAGTTTACATGCTTTTCTTATTTGTTGGGAGTTGTTGTAAATGTGTGTGGTACATCTCCAACGTATCTATAATTTTTTATTGTTCCATGCTATTATTTATGAAGTCTTGGATGTTTAATGGGCTTTATCATTCACTTTTATATCATTTTTGGGACTAACCTACTAACCCAAAGGCCAAGTCCAGATTGCTGTCTTTTGCCTGTTTCAGGGTTTTGCAGAAAAAGAATATCAAACGGTGTCCAAATGGAATGAAACCTTCGCGAGAGATATTTTTGGAGAAACTCATGCATGCGGAGCTTGAGAACCACGTCAGGGGATCGAGGGCTGGCCCACAAGGATGGGGGACACGTCCCCCTTCCCAGGGCGCGCCCCCTGCCTCGTGACCCCCTCGAGCGCCCCCCGGTGCCCTCCTTCTTCCTATATAAGTCTACATACCCCAGAAACTCCGTGAATAGAGAGAAAACCTTAATTCCACCGATGTACCTTCTGTTCCCATGAAGATCCCATCTTGGAGCCTGTTTCGGAGCTCCACCGGAGGGGGATCCATCACGGAGTTCTTCTTCATCATTATCATCATCGCCCTCACCATGAGTTGTGAGTAGTTTACCACAGACCTTCGGGTCCATAGCTAGTATCTAGATGGCTTCTTCTCTATCTGGATCTCAATACAAAGTTCTCCTCGGTCTTCGACGAGATCTATTCGATGTAATCTCTTTTTGCGGTGTGTTTGTCGAGATCCGATGAATTGTGAGTTTATGATCAAGGTTATCTATGAAAGATATTTGGTTCTTCTCTGAACTTTTTATGTGTGCTCATAATATCCTTGCAAGTCTCTTCGAATTATTGGTTTGGTTTGGCCTACTAGATCTATAGTTCTTGCAATGGGAGAAGTTCTTGGCTTTGGGTTCAATCTTGCGTTGTCCTTTCCCAGTGACAGTAGGGGCAGCAAGGCACGTATTGTATTGTTGCCATCGAGGATAAAAAGATGGGGTTTATATCATATTTCTTGAGTTTATCCCTCTACATCATGTCATCTTGCTTAAGGCGTTACTCTGTTCTTATGAACTCAATACACTAGATGCATGCTGGATAGCGGCCGATGTGTGGAGTAATAGTAGTAGATGCAGAATCGTTTCGGTCTACTTGTCTCGGACGTGATGCCTATATACAATGATCATGCCTAGATTGTCTCATAATTATTCGCTTTTCTATCAAGTGCTCGACAGTAATTTGTTTACCCGCCGTAGAATATCGCTATCATCAGAGAATCCACTAGAGAAAACTATGGCCCCCGGGTCTATTCTCAACATATCAATCTACATCTACTTTACTTTTACCACTTTTATTTGTTTTCTTATAAACCAAAAATACCAAAAATATAAACTATCATCTCTGTCATATCTCACTCTCATAAGTGATCATAAAGGGATTGACAACCCCTTATCGCGTTGGTTGCGAAGTTCTTATTTGTTTGTGCAGGTGCGAGGGACTCGCGCGTGGTCTCCTACTGGATTGATACATTGGTTCTCAAAAACTGAGGGAAATACTTACGCTACTGTGCTGCATCTCCCTTTCCTCTTTGAGGGAATACAACGCAAGCTCAAGAAGTAGCAGTGTGCCTCAGGTTCGTCCGGGTAGAACGGTATTTCTTCTCATGGACCATCAAGTTAGGTAAAGATTTTGAACTATGGCACAGGTTGTACCAAAGCATCAGACCTACCTAGAGTGGATTGTCCCTCAACATTGGTATGTGCCATGTATTCCTTGCATTCTGTTTCCACTTACCTACAACATGTTATGCCAGGATGCATGAATGATGGGGAAATATTCTTACTTGCCAATAAATGTATTGTGAATTTTGGATTGCAGACATTTCATCGACCACTTTCGTTCGAGTTGTGTAGCTAATTGTTTTCATCGGGGAGGTTCTTAACTAGAGAGATCTCACTTGCGGCATTAATTTTCTTGATTGTATGTTAACATATGCATACTTTTTGTATCAAATGTACCTCCGCCAAGTTGATGTTGTAGTGATATTGTAGGTCAGGGTTTCACGCTCCACTCCAGATTAAGTAGGTTGTCACGTGTGTAGGAAATACCCAATCACTGGCTTGACAAAGAAGTCTAGAAGAGATTTGAGGTTTGAAGTATCGAATGGAGAAACAAAGACTACGAGGGACATTCTTCAAATGATTACCCAATTGTTCAATACGCTGATGATACTCTGATCATCCTCCCGGCCGTCGATGATCAGCTCCTTGCCCTGAAACAGATGCTTCATAAGTTTGCTCAAGCCACCGGGCTCTGTGTCAACTTCAGCAAGTCATCGTTGATTCCTCTAAACTTATCTGATGAGGAAGGCTCCCGTATTGCGGCACTTCTTGGCTGTGAGGTGGGTACTCTCCCATTCACATACCTTGGTCTGCCTATGGGCACTTCTAGGCCAACCGTGGCAGAGTTATCACCACTTGTGGATCGTCTGGAGAGGAGGCTGTCCGCTTCCTCCTGTTTGCTCAACCAGGGCAGCCGTCTTCAGTTGCTGCAATCGGTCTTAGCTTCCATGCCTATTTACTTCTTGTGCTCTCTGTCCCTTCTGAAAGGCATTCTTAAGCAACTGGAAAGGATCATGCGCCAATGCCTCTGGAGAGGCAACTCGGAGACGCCTCGTCAGTCTCTCGCTGACTGGGACCTTATATGCCGACCCAAGAAATGCGGTGGACTTGGTATCACCCACCTGGAAACTCAGAACGAGGCTTTGCTCATGAAGCATCTTTACAATTTTTTTAACAAATTGGATATTCCTTGGGTTCAGTTGATCTGGGACACTTATTATGTCTCTTCACCACCCCAGGCAACTCGCAACTGTGGCTCGTTCTGGTGGCGGGACATTCTTCAACTCTATGATCAATTCTGCTCCCTCGCCATCCCGTATGTTTCTTCGGGTGACACGGTCTTGTTTTGGACAGATAAATGGCATATTGATAATAGGGCGATTGCTCTACAAACCAGATTTCCTCATCTATACTCATTTGTGATTAATGAGTTTATCACTGTCAAGGATTTCTTCCTTGACTCGACTGAAGCGCAGAACTTTCATTTGCCCCTGTCCATCGAAGCCTATGAGGAGCTACAGCATCTGCAGTCTCTTTTGGCTACCATACATCTTGATCCTTCAGCAAATGATACCTGCAAATGGCCCTCGAAGTCTGGCAGATTCATCTCCAAGGTATACTATGACTTCAGGTTCTATCATATTGTGGTGGACCCCATATTTAAATGGATCTGGAAATGCTCTTCCACGCTCAAGATCAAAGTTTTCGGCTGGTTACTGTTAATGGATCGCCTCAACACTAGAGATATGATGCAACGAAGGCATTGGCATGTCGATGATGCTCATTGTTCTTTATGCCTCCTGCCTCAACTTGAAGACCGGGCACACCTATTCTTCGCCTGCAATTTCAGTCAGCGCGTTTGGAACTATCTTGGTATTTCTTGGACAGCTGAAGGCCACTCCTCCACATACTCCATGGCTCTAGCAGCACGTCAAGACTTTGGTCAACCTTTCTTCACTGAGGTGGTCTTCACTGCGGCCTGGAATATCTGGACTCAGAGGAATGGCAAAGTTTTCAGGAATGAGCAACCTAGTTTCAGATCCTGGAAAAGAAACTTTGTGTATGATATCTCCTTACTTGCTCATAGAATTAAATGTAAATATAGAGATAGGCTTCTCTCTTGGATAGCCTCACTTCCGTAGACTAGCTGTAAGTACCCCTCCCCTCTCTCTCTGTATATATTTAAAACCTTTGTACTCCTTACCCTCTATGGGTTTTTAAGCTAATAAAACACTGTGAGGCTGTTGCCTTGCAGTACATAGTCAAAAAAAAAGACTACGAGGGACTACTTTCAAGAAACCTACAAGCTACAACTACATTACAATTTCTCTCCTGTCTACAAGTTGGTACAGAATAGAAACCAAACTTTCTCTGAATGGAGGATTGCACAAATGGATTTCATCTTCTCTATAGTTTCATTTGCTCTACACCAAGCACTTTCCTATGTTTTGAACTTCCGATGCACTTTCTATTTGCTATATAACTTGCATATGTTCTAATAATTCTCTAGCTATTATACTTTAGGTCTGCAATATTGTTTCAGAACAACGGTACCAAAAGAAGTTGGATGATAGCTAGGTTTCCATTATGATCATGATAGTCTGTCAGGGTCCAGCTGGGCATGAGGCCTACATTTGCAAGGTGATTTGTTCTGCTATTTTTTCCGTGTGTGGTCTTTTGTTAGTTGGACCAAGCAAAGTTTGTTTTGGACGTTGCATCGATCCCATGTTTCCTTTTGGTTAGTCTATTCTGGGTTTATAAGTATAATACTGCTCGCAAATGAGTTTTATATATAAGTTGGCAACAACCCAACTTTCTTTTAGGCTAGAGATCTAATTGATTCAATGGTAACTAACCCCAATTCCAATATTTACAGTGCTCTTCTTTGCCATCTTGTATTGCTATTTTCAGATCAACTCGAGGACAGCGACAACTGATTCTGCTCCACCGTCATCTGTTTCCTCCTTGGCTGGCACACCATGCATCCGCCCCACATTCCCAGCCAATCTAGCCATCCCCTCCATGGTGAGCCCGTGTACTGGTGGTGGACAATGTTTGCAAGAGGCAATGTGATTTCTTCTATCTATGTTTGTGTCTATGAGTTCTATTTTTCAATATAACTAAAAAAATGAGTAACGTCCGTGATACCCCAACATGCGTCTAGACATTAAAAGTGACACACACATTCGGGCAGGCCGGTGCAAGTCTTCGGCTGCTCACCAGAGGGCATATGTACAGAACTTGCATTCCAGCGGTTGCTAGACATATGCTAGAGCGCCCACACAGAGAGGAGAATATGGAGTACAGGTCCATGAATGTGCTTTATTGTGGAATTGTCTTTATTGTAGTATGTGTATGTCACCTACACTTTTGATGAAACTTCAGATGTTTGGTAATATAAATATGTAGTGGGACCAACATTTTTGCAAAATATGTATAGTTGCTTTAATCTATTATGTTCTCGTTCACTTCACCTCGGAGGCCTATGGAGGCGATGATGCATGTTCACCGCCAAAGGTGTATTGGGGGCGAGACCTCCGATACGGTTTTAGTGGATCGAGTGATTTTTTTTCCAAATGCATCAACACCTCAGGGGAAAGGGAATTATCGCTGGCTGGTTGCCTAAGTGCTACCTAAATTCCTGCTACAAATAGTAAAGGAAGTAATGTATTTAGGGAGAAAAATTCTCATTATTTCCTTGTGGACAAAAGGATTTCTTAAAATTTAAACCATACAATGGAATCTGATAATGAATTCCTAAATAAAACCAATGGGTGCAATATTTGCTTTCCTTAAAGAGAAAGGATTGCCTATCGAGGAATGCTCTGATTTGGGATAATTATTCCACCAAATCATGAGAACTGTGGGTCTAACACCTCGGGCCAAAAGAAGACATATCTATGGCCATATTTGGAGGGAAATTAATTTGAGCCAAATAACAGAGAGCACAAAAGTTTTGTTGAACGCAAATACAGACTAAAGGCACAATTTGTACCACTATTTTGGAACAAAATTCAAAACAAACCTCACTAGTGATTTAGGAAGGCCAACTCTTTAATCAAGGGGGATTATAATCATTAAAAGTAAAGGGTGTAGGAGTAACTGATAGAGCCTAGTGAGGGATTTCTCGCGTATCTTAGGATCACATATATTGAGAACCACTTGCTCTGCCAACGACATATTTTTCACCTGTGATGCTTGCACCACATTGCATGGGACGATCTGTGTAAAAAGAGCAAAATGATATACACAATGCATTAACGGTAATAACACTAAAACCAAAATAGTTGTTAGAAGTTTCATATAATGTGTTACCGTCGCGTGAAGAAAACTCGCCTAGAAGTAAATGACGAACAATGTGCTAGTTGCTAGGCTGCTGGCGCTCCTTGACTTGCACAGTCGACATGGTGGTGGTGGTAGCATTATTTTCTTATTATAATCATTGATTGGATAGAGTTAAACATCAATATGTTTTCTAACGCAAGCATTCATCAGATAGACAAAACATTGAATAGATAGAAGCAATACATTGATTCATCAGATAGACAAATATAAGGTTTATGTCAATGTTAGAGAAACTACTAGGGAAATATCATATGGTTTATTTCAATGTTAGGGAAACTACTATGGGAACATCATAGGGTTTATTTCATGTACCTAGATCTTTTCTTTTGGTTCAGTTTAAGTACTCCTTCCCCATTCTCTCTTGCTCATAGATTATATTTTCTACAGTGTTCCTAATGTGTAACATATTTATTTATTTTAGCATTTGAACTATTCCGTAAATGTGCGGTGTTGCACACTGGGTTTATTATTTATATGATGCTTATTCTAGTTATTTTGGTAGTGTAACAAACATGGTTCATGTTGTGAGAGAACTTTGTCCTAATTTGATTCAATATGGAATCGATTTCACTATAGTAGTGTCATTTACACTTTTAACAACAACATGCTTAACAAACAAAACAACATGGGTAAGAACTATTCTCTGCCACGAGCATCGGTAGTCGTTATCAATCAGTTTGCATGCTTTTCTTATTTGTTGGTGACTTGTTTTAAATGTGCGCCTCAGGTTCATCCCGGTAGACTAGTCTTTCTTCTCATGAACAATAAAGTTAGGTAAAGATTTCAAACTATGGAACGGGTTCTACCAAAGCATCAGGCCTACCTAGAGTGGATAGTCCCTCAACATAGGTACGTGCCATGTATTCCTTGCATTCTGTTTCCACATACCTGCAGCATGTTATGCCAGGATGCATGAATGATGGGGAACTATTCTTACTTGCTAATAAATGTATTTTGAATTCTGGATTGTAGACATGTCATCGACTGCTTTCGTTCGAGTTGTCTAGCTAATTTATTTCATCAGGGTGGTTCTTAACTAGAGAGATCTCATTTGCGGCATTAATTATCTTGATTATATATGCTAACGTATGCATACTTTTTGTATCAAATGTATCGCTGGCAAGTTGCCGTTATAGTGGTATTGTAGGTTGGGGTTTCACGCTCCACCCCAGATTAAGAAGCCTCTCAGGTGAGCAGGAAATGCCGCATCGCTGGCTTGACAACGCAGTCTAGAAGAGATTTTAGGTTTAAATTGTCGACCGAAGAAACAAAGACTATGAGGGACTACTTTCAAGAAACCTACAAGATGCAACTACATTACAATTTGTCTCCTGCCTACAAGTTTGGTACAGAGGAAAATGCTAACTTTCTCCGGATGGAGGTTTGAGCAAATGGGACTTAATCTTCTCCTACTTTCATTTGTTATACACCGTGCAATTTCCTATGTTCTGAACTTCTGATGCACTTTCTATTAGATTGTACCTTGCATATGTTTCAATAATACACTTGCGATAGCGCCTCAGGCCTGTAATATAGTTTCAGGACAACAGTACCAAAGGAAGTTGGATGATAGCTAGGTTTCTAATATGATCGTGAGCCAGTTAGGGTTCAGCTGGGTGCAAGGCCTCCACTTGCAAGGTTATTTTTTCTGTTGTCTTTTCTGCATTTGATCTTTTGTTTTATGAAAGGATCGATCAAAGTTTGTTTCGAACGTTGCATTGATCCCATGTTTCCATTTGGTTAGTCTATTATGCGGTATAGAAGTTGACAACAACCCAACTTTTTTCAGGCTAGAGTTCTGCGTGATCTAATATTAACTAAAACCACTTCCAAATTTCCACTGCTCTTCTTCGCCATCTTGTACTATTTCTCTGACCTGCTCGAGGACAGTGACAATAGGTTCTGCCCCGCTGCCATCCGTTTATGCCTAGCCTAGGCAAACCACACATCGGCCCCACCCCCTAGCCAAACTAGACATCCCCTCAATGGCGATCCCATGTACTAGTGGTGGACAAGGTTTTCAAGAGGCAATGTCACTTTTTTTTCAATATCACAAAGCAAAAATTAGGAAATGTTCGCCATACCCCACCACGTGTCCAGACATTACAAGTGATAAACGCATCTAGACATGCCTTGTGCAAGTCTTCGGCTGCTCACCAGATGGCGGACGGATAGAAGTTGCATTCCAGCGGCTCCTAGACATATGCTAGAGCGCCCACACACATAGGAGAATATGGTGTACATAGCCAGCAAATCTGCTTTATTGTGGAATAGTCTTTACTGTTGTATGTTTCTGCCACCTAGACTTTTTATGACACTTTAGATGTTCGGTAATAGAAATATGTCGTTGGACCAACATTTTTGCAAAATATGTATAGTTGCTTTAATCTATTATGTTCTCGTTCACTTCAGCTAGGAGGGACTATGGAGGGGCTGATGCATGGTCACCGTCGAAGGTGAATTGTTGGCGAGATATCCGATACGGTTTGAAGGGATCGAGTGGTTTTTTGAAAATCATCAACCCCTTAAGGGAAAGAGAATTATCGCTAGCTAGTTCCCTATGTGGTACCTAAATTCCTTCTAGAAATTATAAATGAAATAATGTATTTAGGGAGTAAAATTCTCGTTATTTCCTTGTTGACAAAAGGATTTATTAAAATTTAAACCATACAATGCAATCTAATAATGAAATCCTAAATAAAATAAACGGGGCAATATTTGCATTCTTTGTACACAAGTCTTTGACTCTTGAGGAATGGTCTAATTTGGGACAATTCTTCCACCAAATCATAAGAACTGGGGCATCTATCACCATGGGCTAGAAGAAGACATATCTATGGCCATATTGTCGGGGAAACTGATCCACGAACACCTATGGGACCGGCGGACCGAGTCCCTTTCGGTTCGGCGGGGGCGGAGATCGCACGAAGAGCAGATCGAGGCGAAGCACACGAGCAGTTTACCCAGGTTCGGGCCGCACGGATGCGTAAAACCCTACTCCTGCTTTGTGGTTTGTATTGAGTTCTTGCTCGGGAGCGCTGAGTGCTACAGTACACACCAGCAGCTAGCGAGACCGAGCGTGAGTGTTCTGATCCCCCCCTCTACGTTGCGCATGGGCCTGCTTTTATATGCTCAAGGGGTCACCGACAGGTGGCAACGTAGACAAGGGTAAAAATGGAAAGGTGTTGTAGTTGGTACAACTACCTGCACAGTGTATCATACCTAACCCTGACGGCAGGGGACAAGGGCATTAAATGCCCGTCTGTGTCGCTCAAACAATGCAAAAAGGGGCCGTCAGGGGCGCCACCGCTCGCCACGATGGCAATCTTGTCAGCACCGCTTGCCACCACGCACCGCTGGCTGTACAGCCCCCCGCCACGTGCGCCTGGAAGGGTCCTAGAGCGACACGTTGGTGGGTGTGCTGGAGCGCAGGTACAGGGTGGTAGCTTGCCGCGGCAAGCGCCTTGCCGCGGTCGTTGCCTTGTCGCATCCGGGAGCTTGTCGCTCACCGGGTCTTGCCGGGACGCGTGGCGCGTCGCGGCAAGTTCCTTGAGATGCCTTGGTTGGCCTTCCCGGCAAGCTCCTCTTGACAGGGTCTTGTGCCTTGAGTGGCCTTGTGCCTTGAGTGGCCTTCCCAGCAAGCTCCTCTTGCCGGGGCCTTGTCTCCTTGGCTTGGATACTTTGTTCTTGAATGGCTCAAAATGAACCACGGAGGACCTTGGCGGTCACCGGGCAAGCCTTGCCACGGGGTGCTGCGACTGCCCGTGCACAAGTTCGGGATACTAGGGTACCCCTACTCTAGTACACCGACAGGAGCCCCCGGGCCTGGGCCATACACGGTGCCGAGCGTTGTTGGGCCAGGCCCAAAACAGGGCACGGGCACGCGCGGCCTGGTTCACGCCGTATCTTTCTCCGTATCCACCGCACCCTCCCCTAACGGCACGCGTTGATTGCGGCGTCGTGGGAGAGATCGTGGGTGGTTTCTTTATTCGGAAAGGCGGAACGTCCGCTCCCTCTCCTCCTTATAAGCAGGGGAAACAGGGGCAGTTCGCCCATCCGCCAGTTGCTACTCCAACCTCGAGAACCTCTACCGCTCCCCTTCTTCCCAAAGCTGAAAGAGAGCAGCGCTCCGCCCCTCCCCCCCCCCGCCCCATCGCCACCACCACCAACGCCGTCGACCTCCCTCACCACTTCCGTCATGGCTCCGAAAGCCGAAAAGGGGAAGGGCATGAAGTCGGCTGAGGCGCAGCGGCTCGCGGCGCTGCGAAAGGAGCGGGCAATCTCCCCCCCCCCAAGCTTGTCGCGAGGGAGCTGAGGGAGTACTACTACCTCTTCTGGTCGGGGGAGACGCGGGCGCACCCGCGCACGAAGGTACTTCCAGCCGTCGCTTGGAAAATGGCTCCGAATGGATACCCTTTCTTCGCCTTGTTCTTCTACTGCGGGCTCTGCCCGCCTTTCTCTGAATTTTTCTGCGACATTATGAACACCTACGGGTTCCGCCTCCTTGACTTCACCCCCAATGCCATTCTGACCATGGCAGTTTTCGCACATCTCTGCGAAAACTTTGTCGGAGTCTATCCCAATGTACCCCTTTTTCGCCACTTCTTTATGCCCCGAGTTGAGAGAGGAGAGCCTTTATCCGGCGGAGTCTCCTGGATCTCGAGAGCCCACAAGAAGGAAGCTTATCTGGAGGGAGAGCTCCGTAGCAAATGGGGGGAACGGAGAGCAAACTGGTGCTGGATTGTCGAGGAGAACCCGCAGCCTTTTACCGCCCGGCGCCAAGCCCCAGTAGTGCGCGGCAGCGACTGGAGCGACTTGGCCCCGGAAGATGATAGGTTGAAGATTGCCGTCACCCGGATCCAACGCCTCAGGCTTGCCGGGCTCACTGTAGGCGCAGTTGGCTCAGATTTCCTTCGCCGCCGCATCGCCCCCCCCTGCAAGAGAGGAGGAGACCCGCCTGGGACTTCGAGAATGCGGCGGATATCATGAGGCTGCGCCCAGGCCTCAACTTCAACTTCACCGTTCTGGAGCTTAACGCGATGCTCCAGGAGCTATTCAAGTACGACCCCCAACATCCCGAAGTGTTCAGGTTGCCGAAGGGTGTCGTTCCACTATGCAACAATTCCTCGCTCAGCCGCATCCGTGCAATGATGCCGCTGTGCAACTCGCATGGAATTGACCCAACTTGGCAAGAGCCCGCAGATGACGTCGTGCAGGAGTTCTTCGATGGTTTGGTGGAAATGCCGATCCGCTCCGACGAGCAAAAGGGCCTCACTCGCGCCACCACTGATCAGGAGGTGAAGTACATCACCACTAGGCTGGAAGAGGCGGCGGCAGCCGCAGCCGCGGGCGAGTTTGGATTCACTGTGGAGGAGGCAGAGGCAGCAGAGGCGGCAAGCCTTGCCAAGTGAGAGGAGTTTGCCGGCGAGGAAGAGCCTGCCGGGCAAGGCATCGAGTCGAGCGAGCCCGTCGAGGATACGAGCGGCTCGTTGGAGATCGACTCCTCGTCCTCCTCATCTTCAGGCAGCTCGCCGCAAGCAGAGCCCCCGGCTCCACCAAGAAGGCGCCTCCGCAAGGCCGGGGACGTAGCGGAGCGGCAGACGAGCCGACAGCCGCCGCGCCACGCAACACGCTCCACCACGGCAAGTAATGATGCCGCGGGAGCACCTCACGCTGCTGCGGCAACTGGAGCGTGGTCTTCCCGGACCACCGCTTCTGCTCCTGCCGCTTCTCACGCCGCGGTGGCAGCCGGAGCGGGGTCGTCTTAGACCACCACCACTGCTCCCGCCAAGCGGCCAAGGGAGCCTACTCCTCCGCCTCCTCGCGTTGTACGTGAGCCGGACTTCGACTTCTCCGCGCTCAGCTCCGACGAGGAAGAAGAAGAGTAAGATTCTTGTTGTCCTTGTATTTCTTCAATTCTTGCTGTTCTGTCTTGTATCTCATTTGCTTTGCTTTGAACTTATTCCTTTTCAGGACCCTGGCCCAGAGAGCGGCAAAGAGAGCCAAGGTCCCGGTGATTGTCATCGAGGACGAACCCACCGCGACAGCAGGGGGTGCGTCCGAGACAAACTTGCCGGACCCGGCAACTGTTCTCCAGAGCAGCCCCCAACGCAGCCCCCAGCGTAAGTATATGGTTCCCTTCCCGCTGTTAGGTGCACATGGATGCTCTTTCTTCGCTGATATCTGATTGTTGATTTGCCAGGAGCAGAGCAGCCACACCAGGAGCGCCCAGAGACCGCCCCCGCCAAGGGGGAGTTCTCCGGCAAGGGAGAGTCCTCCGGCAAGGGGGAGCTCTCCGGCAAGGTAGAGTTCACTGGCAAGGGGGAGCTCTCCGGTGAGGGACAGCACCAGCGGCCCTCCGCCGGTGGAGACCACGACTACGCCGCCAAGGGAGAGTTCTCCGGCAAGGGACCCTGCCGAGGAGCCGGCTCGCGCAGGTAATCCTCTCGCTTCAAAACTTCCCTTGGGTTCTTCTTCTTTTGATTTTCTTTTTGGATATTTGCTTGACTTTTCTCCCTTTTCCAGCCGTCAGATCCATCTGCTGTGGAGCCGATGGAGACGGAGGTTGCTGGCGAGGAGAACACGCGCGGCAACACCGGTGACGCCGCTACCACCGAAGAAGCAGCCGGCGCTGACGATCCCACCGGCGAAGAGGCCGCCAAGGCTGCCGCCGCAGCAGCTGGCGAGGGGTCTGGCGATCGCACTGACGGCCTTGAGGCCGCAGGAGCGCCAGGCGCTACGCCGACCGCCGAACCCTCCGTCGCTGCCGCAGCGCCAGGCTCCGAAGAGCCCCAGCCAGGCGTCTACTTGAAGGCCAGCGATGGCGTCTTCGTCAACCTCCCCTGGGCGTCAATGTCCAGGGCGTCGGTCGAAGGAGAAAGCTTTGACGGAGAGGTGCTCGCCTCCGCCGGGCTGACGCTAGTTGACGCGCCAAGCAGCAGCAGCGGCGAGTCTGAGGAGGAGCGGCTGCTGCGGAAGCTGTTGTCGCTCTACCGCGCTCGGCAGGCCAAGCTAGAGTCCCGAGAGGCGCTTGCCGCGAGGACGGGAGCTGACATCGAGAAGCGTGCGGAGGAGCTCCGGGGTCGTCACCAGGCAGCTCTCCGGTCCCTGGCAGAGGAGTGGGAGCAACTTGCCGAAGAGCAGACTTCCTTCTTCCTCGAGAAGGCTGAAGTCGAAGAGCAACAGCGGCTTGCCGCTGAGAAGCTGTCTGCACAGGAGGGCAAGCTGGCGTAGCGGAAGATTAACCTCGACAGCCACGAGGAGGAGCTTGCCGCGCGCGAGCAATCACTTGGCGGAGCCCTCGAGCAAGCAGAGGATGCTGCCGCAGCTGCCGAGGCTGCCAAGAAGGAGCTGGAGATGAAGGTGGCGCAGCTGGAGGCCGATCTCAAGGCGAGCGGCGAGGAGCTTGCCGCGCTCAAGCGTGAGTGGGAGAAGGACGCCCACAGCAATTCAGAGCTGCAAGTTCGCCTCGCCGAGAAGGGCAAGGAGCTTGCTGCCGCCAAGGACTCCAATGCAGATCTTGAGTTGAAGCTGACCACTTTGACCAAGACGCTGGACGGCGCTAGGGAGCAGGAGGCGGCCTTGAAGGAGTAGATCAAGGCCGACAAGGCGCTGCTGGAGAGTGCTGCTGCCGCCTAGAACACTTTCAGGGAGACCGTGGAGCACTGGACGGAGGGTCTCGTGAATGCTGCCACAGATATCGACAGGGAACTGGCACAGCTGGGGATGGAGGATCTCGGGTATTCCTCCGACGAGAACCTCCAACCCAGCGCCAAGCTCACCTTGTTCTACAAAGGCGTGGCGACGGCCCTCTAGCGACTCCGGGAGACGACTCCAAAGCGGCTGGCCGACGAGTCGCGCAAGATCTGCGTGGGAGCTCTTCAAAAGGTGTTGGTGAAGGTGGCCTTCCGCAACCCGGGCCTCAACCTCACCAACGTCCTCAGGTCCCTGCCACCGGACGCTGATCTGGAAGCGCTCAAGGCCCTTGTCGCACCCATTGTGGACAAGGTGAGCGGGATCAAGAGGGTTGAGGGCGATCGCGTAGACTAGACCGTCCGTTTTCTTCTTTTCTTGTCGCTGCTGGCTGATGGGCCTCGAACCCCTCGTTGGTTACCCCAAGTGGAAGGTGTAAGATGCAGTAGTAGAAGTGTTTTCCCTTAGCAAAGATGCCAAGGATCGAATCCCCAGAGACTCCTAGGTTCAACAAGTAGGTGTCAACTGCTAACAGCGCAAATTAGTAATCAACGTGGACCTGCACACAGATACAAATAACTTTGCTCCCAACGAGTACAGAGAGGTTGTCAATCCCTCCGGCCTTGTAGTTCACAAAGGGTTAAAAGCAAATGATAGTTGTGATAGATAATGTTTTGCAATAGTAAGTAAAAGCGAAAAGTAAATAGCGGATGTGATCAATGATGGTAATATGGACCGGAGTCTCATGATGTTCACTAGTGATGTCTCTCTCCCAAAAGACGATAAAACAGCTATGTGAGGTAAACAAATTACAGCTGGGCAATTGACAGGACCACGAACGCAAACCAATGCTGATTACATTGCAAGAAAGGTTGAGGTTCAAAGCATGGGCGGTACGCCAAAGTAAGTAGACCGAAATCCATCAATATCTACTACTAATCATCCACCTTGAGATATCTTTCCAGAACATCTCGCTGGTATTAAGTTGCGAGTCCCACCCATAGTGTAAACTCAATGCAACAGACAACTGCATTAAAAGAACTTTGCGTAAAGTAAACAATCCTTGCACCCGCGGGCACAAGCACCGTTGTTTTCCCCCTTGTGGCAACAGCACATCCCCTAGACTCATGTTTCTGTCACTCAAGCTAGTCATCGAGGGGCATGAACCCACAATCGAGCATAATGTTCCCTCTTGGAGTCACTACGTATTACTTGGCCAAAGCAATAAATAACAACGGAGAACATGCAAGAATTACTTATGAACATAAATATAAAAGAGGTAGATCAAATATATTACTCAAGATCAATCTGAACATAATCCCATAATCCATCGGATCCCAGCAAACTCAACATAGCAACAGCATAAGGATTACATATGTGCCTCGATCATGTAGGGCAGCTCACGAGGACTAATTAGTGAAGCACAAGAACGGGAGGAGAACATCACATAGCTACTGGTCATGGACTCATGGTCCAAGGGAGACTACTCACGAGTCATCCGGGAGGCGTCCATGGTGGTGGAGAAGGTCCCGGTGGTGATCCTCCCCTCCGGCAGGGTGCCGGGAAGAGTTCTCCTGGTGCTCCCGATCTTGGAAACGGTGGCGGTGGCGGAACAGAGATGGGATCACGAAAAGAGTTCTTGTTCTGAAGGTTTCGGAGGACGCTTTAAATATATGCCAAAGGGGGGCATCGGGGAAGCTTCGGGGGGCCCAGGCGCCCCCCCGGCGCGGCCCAGGGGGGGCGCGCCGCCAGGGCGCCTGGAGCCCTGGTGCCCCCCCCCCGGATGCCCTTCGGACGCACGGTAGTTTCCGGAACGCTGATTTTTTATATAATTTTTCTGGATTTTTCCTGGCAGTTCTCGTAACGTGAAAACCTGAAATACAAAAACAGCCAAAAACAGAAACTGGCACTGGGGTGCACTGGATTAGTAAGTTAGTCCAAATATGATCAAAAGTGTATGGAAGTGTATGAATATCATAGCAATATCACCCAAAAGTGGCATGGAGCAAGCAGAAATTATAGATACGTTTTGGACGTATCAACATCCCCAAGCTTAATTCCTGCTCGTCCTCGAGTAGGTAAATGATAACAAGAATAATTTATGTGGTGACATGCTATTAACCATATAGGACTTATTCATAGTCATATGACAAAAGCTTACTGAGACAATGATTCTATAGTAATTAAGTTGCCTCATGAGAAAATCACAAATGACTGAAAGTTTTACAACATGCCATTGAAGCATCAAATAGATTTGCAATGAACATGATGTGAAAATATGATAAAGTGATATCTAGCTTGCCCCCTTTAGTGAAGCAAAACATAAATGCAGGGGCACCTTCAAGGTTTAAGTGATGACTAGATACAATGATTTCAAAATAAACGATATCACAATCATGCAAAAGACAATGCTACTTTGGGACAATGCACATTACACTCAGAATGACAATCATGCTCTCAGTAGTTAGTGCTTTTAAAAGAAGGTGGAGACTCAACATAAAAGTAAAAGAATGGTTAGAACTTTTTATTTTGAAAACATGGAAGCAATTTTGTCAACGGTAGTAGTACTTCATATGTGTCATGCATAAGACATCCTATAAGTTGCAAGCCTCATGCATCGAATACCAATAGTGCTCGCACCTTGTCCTAATTAGCTCGGATTTCCATGGGTTATCATTGCATTACATATGTTTCAACCAAGTGTCACAAAGGGGTACCTCTATGCCACCTGTACAAAGTTCCAAGGAAATAAATCGCATTTGATTTCTCGTTTTTGATAGATCTCAACTTGAGTACATCCATACCGGGACAACATAGAAAATAGATGATGGACTCCTCTTTAATGCATAAGCATATTCTCATAAGAGATTGAGGATTATGTCCAAGCTAAAACTTCCACCATGATGCATGGCTTTGGTTGGCGGCCCAATGTTCTTCTCTAACAATATGCATACTCATTCAACCCATGGCAAATCACCCTTACTTTAGACAAGAAAAATATGCATAGCAACTCACATGATATTCAACAAAAGTGTGACAGTTGATGGCGTCCCCAGAAACATGGTTACCGCTCACCAAGCAACTTATAAGAAATAAGATACATATGCAACATATTCTTTACCACAATAGTTTTTAAGCTACTTTCCCATGAGCTATGTATTGCACGGTTAGTCTGCTTAGTACAGGTGGAGGTTAGCAAAAGACTGGGAGCGACCAACTAAGAGAGCAATGACGGTCATAATCATGTAGAGCGACAAAGCAATATTGAATCAGGCATGGTAGTTATATCGCTACTCAGAAATAAAAGATCATCAAGGCTTGACAGACTTTCTTTACAGTCTTTAAATATGCGTGAGCATACGCCAAGTCAATCAAAATAAATTCTCGAAGGAAGATATTACTAAACCATACCACATCATCAGCAAACAAATCATGTTGGTACTCCAATGACACATTGGAAATCCCCCAGCTATTTGAGAGTAACCATAAGAAAACCTGAACTACTAAGCACCATTATGCACGTAGCATCTTTATCATAGACATATTAACCAATGCAACAGAAGCAAACTCTCTTAATAAGGTGAGCATGATAATTAAAGAGAGTTCAAGCAACCAACTAAACAAAAGCTCTTTGAAAAGATAAGCATGAATACTAAGAGCAGAGCATGATAGTAGCTATTAAGAGAAAAAGAACACACACAGCAAAGATAGACATGAAAATTCTATGTTATGTTCTAGGTAGAAGTGGAGCGTGTTTCTCTCCCACATAAAGAATGCTGAGTTCCGACTCGTTATGAAAAACTAAAAAGAAAACTAAAAGCAAGACGCTCCAAGCATAGCACATAACACATGAAGTGATAAAAATATAGCGAAACGAAAGACGAACTGATAATGTGGATGGAGAAGGGGATGCACGGGGGCATCCCCAAGCTTAGACGTTTGAGTCTCCTTGAATATTTCTTGGGGGTGCACGGGGGCATCCCCAAGCTTGAGCGCTTGACACTCCTGAATCTTTTTATCATCTTCCCTCGCACACTTGAAAACTCCCTTCATACATAACTCATCATAATCTGATTAGCGAGGTTAGTACCCTTAATAAAATAATTATACCTTGCTGGAAATAAAGATATTCTTGAAGGTATACTGTTTCTCAAGATTGCCAAAAGGTTTTTGCAAAGAAAAAGCAAGCTCTTGATTTGCGAAATGAAGGAAAGGCAAAACAGGACAGAATCTGTGAAAAACAGAACAGCGGGTAGTAATTGATCTGTTCGGATACTTCTGCAACTCAAATCAAAAAACTCAGAACAGACGCACGGAAGACAATTATATAGAGAACGCTGTAGAAACAATTCAGACCAAAAAGATGATCTGGTGATTTTATACGAATTTTTCTATCCAAGGACAGAATCTGTTTCCTGGACAGCACCTCACAACTTTTGAACTTTCTAGCAATCAGAGGCTATACTTGGCACA
Organism: Secale cereale; assembly: GCA_902687465.1. NCBI lineage: Eukaryota > Viridiplantae > Streptophyta > Magnoliopsida > Poales > Poaceae > Secale > Secale cereale. The sequence goes on along the minus strand of LR738715.1, from coordinate 889,834,295 downwards.
AATATGAAAAGCAAAGATACAATGATGATGCTACAGCAGTAAACAACATCAAGACACAACAAAAGCAAAATAAATTTATTCATTGGGCTGCCTCCCAAAAGCGCTTTCTTTTATCCCTTTAAGCTAGGCATAAGACTTTAATGATGCTCTCGAAGGAATAAGAGTTGAAGAACAAAAGAGAGCATCAAGGAGCAAATACTAAACACATTTAAGCCTAACATGCTTCCTATGCATAGGAATATTTCAATAGAATAATTCATTGAAGCACAAAGCAACTAGCATAGGAAGGCAACACAAGCATAACTTCAAAATATTCACCATAAAGAGAGGAAACTTCTTATTATTAAAATATTTAGAACCAAGTCTCCCTCTCTCATTATAAATTTCAGTGGCATCATGGATGAACTCAACAACATAACTATCACATAAGGCATTGTTACCATGATCCACATGCAAAAAGGTACTCTTACTCTCCACATAAGCATCATGAAGAGGATAAAACTTAGTATAAAAGAGAGACATAAGCTCTTGCCAATCAAGCAAGTGCGAGTTATCGAGAAGCTTATACCAATCTGAAGCCTTATCTATAAGTGATACGGCGAACAATTTCCTCATGACAAACTCCCTTGATACACCTGCAAGCTTAAATAATGAACATAATTGTGACAGATATAGCAAGTGTTCACCGGGATGTCTGTCTCCTGCATAACGATTAGCCAAGATATAATTGATAATACCAGCTGGTATTTTATAGGGCACAATTTCAGTAGGGGGAGGAGCAACCACCACAGGTGTGGGGCGTCTTCCCGCAAGCAACGATCCAATAACAAGGTTGTCCATAAGCATAACTGGTGAAAAGACATAAAGAAAACTGAAAGGTAAACTAACAAGACTAAAAGCAAAGGTAAAAGATAGCGTGCAACTCCCCTATCCTGAAGAGTGGAGTCCCCGGCAACGGCGCCATAAAATACTCCTTGATGGGTCTCGAACCCCTCGTTGGTTACCCCAAGTGGAAGGTGTAAGATGCAGTATGTAGAAGTGTTTTCCCTTAGCAAAGATGCCAAGGATCGAATCCCCAGAGACTCCTAGGTTCAACAAGTAGGTGTCAACTGCTAACGGCGCAAATTAGCAATCAACGTGGACCTGCACACATATACAAATAACTTTGCTCCCAACGAGTACAGAGAGGTTGTCAATCCCTCCGGCCTTGTAGTTCACAAAGGGTTAAAAGCAAATGATAGTAGTGATAGATAATGTTTTGCAATAGTGAGTAAAAGCGAAAAGTAAATAGCGGATGTGATCAATGATGGTAATATGGACCGGAGTCTCATGATGTTCACTAGTGATGTCTCTCTCCCAAAAGATGATAAAACAGCTATGTGAGGTAAACAAATTACAGCTGGGCAATTGACAGGACCACAAACGCAAACCAATGCTGATTACATTGCAAGAAAGGTTGAGGTTCAAAGCATGGGCGGTACGCCAAAGTAAGTAGACCGAAATCCATCAATATCTACTACTAATCATCCACCTTGAGATATCTATCCAGAACATCTCGCTGGTATTAAGTTGCGAGTCCCACCTATAGTGTAAACTCAATGCAACAGACAACTGCATTAAAAGAACTTTGCGTAAAGTAAACAATCCTTGCACCCGCGGGCACAAGCACCGTTGTTTTCCCCCTTGTGGCAACAGCACATCCCCTAGACTCATATTTCTGTCACTCAAGCTAGTCATCGAGGGGCATGAACCCACAATCGAGCATAACGTGCCCTCTTGGAGTCACTACGTATTACTTGGCCAAAGCAATAAATAACAACGGAGAACATGCAAGAATTACTTATGAACATAAATATAAAAGAGGTAGATCAAATATATTACTCAAGATAAATCTGAACATAATCCCATAATCCATCGGATCCCAGCAAACTCAACATAGCAACAGCATAAGGATTACATATGTGCCTCGATCATGTAGGGCAGCTCACGAGGACTAATTAGTGAAGCATAAGAACGGGAGGAGAACATCACATAGCTACTGGTCATGGACTCAAGGTCCAAGGGAGACTACTCACGAGTCATCCGGGAGGCGTCCATGGTGGTGGAGAAGCTCCCGGTGGTGATCCTCCCCTCCGGCAGGGTACCGGGAAGAGTTCTCCTGGTGCTCCTGATCTTGGAAGCGGCGGCGGCGGCGGAACAGAGATGGATCGGGAAAAGAGTTCTTGTTCTGAGGGTCTCGGAGGACGCTTTAAATATATGCCAAAGGGGGCATCGGGGAAGCTTCGGGGGGCCCAGGCGCCCCCCCGGCGCGGCCCGGGGGGGCGCGCCGCAAAGGCGCCTGGAGCCCTGGTGCCCCCCCCCCTCCCCGCCTGCCCTTCGGACGCACGGTAGTTTCCGGAACGCTGATTTTTTATATAATTTTTCTGGATTTTTCCTGGCAGTTCTCGTAACGTGAAAACCTGAAATACAAAAACAGCCGAAAACAGAAACTGGCACTGGGGTGCACTGGATTATTAAGTTAGTCCAAATATGATCAAAAGTGTATGGAAGTGTATGAATATCATAGCAATATCACCCGAAAGTGGCATGGAGCAAGCAGAAATTATAGATACGTTTTGGACGTATCACTGGCCATGTATGGGAACAATCTGTTAGAGCTGCGACAAGCTACCTTGTAATATAACTCTATTTTGGGTAGTGATTGCGATGTTATTTCCTTTACTTGATTCCTATCTTTGTATGTTTTTGCCCTACGCTTTTGGGGAACTTGCCGGCGCAGGCACCTTAGCCGCGAGCACTGAGTGCGGGACGTCAGCAGCCTGCTGGCGGTGCCGTTACCGACAAGAAACCTTGTCGCAACTAGTCGCAGCTCACTTAAGTTGTTGAGCGAACTCGAAACAAAGTTGTTGAGCGGACTCGAAACAAAATTGTTGAGTGGGCTCGAAACAAAGTAAGGGCGCAACTACCTACGAGTTGGTTCCTCCGCGCACAGGTTTTCCATACAAAGCGCGGTCGTTCAAGGAAGATAACTTAAAAATTAAAAAATCTGATTACTCAAGCTTTGGCAACTTAGCTTTTCTGTTGTTTGCTTCCCGGCAAGACAAAACTTTCTTGAACGACGCCTGGTCCATACCATTGTCTTCTCCTCCCCCCCCCGGCAAACTTGTGGGCGAGGGAACCTTCCTTTCCTTGAGAAAAAGAAAGAAGAGAAAATAAAGATATGGAGCCTTCCGGCTCGTTATTACTTACCGGGGGTAGGTGCTGCACAAAGTGTCAGATAACACATGCAAAAAATAGAAAGCATGAAATTGACAAGATGTGCGGAGCACATGAGCTTTACTGCGCACGGGGTCTGCGCCCGGCTTTGTACAAAGGATTACATGCAACAGCAGCAAGACTTGTACAAAAGGTGGTTGCCGGAACGGGTTCCGGCAACCGCGCCTTACGGGTAAAACTTACGAAGATGCTCGATATTCCTGGAGTTGCTCACCGGAATGCCATCTTCGGTCTCAAGGCGGACAGCGCCAGGCCTAGTGACTCGTTTCACCCGGTAAGGGCCTTCCCACTTCGGCGTCAACTTGTTGGAATTCTTGGCGGACTGAACGTGCCGAAGAACAAGGTCGCCTTCCTCGAGACTTCTGGCGTTAACTTTGCGGCTATGGTAGCGGCGCAAAGCTTGCTGGTAGCGAGCAGCTCGTACAGCAGCCTAAAGACGGTCTTCCTCAAGGAGCAGCGCGTCATCTTGTCGCAGCTACTCTTGCTCAAGCTCATCATAAGCGAGCACTCGAGGTGACCCGTATACGAGTTCCGTGGGGAGAACTGCCTCTGCTCCATAGACTAGAGCAAAAGGTGTCTGGCCAGTGGCTCGATTTGGCGTCATCCTGATCGACCAAAGAACCACCGGCAGCTCCTCGATCCAGTTTCTTCCGCACTTGTGCAGCCTGTCGAAAGTCCTGGTCTTGAGCCCACGCAACACTTCAGCATTTGGCCTCTCCGCTTGCCCGTTGCTTCTCGGGTGAGCAACAGAAGCGAAGCAGACCATGGCGCCAAGATCTTGGACGTACTGCATGAAGGTGCGGCTCGTAAATTGCGTACCGTTGTCGGTGATGATCCTGTTAGGGATCCCGAAGCGGCAAACAATCGACCTGAAGAACTTGACTGCTGACTGTGCTGTCACCTTCCTCACTGCTTCCACTTCCGGCCACTTTGTGAACTTGTCGATTGCAACGTACAAGTACTCAAAGCCCCCGATTGCTCGGGGAAAGGGGCCGAGGATGTCGAGCCCCCAGACCGAAAATGGCCAGGATAAAGGGATCGTCTGGAGAGATTGAGCTGGCTGGTGTATCTGCTTGGAATGGAACTGGCATGCTTCACACTTGGTTACTTGTGCAGTTGCATCCTGGAGGGCTGTCGGCCAAAAGAAACCTTGCCGGAACGCTTTGCCGGCGAGTGCTCTTGTGCCAATGTGGTGACCACATATGCCTCCATGTATCTCTGCCAACAGCTTTTGTCCGTCTTCCCGGTGAATACACTTCAATTTCACAGCGTTGAGTCTTCTTCTGTACAGTGTGTTGTCGACAAACTGGTACATACTCGACTGCCGGGCTACTCTTTCTACTTCTTCTTGCTCTTCGGGAAGTTCTCCTGTCTGAAGGAAACGAACAATCTGTTGTGCCCATGCTGGAGCTTGTGGCTCGACAATAAGGACTAAAGGCACATCTGCTGCTGCGGGAACATCCGCTTCTATGGCGAGAACCTGCGGCTCAGCCGGAGCTTGACGTTCCCCGGCAAGCTTGCCGGAGCAAAACTTGTCGGGAGCTTCTGCTTCAACGGAACAAACCCTAGGGCTTGCCGGAACAGACTGCTCCTCAGCACTCTTGGTGTTGATCTTGGGGACCTTCTTGGGGGCGGCTTCGGGAAGCTCTGCCGGAAAATAGTCACCAGAAATCAACTTCCTCTTCTTGCTCTGTCCAGTTGATGGTGTTACAGAGGGTCGAGTCAGCTTGAGCACAAAGATCCCTGGTTCCACAGGTAACTTAAGTGCGGCGCACTTCGACAGGCCATCAGCAATGTCGTTCTGAGCTCTTGGAACATGCTCCATCTGTAGGCCGTCAAAGCGCTCTTCTAGCTTTCTCACTTCATCAACGTAGGCTTCCATCAACGGATTCTGATAACTCTTGTTCACTTGGCGGACGACAAGCTGCGAGTCACCCCTGACAATGAGCTTCTTGATGCCAAGGTCTGCCGCGATCGGGAGACCGGCAAGCAAACCTTCATACTCTGCGGTATTGTTTGTTGCTTGCTCCTTGGGAAAGTGCATCTGGACTACGTACTTGAGGTGCTCTCCGGTGGGTGCGACAAGCAGCACACCAGCACCGGCGCCTTGCAGCGAGAAGGCACCATCAAAGTACATTAGCCACTCTTTGCTTGCTTCCTTGACGGGGATACTCGTTTCTGGAATTTCTTCATCTGGTGTTGGCGTCCACTCTGCTATGAATTCTGCCAATGCTCTGCTTTGGATAGTTGAAGTGCTCTCAAAAACTTAAGGCCAAAGCTTGACAGTTCCAGTGCCCACTCAACAATCCTGCCTGTTGCTTCTGGATTCTGCAGTATCCTTTTCAGCGGAAAGCGACAACTATGATCTCATGTGCTTGGAAGTGATGGCGCAGCTTTCTCGAGGCCATGAGAAGGCCGAAAAGCAATTTCTGCACACCAGAGTACCTTGACCTAGCCCCCTGCAGGAGGGAACTGACAAAGTAAACTGGGCGCTGCACCATTCTCTTCTGTATCTCCTGCGCAGATTCATCTTTGTCGGGACCAGAGCTTGTCGGGGAAGCCCCCTGCTTGTCGCTGGATGCGTCTGCCGTGGTTGCTGGCTCATCATCTGCCTCCCTCTCCGCTACTAACGCAGCACTAACCACTTGATTGGTTGCCGCTATATACAGCAGCAACTTCTCTTGTGGCTTAGGTGCGACAAGTATTGGAGTAGAGGATAGGTATTTCTTCAAGTCTTGTAGCGCAGCCTCCGCTTCCGGAGTCCATTTCATTGGACCTGCCTTTTTCAATATTTTGAAAAACGGCAGGGCGCGCTCAGCAGACTTAGAGATAAACCTGCTGAGAGCAGCCATGCAACCGGCAAGTCTTCGTACATCCTTGACGCACTTTGGTGCTTCAATCTGCTCGATGGCCTTGATCTTGTCGGGATTGGCTTCAATTCCCCTCTGAGACACGAAGAACCCGAGAAGCTTGCCGGAAGGGACTCCAAACACACACTTCTCGGGGTTGAGCTTGAGGCTGATCTTGCGCAGATTTGCAAAGGTCTCGTCTAAATCTTGAATCAGGGTTGCCTTGTCCTTGCTCTTGACCACTATGTCATCCATGTAGGCTTCCACATTTCTGTGTATTTGTGGCTCAAAAGCTGCATGGATTACCCTTGCAAATGTTGAACCAGCATTCTTTAAACCGAAAGGCATCCGTATGAAACAGTACGTGCCACATGGAGTAATGAATGCGGTCTTCTCCTCATCCTCTTCTGTCATGAAGATTTGATGGTATCCTGATTATGCGTCAAGAAATGAAAGCAAGTCAAATCCGGCCGTGGAGTCAACAATCTCGTCAATGCGCGGGAAGGGAAATGGGTCTTTGGGACAAGCTTTATTGACATCGGTAAAGTCGATACAAAGCCTCCATTTCCCATTTGTCTTGCGCACGACCACAGGATTGGCCAACCACGTAGGATGGAGCACTCCTCTGACAAGGCATGCTGCTTCCAACTTCTTGATCTCTTCTGCGATGAATTCTTGGCGCTCCACTGCTTGCTTCCTGACCTTCTGCTTAACGGGCCGCGCATGAGGACATACGGCAAGATGGTGCTCAATTACTTTCCTGGGAACACCGGGGATGTCAGACAGTTGCCACGCAAACACGTCGACGTTCGCCCACAGGAAAGCAATGAGCGCGCTTTCCTATTTAGGGTCAAGGGTGGCACTGATGGTGAAGGTACCACCAGTGTCGTCCTCCTTGGCGGACACCTTCTTGGTCTCTGGCGGAGCTGCCATTATCTTCTTACACTTGCCGGTGGAGCTCGATGGTGCGTCCTCGACGGTAGCGCAGCACTCCGAAGAGGTGCGCTTGCCGGAGTGGGCATCAGAACTCTTGCCGGACTTGGTCTTCTTCTTCCCCCCGGGAGCTTCAACGGCAGGTGTCTGGCGATCTGTTGCGGCCGCTGCTTCCCGGTAGATCTTGTCGGCGCAGATAAGAGCATCCTTCTTGTCGCCAGGGACAGAGATGACACTTATCGGGCCTGGCATCTTCAACATGTTGTATGCGTAGTGAGAGGCCGCCATGAACTTGGCGAGTGCTGGACGGCCGAGTATCCCATTGTAAGGCAATGGAAAATCGGCAACGTCAAAAGTGGCCCTCTCAGTCCTGAAGTTCAACTCACCCCCAAATGTCACCGGCAACGTGATCTTCCCCTTCGGCTTGCTCCTTCCCGAGTTGATTCCTTGGAACGTGCCGGTCTCTTCGAGCTCGCTGTCAGGGATCTGGAGTTTCTAGAGTACAGCGGAGGAGATCAGGTTCAAGCCGGCCCCGTCGTCAACTAGCATCTTAGTGACCTTGAGGTTGCGGATAGTTGGTGAAACCAACATCGGCAAGCACCCGACCGCAGTTGTGCGATCAGGGTGGCCCTCAATATCAAAGATGGTAGGTGTGCTGGACCATTTCAGAAGCTTGCGTGACTCGACAGGTGGTTCTGCCGCATTGACTTCTCGCACCCACTGCTTGAGTTGGCGGTGTGAAGTATTCAGAGAAGCACCGCCGTCAACGCACAAGACCTCTGTGGCTTTCTGGAACTCCTGCTCACTGGTCTCGACATCATCCATGTCTTCGTCGTCGTCGTCTTCATCCTTGTCGCGGCCGCGGGGAGGTCTGTCTCCTTGCCGCTGCTTGGCCTTGCCGCGGCGTCCCCCCCC
>LR738715.1:889779192-889816642 GCA_902687465.1 Secale cereale | reverse complement strand
CCCCCCCCCCCCCAGGCTCTCCGCGAGGGAGCTGAGGGAGACTTTCTACCTCTTCTGGTCGACGGAGATGCGGGCGCATCCGCGCACGAAGGTACTTCCAGCCGTCGCTTCTGGAATGGCTCCAAATGGATATCCCTTCTTCGCCTTGTTCTTCTACTGCGGGCTCTGCCCGCCTTTCTCTGAGTTTTCCTGTGATATTATGAACACCTACAGATTCCGCCTCCTTGACTTCACCCCCAATGTCGTTCTGACCATGGCAGTTTTCGCACATCTCTGCGAAAACTTTGTCGAAGTCTATCCAAACGTAGCCCTTTTTCGCCACTTCTTTATGCCCCGAGTTGAGAGAGGAGAGCCTTTATCCGGCGGAATCGCCTGGATCTCGAAAGGCGGCAAGAAGGAAGTTTATCTGGAGGGGGAGTTCCGCGGTAAGTGGGAGGAATGGAGAGCAAACTGGTGCTGGATTGTCGAGGAGAACCCGCAGCCGTTTACCGCCCGGCGCCAAGCCCCAGTATTGCGCGGCAGCGATTGGAGCAACGTGGCCCCGGAAGACGATAGGCTGAAGATTTCCATCACCCGGATCCAATGCCTCAGGCTTGCCGGGCTCATTGTAGGTGCAGTTGGCGCAGATTTTCTTCGCCGCCGCATCGCCCCCCTGCAGGAGAGGTGGAGACCTGCCTGGGAATTCAAGAATGCGGCGGACGTCATGAGGCTGCGCCCGGGCCTCAACTTCAACTTCACTGTCATGGAACTTGACGCAATGCTCCGGGAGCTGTTGAAGTACGACCCTCAACATCCCGAAGTGCTCAGGTTGCCGAAGGGTGTCGTTCCGCTGTGCAACAACTCCTCGCTCGACCGCATCCATGCAATGATGCCGCTGTGCGACTCGCATGGAATTGTCCCAACTTGGCAAGAGCCTGCAGACGACGTCATGCAGGAGTTCTTTGACGGCTTGGTAGAAGTGCCGGTCCGCTCCGATGAAAAGAAAGGCCTCACTCGCGCCACCACCGATGTGGAGATGGACCGCATCGCCGCTAGGCTGGAAGAGGCGGCGGCAGCCGCAGCCGCGGGGCGAGTTTGGATTCACCGTGGAGGAGGAAGAGGCAGCAAGCCTTGCCGAGTGAGAGGAGCTAGCCGGCGAGGAAGAGCTTGTCGGGCATGACGTCGAGTCGAGCGAGCCCGCCGAGGATACGAGTGGCTCGTTGGAGATCGACTCCTCTTCCTCCTCGTCTTCAGAAAGCTCGCCGTAAGCAGAGCCCCCAGCTCCACCAAGAAGGCGTCTCCGCAAGGCCGGGGACGTAGCGGAGTGGCGGACGAGTCGACAGTCGTCGCGCCGCGCGACACGCTCCACCGCGACAAGCTCTGTTGCCGCGGGAGCACCTCACGCTGCTGCGGCAACTGGAGCGGAGTCCTCCCGGACCACCGCTTCTGCTCCTGCCGCTTCGCACACCGCGGCGGCAGCCGGAGCGGGGTCGTCTCGGACCACCGCCACTGTTCCCGCCAAGCGGCCAAGGAAACCTACTCCTCCACCTCCTCGCGCCGGAGGTGAGCCGGACTTTGACTTCTCCGTGTTCAGCTCCGACGAGGAAGAAGAAGAGTAAGATCCTCTTGATGTACTTGTAGTTCTTCAATTCTTGTTGTTTTGTCTTGTATCTCATTTGCTTTACTCTGAACTTATTCCTTTTCAGGACTCTGGCCCAGAGAGCGGTGAAGAGAGCCAAGGTCCCGGCGAGGAGAGCGGTGATTATCATCGAGGACGAACCCACCGCGACAGCAGAGGATGCGCCTGAGACCACCTTGCCGGACCCGGCAACTATTCTCTAGAGCAGCCCCAGCGTAAGTATATGGTTCGCTTTCCGCTGTTAGGCGCACATGGATGCTCTTTCTTTGCTGACATCTGATTGTTGGTTTGTGTAGGAGCAGAGCAGCCCCACCAGGAGCGTCCGGAGGCCGCCCCCGACATGCCATCTGCTTCGACTACGCCGCCAAGGGAGAGTTCTCCGGCAAGGGACACTCCGGCAAGGGAGAGTTCTCCGCCAAAGGAGAGTTCTCCGGCAAGGGGGAGTTCTCCGGCAAAGGAGACTGCAGAACCCGGTACAGGTAATCCTCTCGCCTCAAAACTTCCCATGGGTTCTTCTTCTTTTGATCTTAATTTTGGATATTTGCTTGACTTTTCTCCCTTTTCCGGCCGTCAGACCCATCTGCTGAGGAGCCGATGGAGACCGAGGTTGCCGCGAGCGGTGATACCGACGACACCGCAGCCACCGAAGAAGCAGCCGGCGCTGATGATCCCGCCGGCGAAGAGGCCGCCAAAGCTGCCGCCGCAGAAGCTGGCGGGGGGTCTGGCGATCGCACTGACGGCCCTGAGGCCGCAGGAGCGCCAGGCGCTACGCCGATGGCCGATCCCTCCGCCGCTGCCGCAGCGCCAGGCTCCGAAGAACCCCAGCCAGACGTCTACTTGAAGGCCGGCGAGAACGTCTTCATCAACCTCCCCTGGGCGTCAAGCTCCAGGGCGCCGGTCGAAGGAGAAAACTTCGACGGAGAGGTGCTTGCCTCCGCTGGGCTGACGCTAGTTGATGCGCCGAGCAGCAGCAGCGACGAGCCTGAGGAGGAGCGGCTGCTGCGGAAGCTGGTGTCGCTCTACCGCGCCCGGCAGGCCAAGCTGGAATCCCGAGAGGCGCTTGCCGCGAAGGCGGGAGCGGATACCGAGAAGCGCGCGGAGGAGCTCCGGGGTCTTCACCAGGAAGCTCTCCAGTCCCTGGCAGGGGAGCGGGCGCAACTCGCCGAGGAGTAGAAGGCCTTCCTCCTCGAGAAGGCTGAAGTCGAAGAGCAACAGTGGCTTGCCGCTGAGAAGCTGTCTGCGCAGGAGGGCGAGCTGGCGCAGCGGAAGGTCAACCTTGACAGCCACGAGGAGGAGCTTACCGCGCGCGAGCAATCATTCGGTGGAGCCCTCAAGCAAGCAGAGGATGCTGCCGCAGCTGCCGAGGCCGCCAAGAAGGAGCTGGAGACGAAGGTGGCGCAGCTGGAGGCCGATCTCAAGGCGAGCGGTGAAGAGCTTGCCGCGCTCAAGCATGAGCGGGAGAAGGACGCCTACGGCTTTTCGGAGCTGCAGGTTCGTCTCTCCGAGAAGGGCAAGGAACTTGCCATCGCCAAGGACTCCAACGCAGATCTTGAGTTGAAGCTGACTACTTTGACCAAGACGCTGGACGACGCCAGGGAACGGGAGGTGGCCTTGAAGGAAGAGATCAAGGCCGATAAGGCCCTGCTAGCGAGTGTTTCTGCCGCCCAGAACACTTTTTGGGAGAATGTGGAGCACTGGACGGAGGGTCTCGTGAATGCTGCCGCAGATATAGACAGGGAGCTGGCGCAGCTGGGGATGGAGGATCTCGGGTATCCCTTCGATGAGAACCTCCCACCCAGCGCCAAGCTCACCTTGTTCTTCAAAGGCGTGGCGACGGCACTCCAGCGACTCCGGGAGAAGATTCCAAAGCAGCTGGCCGACGAGTCGTGCAAGATCTGAGCGGGAGCTCTTCAAAAGGTGTTGGTGAAGGTGGCCTTCCGCAACCCGGGCCTCAACCTCACCAACGTCCTCAAGACCCTGCCGCCGGACGCTGATCCGGAAGCGCTCAAGACCCTTGTCGCACCCATTGTGGACAAGGTGAGCGGGATCAAGAGGATTGAGGGCGATCGCGTAGACTAGGCCGCCTGTTTTCTTATTTTCTTGCCGCTGCTGGTCATGTTATGAGAACAATCTGTTAGAGCCGCGACAAGCTATCTTGTAATATAACTCTATTTTGGGTAGTGATTGCAATGTTATTTCCTTTACTTGATTCCTTCCTTTGTATGTTTTTTGCCCTACGTTTTTAGGGAAATTGCCGGCATAGACACCTTAGCCGCGAGCGCTGAGTGCGGGACGTCAGCAGCCTGCTGGCGGTGCCGTTACCGACAAGAAACCTTGTCGCAACTAGTCGCAGCACACTTAAGTTGTTGAGCGGACTCGAAACAAAGTTGTTGAGCGGACTCGAAACAAAGTTAAGGGCGCAACTAGCTACGAGTTGGTTCCTCCGCGCATAGGTTTTCCATACAAAGCACGGTCGTTCAAGGAAGATAACTTAAAAAATTTAAAAATCTGATTGCTCAAACTTTGGCAACTTAGCTTTTCTGTTGTTTGCTTCCCGGTAAGGCGAAACTTTGTTGAACGACGCCTGATCCATACCATTATCTTCTCCTCCCCCCCCCCCCGAAAAACTTGTGCGCGAGGGAACCTTCGTTTCCTTGAGAAAAACAAACAAGAGAAAATATAGATATGGTGCCTTTCGGCTCGTTATTGCTTACCGGGGGTAGGTGCTGCCCAAAGTGTCAGATAACACATGCAACAAATAGAAAGCATGAAATTGACAAGATGTGCGGAGCACATGAGCTTTATCTATGCACGGGGTCTGCGCCCGGCTTTGTACAAAGGATTACATGCAACAGCGGCAAGACTTGTACAAAAGGTGGTTGCCGGAACCTTACGGGTAAAACTTACGAAGATGCTCAATGTTCCAGGAGTTGCTCACCGGAATGCCATCTTCGGTCTCAAGGCGGACAGCGCCAGGCCTAGTGACTCGTTTCACCCGGTAAGGGCCTTCCCACTTTGGCGTCAACTTGTTGGAATTCTTGGCGGACTGAACGCGCCGAAGAACAAGGTCGCCTTCCTCGAGACTTCTGGCGTTAACTTTGCGGCTATGGTAGCGGCGCAAAGCTTTCTGGTAGCGAGCAGCTCGTACAGCAGCCTGAAGACGGTCTTCCTCAAGGAGCAGCACGTCACCTTGTCACAACTGCTCTTGCTCAAGCTCATCATAAGTGAGCACTTGAGGTGACCCGTATACGAGTTCCGTGGGGAGAACTGCCTCTGCTCCATAGACTAGAGCGAAAGGTGTCTAGCTAGTGGCTCGATTTGTCGTCGTCCTGATCGACCAAAGAACCACCGGCAGCTCCTCAATCCAGTTTCTTCTGCACTTGTGTAGCCTGTCGAAAGTCCTGGTCTTGAGCCTTCGCAACACTTCAGCATTTGCCCTCTCCGCTTGACCGTTGCTTCTCGGGTGAGCAACAGAAGCGAAGCAGACCTTGGCACCAAGATCTTGGACGTACTGCATGAAGGTGCGGCTCGAGAATTGCGTACCGTTGTCGGTGATGATCCTGTTAGGGATCCCGAAACGGCAAACAATCGACCTGAAGAACTTGACTACAGACTGTGCTGTCACCTTCCTCACTGCTTCCACTTCCGGCCACTTTGTGAACTTGTCGATTGCAACGTACAAGTACTCAAAGCCCCCGACTGCTCGGGGAAAGGGGCCGAGGATGTCGAGCCCCCAGACCGAAAATGGCCAGGATAAAGGGATCGTTTGGAGAGCTTGAGCTGGCTGGTGTATCTGCTTGGAATGGAACTGGCACGCTTCACACTTGGTTACTTGTGCAGTTGCATCCTGGAGGGCTGTCGGCCAAAAGAAACCTTGCTTGAATGCTTTGCCGGCAAGTGCTCTTGCGCCAATGTGGTGACCACATATGCCTCCATATATCTCTGCCAACAGCTTTTGTCCGCCTTCCCAGTGAATACACTTCAATTTCACACCGTTGAGTCTTCTTCTGTACAATGTGTTGTCGACAAACTGGTACATACTTGACTGCCGGGCTACTCTTTCGGCTTCTTCTTGCTCTTCGGGAAGTTCTCCTGTCTGAAGGAAACGGACAATCTGCTGTGCCCATGCTGAAGCTTGTGGTTCGACAACAAGGACTAAAGGCACATCTGCTGCTGCGGGAACATCCGCTTCTACGGCGAGAACCTGCGGCTCAGCCGGAGCTTGACGTTCCCCGGCAAGCTTGCCGGAGCAAAGCTTGTCGGGAGCCTCTGCTTCAACGGAACAAACCCTAGGGCTTGCCGGAGCAGACTGCTCCTCAGCACTCTTGGTGTTGATCTTGGGGACCTTCTTGGCGGCGGCTTCGGGAAGCTCTGCCGGAAAATAGTCGCTAGAAATCAACTTCCTCTTCTTGCTCTGTCCAGTTGATGGCGCTACAGACGGTTGAGTCAGCTTGAGCACAAAGATCCCTGGTTCGACAGGTAACTTAAGTGCGGCGCACTTCAACAGGCCATCGGCAATGTCGTTCTGAGCTCTTGGAACATGCTCCATCTGTAGGCCGTCAAAGTGCTCTTCTAGCTTCCTTACTTCATCAACGTAGGCTTCCATGAACGGACTCTGATAACCCTTGTTCACTTGGCGGACGACAAGCTGCGAGTCACCCCTGACAATCAGCTTCTTGATCCCAAGGTCTGCCGCGATCCTAAGACCGGCAAGCAAACCTTCATACTCTGCGGTATTGTTTGTTGCTTTCTCCTTGGGAAAGTGCATATGGACTACGTACTTGAGGTGCTCTCCGGTGGGTGCAACAAGCAGCACGCCAGCACCGGCGCCTTGCAGCGAGAAGGCACCATCAAAGTACATCAGCCACTCTTTGCTTGCTTCCTTGACGGGGATGCTCGTTTCTGTAATTTCTTTATCTGGTGTTGGCGTCCACTCTGCTTTGAATTCTACCAATGCTCTGCTTTGGATAGTTGAAGTGCTCTCAAACTTGAGGCCAAAGCTTGACAGTTCCAGTGCCCACTCAACAATCCTGCCTGTTGCTTCTGGATTCTGCAATATCCTCTTCAGCGGAAAAGGAGTGACAACTGTGATCTCATGTGCTTGGAAGTAATGGCGCAGCTTTCTCGAGGCCATGAGAAGGCCGAAAAGCAATTTCTGCACACCAAAGTACCTTGACCTAGCCCCCTGCAGATGGGAACTGACAAAGTAAACTGGGCGCTGCACCATTCTCTTTTGTATCTCCTCGCGCGCCTGCGCAGATCCATCTTTGTCGGGACCAGAGCTTGTCGGGGAAGCCCCCTGCTTGTCGCTGGATGGGCTTGCCGTGGTTGCTGGCTCATCATCTCCCTCCCTCTCCGCTACTAACGCAGCACTAACCACTTGATTGGTTGCCGCTATATATAGTAGCAACTTCTCTTGTGGCTTAGGTGCGACAAGTATTGGACTGGAGGACGGGTATCTCTTCAAGTCTTGCAGCGCAGCCTCCGCTTCCGGAGTCCATTTCATTGGACCTGCCTTTTTCAATATTTTGAAAAAACGGCAGGGCGCACTCAGCAGACTTAGAGATAAACCTGCTGAGGGCAGCCACGCAACCGGCAAGTCTTCGTACATCCTTGACGCGCTTTGGTGCTTCACTCTGCTCGATGGCCTTGATCTTGTCGGGATTGGCTTCAATTCCCCGATGAGACACGAAGAACCCGAGAAGCTTGCCGGAAGGGACTCCATACACACACTTCTCGGGGTTGAGCTTGAGGCTGATCTTGCGCAGATTTGCAAAGGTCTCGTCTAAATCTTGAATCAGAGTTGCTTTGTCCTTGCTCTTGACCACTATGTCATCCATGTAGGCTTCCACATTTATGTGTATTTGTGGCTCAAAAGCGACATGGACTACCCTTGCAAATGTTGAACCAGCATTCTTTAAACCGAAAGGCATCCGTATGAAACAGTACGTGCCACATGGAGTGATGAATGCGGTCTTCTCCTCATCCTCTTCCGCCATGAAAATCTGATGGTATCCTGAGTATGCGTCAAGAAATGAAAGCAAGTCACATCCGGCCGTGGAGTCAACAATCTGGTCAATGCGCGGCAAAGGAAATGGGTCTTTGGGACAAGCTTTGTTAACATCGGTAAAGTCGATACAAAGCCTCCATTTCCCGTTTGCCTTGCGCACGACTACAGGATTGGCCAACCACGTAGGATGGAGCACTCCTCTGACAAGGCCTGCTGCTTCCAACTTCTTGATCTCCTCTGCGATGAATTCTTGGTGCTCCACTGCTTGTTTCCTGACCTTCTGCTTGACGGGCCGCGCATGAGGACAGACGGCAAGATGGTGCTCAATTACTTTCCTGGGAACACCGGGGATGTCAGACGGTTGCCACGCAAACACATCGACGTTCGCCCACAGGAAAGCAATGAGCGCGCATTCCTACTTAGGGTCAAGAGCGGCACTGATGGTGAAGGTACCACTAGTGCCGTCCTCCTTGGCAGACACCTTCTTTGTCTCTGGCGGAGCTGCCATTGTCTTCTTACACTTGCCGGTGGAGCTCGATGGTGCGTCCTCGACGGTAGCGCAGCACTCCGAAGAGGTGCGCTTGCCGGAGTGGGCATCAGAGCTCTTGCCGGACTTGGTCTTCTTCTTCCCCCCGGGAGCTTCAACGGCATGTGACTTGCGATCTGTTGCGGTTGCTGCTTCCCGATAGATCTTGTCGGCGCAGATAAGAGCGTCCTTCTTGTCGCCAGGGACAGAGATGACACTTATCGGGCTTGGCATCTTCAGCATGTTGTATGCGTAGTGAGAGGCTGCCATGAACTTGACGAGTGCTGGACGGCCGTGTATCCCATTGTAAGGCAATGGGAAATCGGCAACGTCAAAAGTGACCCTCTCAGTCCTGAATTTCAACTCGCTGCCTAATGTCACCGGCAACGTGACCTTCCCCTTCGGCTTGCTCCTTCCCGGGTTGATTTCTTGGAATGTGCCGGTCTCTTCAAGCTCGCTGTCAGGGATCTGGAGTTTCTGGAGTACAGCAGAGGAGATCAGGTTCAAGCCGGCCCCACCGTCAACTAGCATCTTAGTGACCTTGAGGTTGCGGATAGTTGGTGAAACCAACATCGGCAAGCACCCGACCGTAGTTGTGCGATCAGGGTGGTCCTCAATATCGAAGATGATAGGCGTGCTGGACCATTTCAGAAGCTTGCGTGACTCGACAGGTGGTTCTGCCGCATTGACTAACCGCACCCACTGCTTGAGTTGGCGGTGTGAAGTATGCAGAGAAGCACCGCCGTCTACGCACAAGACCTCTCTGGCTTTCTTGAACTCCTTCTCACTGGTCTCGACATCATCCATGTCTTCATCGTCATCGTCATCTTCATCCTTGTCGCGGACGCGGGGAGGTCTGTCTCCTTGCCGCTGCTTGGCCTTGCCGCGGCGTCCTCCCCGGCCAGGGCGGTTCTTGCCGGATCCTCCAACACCTCCTTGGGCCTTCTCCTTGTCGCGTCGCTCGTATTCAGCCTTTTGCTGCTCGACAAGCTGCTCGACCTTCTTGCAGCTTTGGAGGTCATGGCCCTTGGTGCGGTGGATCTTGCAGTACTGCTTGTTGGTGCCGTCCTGCTTGTCGACGACCGCCACAGCCTGGCATTTGGTGCATGCGGCAATCTCCTTGCCGGAGCTACCAGCTCTGGCTTTCTTGGCGTCACCTTCGTTGTCGGACTGCTCGATGACTAGCACATCTTTGCCTTTCTTCTTCCTGTTGTTCCGCCGCCGGTTTTCCTTTGTCGGGGCAGCGTCCTCGCTGTCAGATCCTCCTGCTCCTGTATTCTCTCCGGGGAGTTTCCTCCCTTCCTCAGCACGTCCACACTTGTCGGCCAGGGCATACAGCTCACTGACGTCTCTGATCTTGCACATCGCCATCTCCTCCCGCATCCTGCGGTTACGCATGTTCTGATGGAACGCGCTGATGACCGCGGCAGGGTGGACATCTGGGATGTTGTGCTGTACACTGCTGAATATCTGAATGTACTTGCGCAGGGGCTCTCCTTCCTTCTGGGCGAGCAGATGAAGGTCACTCTCTTGACCATGAGGTTTGTGGCCGCCTGTAAAGGCGCCGACAAACTGATGGCATAGGTCTGCCCAGGAGGATATGGAGTTGTCCAGTAAGTGCATGAGCCAGGACCTGACGTTGGGCTAGAGCACCAGCGGGAAATAGTTGGCAAGGATCTTGTCGTCGCGCCCCCCGGCATCTTGCACCGCGATGGTGTAGATGCTGAGGAACTCCGACGGATGCGACTTGCCTTTGTACTTCTCTGGTACGTCTGGCTTGAAATTCTTCGTGCTGGGCCACTGGACTTGCCGCAGTTCACGAGTAAACGCAGGGCAACCTACCGCGTACGGCAAGTCGCCTGGTTCCCCTGGCGCATGCATGTCGACAGAGGGCCCAGCGCGCTGGTCCGATTGACGCCGCGCTTCTCTTCGGCGCTCGATGCGAGTACGAGCGTCTTCTTGCTGTCGTTCGTGAAGAACTTGGCGCTGATCGCGACGAGCTCGTGGATCTGACGACGCGGTGGAGTCGCTGTCGAGGTGGATCCGACGAGTCGGCGATCTTGGCCTTCGGGGCGGAGAGTGCACGGTGGTTGCACCCCCCACCGGTCTTGTCACCACCGGCTCGTGCCTGGCTGACTTGCCGCGGCTGCGATGTACTCGTCTGGCGTGGAGTATCACCGTTGGCGAAGCCGATGAGACTCTGAATGGCGGCGCTCAAGTCGTCGATCTTGTCCGCCGTTGGAGGGTAGTCTAGGAATAGTTGAGCTCGCGCCAAAGCTTCTGCTGAAGTGGTGGGTGGCGGTGGCGAACGGTGTGAGGAGCGGGATATGCTCGGACTTCTAACTATGTTAGAAGGAGCAGTATCCCGTCCAGGCGACCATGCCTCGCTCGTGCCAGCATGTTGGCGTGCATGCTGGTCTTGAGCACTCCGAGATCCACCAGCTCGATCTTGGTCCAGCAAACGTATGGTACCGTGAGTACCATGACGCTGCCGGTCCCGCGCCTCCTGAGATGGGCGCGGTGCTTGTACGGACGCCGAGGTTTTGGAGTGCGCCCGGTCATTGTGGGAGTCGACTACGCCGCCGATGGGCAGCGCAGCGTTGTCGTTGGACCTGGCAGCACCGTGAGCTCCCTCGTCGACGCGGCTCCGAGATGGCCTTGCGTCGACACCCGTTCTTCCGCCGGCGTCTACCGCACCAGCCGTTTGCTCTGGCGGTGGTGGGTTCGACGCGGATGGAGCAGCCACCTCTGAAGCCTTCTTCTTCGGCGGCATGTCGATGAAGACGATGAAGATCTAGCTCGTGTGAATGCCGGATCAGGTTCACACAACCTCGACGCCCCCTACCTGGCGCGCCAAAGATGTCGGGGAAACTAATCCACGAGCACCTACGGGGACCGGCGGACCGAGTCCCTTTTGGTTCGGCGGGGGCGAAGATCGCACGAAGAGCAGATCGAGGCGAAACACACGAGCAGTTTACCCAGGTTCGGGTCGCACGGATGCGTAAAACCCTAATCCTGCTTTGTGGTTTGTATTGAGTTCTTGCTCGGGAGCGCTGAGTGCTACAGTACACACCAGCAGCTAACGAGACCGAACGTGAGTGTTCTCCTCCCCCCCCTCTATGTTGCGCATGGGCCTCCTTTTATATGCTCAAGGGGTCACCGACAGGTGGCAACGCAGATGAGGGTAAAAATGGAAAGGTGTTGCGGTTGGTACAACTACCTGTACAGTGTATCATACCTAACTCTGACGGCAGGGGACAAGGGCATTAAATGCCCATCTGAGTCGCCCAAATAGTGCAAAAGGGACCGTCAGGGACGCCACCGTTCTCCACGATGGCAATCTTGTCAGCACCGCTTGCCACCGCGCATCGCTAGCTGCACAGCCTCCCGCCACGTACGCCTGGAAGGGTCCTAGAGCGACACATTGGTGGATGTGCTGGAGCACGGGTACAGTGTGGTAGCTTGCCGCGGCAAGCGCCTTGCCGCGGTCGTTGTCTTGTCGCGTTCGGGAGCTCGTCGCTCACCGGGCCTTGCCAGGACGCGTGGCGCATCGCAGCAAGTTCCTTGAGATTCCTTGGTTGGCCTTCCCGGCAAGCTCGTCTTGACGGGGTCTTGTGCCTTGAGTGGCCTTCCCGGCAATCTCTTCTTGCTGGGGCCTTGTCTCCTTCGCTTGAATACTTTGTTCTTGAATGGCTCCAAAGGAACCACAGAGGACCTTGGCGGTCACCCGGCAAGCCTTGCCGCGGGATGCTGCGACTGCCTGTGCACAAGTTCGGGATACAAGGGTACCCCTACTCTAGTACACCGACAAATACGTGCCTTGCTGCTCCTGCTATCACTGGGAAAGGACACCACAAGATTGAACCCGAAGCTAGCAGTTCTCCCATTGCAAGAAAGATCAATCTAGTAGGCCAAACCAAACTGATAATTCAAAGAGACTTGCAAAGATATTTTAATCATGCATATAAAAATTCAGAGAAGAATCAAATATTGTTCATAGATAATCTTGATCATAAACCCATAATTCATCGGATCTCGACAAACACACCGCAAAAAGAATTACATTGAATAGATCTCTAAGAAGATCGAGGAGAACTTTGTATTGAGATCCAAAGAGAGGGAAGAAGCCTTCTAGCTATTAACTATGGACCCGAAGGTCTGTGGTAAACTACTCACAACTCATCGGAGAGGCTATGGTGTTGATGTAGAAGCCCTCCGTGATCGATTCCCCCTTCGGTGGAGCTCCGGAACAGGCCCCAAGATGGGATCTCACGGGTACAGAAGGTTGCGGCGGTGGAAATAGGGTTTCGTGGTGCTCTTGGATGTTTTCAGGGTATATGAGTATATATAGGACGAAGAAGTATGTCGGTGGAGCTATGAGGGGCCCATGAGGGTGGGGAGCGCGCCTACCCCCCTGGGCGCGCCCTCCTGCCTCATGGCTTCCCTAGTGTGTACTCCAAGTCGTTTGGGTTGCGTTTCTTCCAAAAACGATCCCCGCGAATGTTTCATTCCATTTGGACTCCGTTTGATATTCCTTTTCTGTGAAACACTGAAATAGGCAAAAAACAGCAATTTGCACTAGGACTTGGATTAGTAGGTTAGTCCCAAAAATAATATAAAATTGTATAATAAAGCCCATTAAACATCCAAAACAGATAATATAATAGCATGGAACAATAAATAATTATAGATATGTTGGAGACGTATCAATCGCATGTTTCCTTTTGGTTAGCTTATTCTGGGTAACAAGTATAATACCACACAACATGCAAATGAGTTCGGTATATAAGTTGATAGCAACCGAACCTTTTTCAGGCTCTTCTTTTCCATCTTGTACTACTATTTCTCTGATCAGCTCGAGGAAAGCGACAACTGGGTCTGCCCTGCCGCGAATTGTTTCCACCTTTCCTAGGCACACCATGCATCGGCCCCGCCCCACTAGCAAAACTAGCCACCCGTCCATGGCAGGCCTAGGTACTAGGGGTGTACAAGGTTTGTAAGAGGCAAAGTGACTTCCATTTTTCAGTATCACAGAGAAAAATTAGGCAATGTACTCCATACCGCAACACGTGTCTAGACATTACAAGTGATGCACGCATCTAGACATGCCATGTCCAAGGCTTCAGCTGCTCCCCAGAGGGCGGACGGATAAAATATGCATTTCCGCGGCTGCTAGAGATATGTTAGAGAACCCACGTACAGAGTGAAGATGGAGTACAGGGCCATCGAATGTGCTTTATTATAGAATTGTCTTTATTGTAGTGTGTTTATGTCACTTTCAATTTTGATGACACTTCAGATGTTCGGTAATAGAAATATGTAGTGGGACCAACATTTTTATGAAATATGTATAGTTGATTTAATCTATTATGTTCTCATTCACTTCACCTAGGAGGGCCTATGGAGGGGCTGACGGATCCTGGCCGCCAAAGATGAATTGGGATTGAGATCTGCAATACGGTTTTAGGGGATCGAATGGTTTTTTGAAATCCATCAACCCCTCGAGTGAAAGGGTAATCGCTAGCAACCTGCCTAATTGGTACCTAAAGTCCTTCTACAAACTGTAAATGAAATAATGTATTTAGGGAGTAAAATTCTCATTATTTTCTCGTGGACAAAAGGATTTATTAAAATTTAAACCATACCATGCAATCTGATAAATAATTCCAAAATAATAAAACGGGAGCAATATTTGCACTCTTTATAGACAAATAATTGACAGTTGAGGAATGTCCTGATTTGTGACAATTCTTTCACCAAATCATAAGGACCGAGGCATCTAAAACCTCTGGCCAAAAGAAGACATATCTATGGACATATTTGGAGTGAAATTAATTTGAGCCAAATAACAAGAGCACAAAAGTTATATTGAACGTAAGTAGGGACTGAAGGCACATTTTGGACAACTATTTTGGGCCAAAATTCACAACGAACCTCACTTGTGATGTAGGAAGGCCAGAGGGGATTATAATCATAAAAGGAAAAGGATGTAGGACTACTTGATAGAGAATAGTGAGGTATTTCTCGCATATCTTAGGATCGCAAAGATTGAGCACCACTTGATCTTCCAATGACATATTTTCGCCCTTCGATGCATAAACCAACTTTATATTTCCTTCGCTACCTCCCGCTAGAGAAGCGGGGAACAATCAAGAACATCGAGGAGGAGTTTGAGTAGTAGGAGGTGGGGTATCTGGATGGAGTAGGGTTGATTTTTCATTTCATGAAGCAACATGAATAAACAAGGCCACAATAGCAGGTTAAGTTTCAGTACTCCCCCCATTCTCTCCATTTCTCATAGATGGTACTTTCTCCATGGTTATATATGAGTAAAGTAATAATCTGTTGTAGCTTATATAAGAATTTGGGGAATATGCAGTGTTGCATACTAGTTTATCCTAATTGTATTATGTCTATTGTACTTATTTTGGTAGTGTAACAAACATGGTTCGTGTTGTGAATGAACTTTGGATCAATGTGATTTTGCATGCAAACAGTTTTATGCCAGTTACACTTTTGATGACATTTTACATGTTTCATAATACAAATATATAGTGGGATCGACATTTAGAAACAAATGTTTTTATAACTATTTTCCCTATTACGTTCTCATTCTATTCATCTAGGAGGTCCCATGGAGTGGCGAATGCATGACTGTCGCCAGACGTGATCGGAGGGCGAGATCTCCAATCATCATTTCCGGATCAGGTGGTGTTATATTCCACCCAATCATCCCCTCATAGGAAATTATCGCTAGCGACTTGCTTAACTAGTAACTAAATTCTTGCTATAAACAATCAATGAAATAATATATTGAAGGTAAATATGATTGTCATTTCCATTTTGAACAACAAGATTTATACCATTTAATACATACCATGCAACCTAATACTTAATCCCAAAATAAAATAGATAGAATAAATATCTGCACTCTTATAGACAAAGCATCGATTACGCAGTGCAATGCTATCCTATTCTCAAAAATTTTGGCCAATTCTTTTCACCAAATCATGAGGATCGACACATCCAACCCCGCTTGCGAAAGCAAGACATAACTAAAGCCATATTTTAAGTAGAATTAATGTGAACAAATAATAGAGATCACACAAATTTTAATTCAACGAAAACAGGGTCCAAAAGCACATTCTAACAATCTTTTGGGCCACAATTCAAAACGAACTTCACTTATGCTTTAGGAAGGTCAAATGTTGTTGTATAAGGAGTAAAAGTTCTCTACAAGTATTTTTTTATTGCTTAGAGTTGCAAGTATTGATCACCAGTTCTATACAAGTGTCATATTTTGATCCTTCACCCCTTGCTCCAACTTTACATTGTCTTTGCTTGCGAGAGGCAGAGAAAATTAGGGACACAAAGGAGGAGGTGGTGAATATGTAGGAAGGATGCTTTTACATTTCAGGTAGTAGCATCAATAATCAAGGCCCACATAGGGCATTTCATGTACCTAGATGTCTGCTCGGGGTTCAATTTACATAGTCCTCTCACTTCCTCCCTTGCTCAGAGATAATTTGTTTCTTCATTGTTTCTTATGAGTAACTTAATAATTAATTTTAAATTTTAGAAATAATCACCCAACATGTGGTGCTATATACTGCATTTTCTTAATTATGCCTTTAGGTCCTATTTGGATTGAATGCAACATTATCGTTCTCTCTCGTGTTTAGTTCAAAGTAAACTATCAAACATGGCCTTAGTGACGTTGTCTGGTCCAGTGGAGTTGTTTAGTTCATACTAACTCAATCCAAATGTAGCCCGGAATGCATACTAGTATAAAAAATAGTTTTCAGGGATAAGAATACATTCCAAAGTAGAATTTTTGCTTGTAGAGAATGCCGCTTTGACGAAGCAATACAACAATCTATGTACGTCACAATCTGATTTGTCACTGGTGAACGATCAATTCAGCAATGGTCCTAAGCCAAGCAATGGTTGATTCCTTTCATTTATTAGTGTGCATTGTCATCAAGGGAGAACCCATTTTATTATATAATGTTGTTTCATCCAATTTTAGAAGATGGATTTTTTTCGAATCTAGCTCTTTTGCTGTGGCACTCACTCGACACAATTGCCACATTGGTCTAGGTATGTCATAATCATTTGCTTCTTATATATTTATCAATTTATTGTGATCAGGCGTGAAACCAAACAAAACAAGGTTTTGAAACTTTTATCCAGTTTATTAAAAAGTTTGACATGGTATTTCGTCATTCTTGGTCATATTCAGTCTTCTTGTAGTAACTGATAGTATCCTTTATTATTAAGCTTTGAATTTCCGATCTTAGTTTATCTCACTGGTCTATTTGGCTACTTGAAACATAAACATGTGATTGTATGAATCTACCCTGCACTTTCACATCCAACTTTAACGTTGGCTGCATCGACCCGTGTGTGCAATGTGCTTGCCCTTTTTCAGGTATGCACCTCATGAAAAATAAAAGCATAATTGAAGAATATTAGCTTTCTTATTGTTGTCTTATTATGGTTTAATGTTCGACAAATGAGTTTTTAATGCTTATTTGTTCTTAATTACCTTGAACTTTAAATAATAATTTTGTAACATATTTCTTTAACATGGTCTATACCTAGTTTTTATTCAGTGCATTGCATAACAACCTGAGACTAGAAGCCCTTTCGTATAGCAACATGAATAAACAAAGCCGCAATAGCAGGTTAAATTTCGGTACTCCTCCCCTTCTCTCTATTTCTCATATATTATAATTTCTCCATGGTTTCCTATGAGTAAAGTAATAATTTGTTGTAGCTTTTAGAACAATTTGGGGAATGTGCAGTGCGGCATAATAGCTTTTCTTAAACATGTTATGTCTATTGTAGTTATTTTGTTAGTGTAACAAACATGGTTCGTGTTACGAAAGAACATTAGATAAATGTGATTTTGTGTGGAATCAATTTTATGTCAGTTACACTTCTGATGACTTTTTACTTGTTTCGTAATACAATAGGAGGAGGGATGTGTATATGGACAGGGGTTGATTTTTCATTTCATAAAGCAACATGAATAAACAAGGCCGCAATCGAGGTTAAGTTTCGGTTCTCCTCCCCTTCTCTCTATTTCTCATAGATGAAACTTTCTCCAAGGTTTCTTGTGAGTAATGTAATAATTTGTTGTAGGTTTTAGAAGAATATGGGGAATGTACAGTGCCGCATAGTAGCTTTTCTTAATTGTATTATGTCTATTGTTGTTATTTTCTGTAATGCCCAGTATGCGACTATGTCTCCTACGTGTCGAGGCACGACTTAGAGACATAAGCGCCTACTAGAATGATCTCAAGTATGGTATATTTGCACATCTCATGTAAAATTCAGGGATGAAATTGTAAAAGATAGTTGGCTTACACTCACCACGTCACACAATGAATACAATAACATACATCATCCAAATAACACAGGGTCCGACTACGGACGGAAACCAAACGAGAAAGAAACCATAAAAACACAAGCCCGGATCCTCCTAGTAAGAACCACTACTGATCGTCGGGATACGAAACATAGTAACGTCCACGCTCTTCATCGAACTCCCAGTGAAGTTCTGAACCATCTCCTGCATTGTTCTCAGCGGTACCTCCATCTGGTGTGTGTTGAATCTGTGAGCCACAAAGGACTCAACAATCCCGTTCCCGGGTATCAAAACTACCAATGTCTTAGGTGTGGAAAGGGGTAACAAAGTGTTTGCAGTAGCACTAAGCAACTAGCTTACGAGTTTAGAGCGAGATGAGAAAATGTGCCAACGATCGCCAAGTTGATCAAGAAGTGTTGCTAGCTACTCACGGCCAAACATAACCCCACCGTGTTCACTTCCCGAAGCCCTTCGGAAAGAGACCATCACGGTTACTCACACAGGTAGTGTATTCTTCAGGATATGGTGTCAAGTTATCTACAACCGGATATTAACAAATTCCCATCTGCCACATAACCGCGGGCACGGCTTTCGAAAGATCAAAACCCTACAGGGGTGTCCCAACCTAGCCCATCACAAGCTCACGATCCGCTGGATTCGCAACTCCAAAGTGGGAAGACCCGAGTATTCTCGGAATCCCGTGCTCAAGATATTTCGACAACGGTAAAACTAATCCAGCAAGACCTCCCGGCATGCCGACACCTTGATAGCAGCCACGCGTATCTCGTGTCAGGCCACGACCGGATAGGTCAGCCTACAGGAAAATACCAGACCTCGTGTTTTCGCAAGGTGGCCCTGCAGTCCGCCCAGTTTGGACCAACACTCATGAGGAGCACTGGCCCGGGTTGTTAATTTAGAACTCGGGTTTGCAACGACATATGCAAGTTTTAGTTATTAGGCAAATGTAAAACCAAAGTTGGGCCTTGCTGGAAAAGCTTTAAACAGAGCGAATTATCAAGGGGGGCCCATAAACCCCAACCGTGTTAGGAACGCAAAATCAAGGAACATAACACTGGTTTATCGGGCCCTAAGGTGGAATGAGTGGAACAAAACACCAAGCAGAAGGCCGAGCCTTCCACCCAGTGCCAATATATAGGTGCATTAGTTTAACAGGTATATATATTGTGTTATCCCAATAACAAGTTCACCATGGAGCAGTCTTCAAAACTTCACCTGCAACTAACAACGCTATAAGAGGGGCTGAGCAATGCGTACTTAGCCAAACAATGGTTTGCTAGGAAGGCGGTTAGGGTGTTTCATGGCAACAATAGGAGGCTGACAAACAGGAATGGGCATCAAGGCATATCTAAAAGAACGAGACAACTAGCATAGGCAAATATAGAGGTGATATCGGGGAATGGTCATCTTGCCTGGTAAGTCGTCGGTGGGATGGTAAGACGGCTCCTCGAACTCAGTCTCGACAAGATCCTCGAACTCGGTATCGGCTCCCGGCTCTACCTAACACAAGAGCACAACAACGACAGAATATCAAACACGGTGTAATGCACAATCAACATGATGCAAGGCATGTAATGGGATGCAAGTATGATGTGCGTATGCATGAGGATGCTCTTGAGCCTATGGAGAAGATGATGGAAATGGCTTCATCTTGGGCAACCAAGCAAGCCATTGGATAGAGGGGAAGATTTCGGTCGAAATCGATATAAAGATCACCGGAAAAGGATGCACGGTTTGCGAATGACAAGCAAAACAAGATGCAATGCAAAACTGCAGTTTACAGCAACATGGCATCTTTGGAGCAAGATATAATTATGCTACAGCACCCAAACATATAGACAAAAGACATGGATGTGAAATAGACATGATACTTAACAAGCATGAACTTAGAGAACACCCAAAAACTTACTGGAACACAATTAAACAAGCATGGCAAGTTGCAATAAATTTACAGAATTCTCAGACTTAGTGAAAATTACAAGGCATGGCAGAATTACAACGAGTAGGCATGTTTGCAAGCTTGTGCAACTCAACCCAAAGCATACCATGGCATGTGAATATAACCAACAGCAATAAGACATATCTGAGAAGCTACTCATGGCAAGAACATGGTCATAGGATGCATATAACACTAGCGATTCACATGACAAAACTGAACTTGTTGATAACATGCTGACAGATACATTTTAGAGCCACTTGAGAGCATGAAAACAACAAGCTACAGCAAGCCATCATGCAAGAAAAAGGCATGGCAATACATACATAACATGCTCTTCAAGAATAACCACATGGCTACCTCTACAACATACTAGAACGTGTCCCAAATATTATGGCAAAAGTGCAAAAGTTTATCCATACTTAGCAAAATCTGGGCATGCTGATAGAAACATTTTATAGCAACTTGAGGGCCTCAAAAGAACAAGCTACAACATGGCATCATGGCAAACAAGAGCATGGATAGCTAGAGCATAACATATACATCAAGGAACACCCACTGGAGAACTCTAACCATGCACAACAACGACGGTGGCATCATGGGAAGATGGCATGAAAATGAACAGATTCACACTTAGCAGTATTTTAACATCACGATGACATGTTAATAAACTAGTTGCACTAATCCCAAGACATATCATGGCATGAAAATGAATCTATCATGTAGAGCACATTCCAAAGAGCAAAACTCATGCTGACACCTAGCTCATATGACACATGGATTAATATGCACAAGCAAGACAAAACTTCATCTCATAACAAGTTCAGAAACTTATCAGCCAAAGGCACTTTTGCAACAGAGATAACATGGCATAATGCATCATATCATGCAAGAAAATACAGTCATATTGAAGAGCATCACAAGACGAACATCTGGACATATCATTCACTCCATTCGGACCAACATGCACAAAGTTACTAGCTCACGAACATGCCAACAAATTTACACAGACCACAAGTGCTGAAACAGTTTTATCACAAAGCACTCTTGTCACGTAAGCCAACTAGATGATCCCTATCATGCAAGAAACTGATGCTGACATGTAGAGCATGACGAGACGAACATTTCGATATATCATACATGCAAAACGGAGCTACGAGCACAAAGTTACCACAAGACAAAGGGGGCTAAAATTTACGCGGATCTGGGACTTAGTGGATTTTTACCTCTGTGAAAGTCAATGCGGGACAGAGGGATTCCGGGACGGGGAGATTCGGGACGAGTCGGAGGCGTTTGGTTTGTTTCCCGGTGGATCTGGTCATGATCCACCGGATCCACCAGAGAAGAAGAAGATGGCCGGAGTTGTGCACTGGCGAGGAGGCGTGGCGCCGGCGGGGTGGTTGACGGGGCTAGCGTCGGCGGGCGGCGCAGACGGCGGTGAAGCTTCATGCGGCGGCGGGCGGCGGCGACCTCGGCCGAGGGCGCCCGGCGCCGGAGGCGACGGCGGCGAGGCGCGACCGGGGCAACGCGCCGGAGAGGAGCCGTGGAGGAGCGGCAGCGGTGCCGGCCGGTGGATGCGGCGGCGAGGTGGCGCGACCGAGGCGGGAGGAGGCGCGGGGGCGCGAGCGCGGGGCGGCGGCGGACGGGCCCCGCGGGCCCGCGATGGGCTCGGCGGGCCTTGGCGGCGTGCGGCGGGGGGAGCCCGGCGGCTGACACGTGGCGGGCGCGGCGGACGGACGTGTCCGGCCGTGGACGGACGTGTCCGACGACGCGGAGGAGGAAGAAGCTAGGGTTTCGCCCGAAATCCGGGGAAGAGGTGCCTTTTTATAGATTCTGGGAGCTAGGAGTGTCCAAATGGGGTGCGGTTTTCACCCACACGATCACGATCCGATGACCGAGAGGATGTGAATGTTTGTGCTGGGTTAGTGGGCTGTTGTGGAGGGGTTTTGGGCCAAAAGGAAGAGGAGCTTTTAGCCCACGATGTTAACTGTTGGAGTATCAAACGAGCTCCAAACGTGACGAAACTTGACAGGCGGTCTCCACGTACTAAAACAACAACGTACGACAAGTCTCACCTTATTTCGAGAACGTTCTATGGCCACATACGAAAGAATGACTCGGAGGTGCCACGGGCACGTGTGTGAGTGTCGGAACTCGAAATGGACAACGGGAAGAGGCGAGCATGACCGGGTGCAAGTGACAACACGAATGCAATGCAATGCACATGATGACATGACATGGATGATATGCACACATGCACATGGCAAAAACGAAGAAACCCGAAATGAAGGAAGAGCCCAGAATGGAATTGATGAAGTCAACGTTGCATATATTGCCATAAATGGAATAGCTACATCCGGGGCGTTACATTTTCATAGTGTAACAAGCATGGTTTATGTTGCGATAAAACTTTAAATAAATGTGATTTTGTGTGGAATCAGTTTTATGTTAGCTACACTTTTGATGACATTTTACTTGTTTCGTAATAGAAATCGGGCCATTGACTTCCATGGCATGGGTGGCTACCACGTGAAGTATGTAGTTAACATGTAACTAAAAGTTGTAACAACTATCTGTGCTATTTTTTGTTGCAACTATCTGGATGCTTTTGTAGCAGATATACTTCTACCTCATCATCTCAACTACTATTATACATAACATTGTTATTTTCCTGGCAACACAACTTTTGCTTATAATAATCCACACAAATTAAGTATCATGAGCTTGTCCCTTATTGAAGGTGAAGTCAAAGTAGAAGAAAATTCTAGAAATAAGCCCCATAAGAATGAACATTCATTATCTAATCTGCATGACCATTGCCAACTCATTTTGCAGGTGTCCACTTTCATTCTCCTAAAGCTTCTGCTAAACGAAGTTGGTTTGCCCTACTGTTGTGATAGTCCTTTCTATGCTAGTGCTTTTGCTTTACAAAAACTGTTTTCCTCACCAGATGAACGGCCTTCGGCAAGGTAGCTGAAGTGCATTATCCGGTGTTACCTTAGGCTATTTGATCATCCTAGGTATGTGCCTGTTGTCATTCCCGTTGTTGTGACATTTGTTTCACGCCCATACTTATCTAGTAGTGCCAATATTGTATTGTTCTTCTCACGGGTGCAGGGGCTGTAGGGTGCTTAAAACAAGGTCTCCCAGCGTGCTACAAAATGGGACATTCAATGACTATCTCATGGTGTTTCTTGATGCTTGGCTATAATGCTACCAAAATTCATTTTGGCCCACTGAAGTAAATGTCGCAAGATTGCATCCAGACTCCTCTGTCCTCCCCGTGCCCCTGTCACGACGCCTGATATGTTCTCGGGTCATTCACGGAGGAGGTCCCATGGAGGGGTTCATGCATGGTCAACACCCGATGTGAATTGGAAGATGAGATCTGTGAACCCGTTTTTTCGGACTATAGTTTTTTATGGGACTAACATTTTTTCAAAATATATTGTGTATAATGGCTTTTCTCTATTATGTTCCCGGTCCATTCACCTACGATGTCCCATGGAGCTGATGGATGGTTGTACCCAAGGTGAATTAAAAGACAAGAACTACGATGCAGCTTTTTTCAAATTTTACATTTTTGTCACACATCATCATCCTCTCTAGGGAAATAAATTCTCCCGCTAGCTTGTTTATTAATTGGTACCTCAATTCCTTCTATAAACTATAAATAAGTCAGTGTATTTAGGGACTGTAATTCTCGTTGTTTCCATGTGGACCTTAATATGGTTTTAGATTTAAACCTTAATATAAGATAAATTCATGAATCCCCAAATAAAATATACGGAGCTGTAGTTGCACTACTTATAGAATTAACACTGAATTTGAAGCAATGTTATTCAATTCCCATCAATTTTAGCCAATTATTCCAATAAATAATGAGAACAAGTACATCCAACTCCCGTGTCCAAAAGACGATATTTCGAATGCCCTATTTCGAGTGATATTAATCTGAACCAAATAAAAGAGAGCATCCAGAGTTACAATCAATACAAGTTGGCCCAATGCACATATTTTACCACTGTTTTGGCCAAATATCTGCAACAAACCTCATGTGTGATTTAGCAAGGTCAGCTCCTTAGTCGAGAGGGGCTCTAACCAGATAAAGTAAATGGTGAGCAATTCTTACCTTAGAGAGCTTTGTGAGAGTTTTCTCACAAAAGTTATGGTCGCAAAGAATGAGCACCAGTTGCTCTGCTAATGTCAGCATTTTTACCTCCCCTGCTGAAGAACCTTCATATTATCTTTGTTGCATCCCTCAATGGATGGGGAGAAAACCAGGGACAACCGAGGAGGGGGAGTACGAGTAGTAGCGGGAGGGGGTAGATAAGGAAGATGAAAGTATTTTTCCAGAAAGGAACATCAATAAATAAGGACAAGACATGGCTTTTCATGTACCTAGATCTCTGCTTTGGGTTAAATTTAAGTACTCCTTCTCCTTTCTCTCTTGCTCATATATCATATTTTCTATAGTGTTTATATTGTGCAACGTAAGAATTTATTTTAGATTTTAGAACTATTCCGGAAATGTGTAGTGTTGCACATTGGGTTTCTTACTTGTATGATGTATATTCTAGTTATTTTGGTAGTGTAACAAACATGGTTCATGTTGTGAGCGAAATTTGTCTTAATGTGATTTTGTATGGAATCGATTTTACTATAGTAGTGTCATTTACACTTTTAACAACAACGTGCTCAATGAAGGAAATGATATGGGTAAGGACTATCCTCTGCCATGAGCATCGGTAGCCGTTATCAATCAGCTTGCATGCTTTTATTATTTTGGGGGGGACTTGTCGTCAATGTGCGCCTCGGGTTAGTCCCGATGGACCGGTCTTTCTTCTCACGAACCATCAAGTTAGGTAAAGATTTCAAACTATGGAACGGGTTCAACCAGAGCATTAGACCTATCTAGAGTGGATTGTCCCATAACATAGGTGCGTGCCATGTATTCCTCGCATTCTGTTTCCACTTACCTACAACATGTTAAGCCTGGATGCATGAATTATGGGGAAATTATTCTTACTTGACAATAAATGTATTGTGAATTTTGGAAAGCATACATGTCATCAACTAGTTTCATTAATTTGTGTAGCTAACTGATTTCATCAGGGAGTTTCTTAACTAGTGAGATCACATTTGCGACATTAGTTACCTTGATTATATATATATGTTAACATATGCATATTTTTTGTATCAAATGTATTGTTGTCGAGTTGCGGCTATGGTAACATGGTAGGTCAGGGTTTCACGCTCCACTGCAGATTAAGAAGGCCCTCTTGTGCACAAAATATACCGCTTCACTGGCTTGACAAAGCAGTCCAGAAGAGATTTGTAGTTTGAATTATCAACTGAAGAAACAAAGACTATGAGGGAAAACTTTCAAGAAACCTACAAGATGCAACTACATTACATTTTTTCTCCTGCATACAAGTTGGTACAGAATAGAAACCTAACATTCTGTGAATCGAGGATTATGCAAATGGACTTGATCTTCTCTATAGTTTCATTTGCTCTACACTGAGCACTTTCCTATGTTCAACATCTGATGCACTTTCTCTTCGCAATGTACCTTTCATATGTTCTCATAATACAGTTGCTATGATGTTTCAGGTCTCCAATATCATTTCAGGATGGTTGTACCAAAATAAGTTGGATGATAGCCACGTTTCTAATATGAAAGTGATAGACTATCAGGGTCTAGAGTGGTGCAAGGCCTCCATTCGCAAGGCGATTTGTTTTGCTATCTTTTCTGCGTGTGATCTTTTGTTAGATGGACCGAGCAAAGTTTGTTTCGAACATTGCATTGATCCCATGTTTCCTTTTGGTTAGTTTATTCTAGGTAACAAGTATAATACCACCCAACGTGCAAATGAGTTCGGTATAGAACTTGATAGCAACCCAACCTTTTTCAGGATCTTCTTTTCCATCTTGTACTACAATTTCTCTCATCAGCCCGAGGAAAGCGACAACCGGGTCTGCACCGCTGCAAATTGTTTCCGTCTTTCCTAGGCACACCATGCAGCGGCCCCGCCCCACTAGCAAAACTATCCACCTGTCCATGGCAGGCCCATGTACTAGGGGTGTACAAGGTTTGTAAGAAGCAAAGTGACTTCCATTTTTGAGTGTCACATAAAAAAATCAGGCAATGTCCTCCATACCGCAACACGTGTCTAGACATTACAAGTGATGCACGCATCTAGACATGCCATGTGCAAGGCTTCGGCTACTCCCCAGAGGGCGGACAGATAGAAGATGCATTTCAGCGGCTGCTAGAGATATGTTAGAGTGCCCACGCATAGAGAGAAGATGGAGTACAGGGCCATCGAATGTGCTTTATTGTAGAATTGTCTTTATTGTAGTGTTTATGTTACTTTCACTTTTGATGACACTTCATATGTTCGGAAATACAAATATGTAGTGGGACCAACATTTTTGTAAAATATGTATAGTTGATTTAATCTATGATGTTCTCATTCACTTCACATAGGAGGGCCTATGGAGGGGCTGATGCATCGTGACCGCCGAAGATGAATTGGGATTGAGATTTGCAATACAGGTTTAGGGGATCGAGTGGTTTTTTTGAAATCCATCAACCCCTCAAGTGAAAGGGAAATCGCTAGCAAGTTTCCCAAGTGGTACCTAAATTCCTTCTACAAATTATAAATGAAATAATGTATTTAGGGAGTAAAATTCTCATTATCTCCTCGTGAACAAAAGGATTTATTAGAATTTAAACCATACCATGTAATTTGATAAATAATTCCAAAATAAAACAAATGGGGGCAATATTTGCACTCTTTATAGACAAATAATTGACTATTGATGAATGTCCTGATTTGAGACAATTCTTTCACCAAATCATAAGAACTAAGCCATCTAACACCTCTGGCCAAAAGAAGACATATCTATGGCCATATTTGGAATGAAATTAATTTGAGCCAAATAACAGAGAGACCAAAAGTTATACTGAACGCAAGTAGGGACCGAAGGCACAATTTGTACAACTATTTTGGGCCAAAATTCACAATGAACCTCACTTGTGATGTAGGAAGGCCAGAGGGGATTATAATCATAAAAGAAAAGGGTGTAGGAGTACCTCATAGAGACTAGTGAGGTATTTCTCGCGCATCTTAGGATCGCAAAATGAGCACCACTTGTTCTTCCAATGACATATTTTTGCCCTTCGATGCATACACCAACTTTATATTAAGCTTTGAATTTCCAATCTTAGAATATCTCACTTGTCTATTTGGCTACTTCAAACATAAACATGTGATTGTAAGAATCTACCCTGCACTTTCGCCTCCAACTTTAACGTTTGCGACATCCACCTGTGTGTCCAAAGTGCTTGCCCTTTTTCAGGTATCCACCTCAGGAAAATTAAAAGCATAATTGAAGAATATGTGCTTTCTTCTTGTTGTCATATCATGGTTTAGTGTTCTACAAAGGAGTTATAAATGCTTATTTGTTCTTAATTACCTTGAACTTTAAAAAATAATTTTGTAACATATTTCTTTAACCTCGTCTATACCTTTTTTATTCAGTGCATTGCATAACAACCTAAGAGTAAAAGCCCTTTCATAAAGCAACATGAATAAAAAAATCCGCAATGGCAGGTTAAGTTTCGGTACTCCTCCCCTTCTCTCTATTGCTCATAGATTATACTTTCTCCATGGTTTCTTATGAGTAAAGTAATAATTTGTTGTATCTATTAGAAGAATTTGGGGAATGTGTAGTGCTGCATACTTGCTTTTCTTAAACCTGTTATGTCTATTGTAGTTCTTTTGGTAGTGTAACAAACATGGTTCGTATTGCTAAAGAACTTTCGATAAATGTGATTTTGTGTGGAATAAATTTTATGTCAGTTACACTTTTGATGACATTTTACTTGTTTTGTAATACAAATATATAGTGGGACCCACATTTAGCAACATGTGTATTTCATAATTACTTTCCCTATTATGTTCTCATACTATTTACCTAGGAGGTCCCATGGAGTGGTGGATGCATGACCGTCACCACAGGTGTTTGAGGGCGAGATCTCTGATCAAGTTTTCTTAGACCGGGTGGTGTTGTTTTCCACCAAATCATCTCCTCATAGGAAATGATCGCTAGCGACTTGCTTAAATAGCTAGTAACCAAATTCTTGTTGTAAACAATTAATGGAATGCTATATTTAAGGATAGATATGATTGTCATGTCCATGTGGAACATGGCATTTCATGTACCTAGATGTCTGCTCCGGGTTAAATTTACAAACTCCTCAAACTTCCTCCCTTGCTCAGAGATGATTTTTTTCTTCATGTCTTCTAATGAGTAACGTAATAATTAATTTTAAATTTTAGAATTAATCACCCAACATGTGGTGCTATACAATGCATTTTCTTAAGTATGCCTTTAGGTCCTATTTGGATTGAATTCAACATTATTGTTCTCTCTCGTGTTTAGTTCAAAGTAAACTATCAAACATTGCCTCAGTGACGTTGTCTGGTCCAGTGGAGTCGTTTAGTTCATAGTAACTCAATCCAAATGTGGCCTGGAATGCATATTGGTATACAAAATAGTTGTTAGGGATATGAATCCATTCCAAAGCGGAATTTTTTTCTGCATGTAGACGATGCTGCTTTGATGAAGAGATAGAACACTCTGTGTATGTCACAATCTGATTTGGCACTAGAGAATGATCAATTCAGGAATGGTTCTAAACCAAACAATGGTTCATTCTATGTTCATTTATTAGTGTGCATTATCATCAAGGAAGAATCCACTTTATTATATAATGATGTTTCATCAAATTTTGGAAGACGGAGATTTTCCCGGATCTAGCTCGTTTGCTATGGTACTCATTGGACACAATTGCCGCATTGGTCCAGGTATGTCGGAATCATTTGCTTCTTCTATATTTTTGAATTTCGTGTGATGATGCGTGAAACCACAAAAAACAAGGTTTTGAAACTTTTATCCTGTTTATTAAAAAAACATTTTGACATGGTATTTGGTTATTCTTGGTCATATTCGGTCTAGCATATGTTGTTGGGGTATTAGAGTCTACTCTTCTAAATATTCAATTCCGGAGATCTTTAGTAGGAGACCGATGTGGAGCGTGGCTACATCTGGTGAGAAGTTTGATGGATGTTCGTCTATCTGATGAGCCTGATAGCATTCACTGGAGGTTAACTATGAATAGTGCCTACTCGGTGAAATCTATGTTTGTTGATCTAATTGACTTTTGTCCGATCCTGAAATCTATACATATTTGGAGGATGAAAGTGCTATTAAGAATCAAAGTCTTCATGTGGTTCGTTCGCAAGGAGGTGATTCTTACTAAGGATAACTTGGCAAAGCGTAACTAGGAGGGTAGTCAAAGATGTTGCTTTTGTTATCAAGATGAAACTATCAAACAACTCTTTCTCAACTGCCCGCTGGCCAATCTATTATGGTGTTCGATTCATATAGCCTTCAATATCAACCCTCCAAATAGTATTCACACGTTATTTCGGCCATGGCTACATGGAATACAGCCAAATAATGCGAGACATATTCGGATAGGAGTATGAGCATTACTCTGTGGTATATGGAACTGCGGAAAGGACATAGTTTTTAATAGGCAAACTCGTATATTATTTTTGCAGGTTATCTACAGGGCAATGGCTTGGATCCGTACGTCGTCGTTACTCACTCCTTCAGAAGCCAGGGAGCCTTTGGTTACTGTGTCTACCCGATGGAAGAAGTTGCTCGAGATATCTACAACCGGTTTGGATGGTGGTCCAGTAATAGGCTGGGTGTTTAGCCATCTCGTCCTATTTTTACCTTTTTATTACTTTTTCAACTCTGAGAGAGCTTGTACTGGACCACAGACTTTTTGGATACTTCACTTAATGAAGGGGTTGCATGCATCATTCTGATGCGGAGGCCGGGGGTGATCCTCTTTTTGTAAAAAAAATCTCCTAATCTAGCAGAGACATCTGTCTTCATCATGTTAAAAACTCTTTTCTTTGTCGGGATCATGTTAAAAAGCACTTTTAACTCTAAGATTTTCTTTCCAAAATGGGAAAACTCCTCTTTAAGTACAGTTTTTGCTTTCCCCTCTCGTAAGGCGACTAGAGAAAGCCTTCTTCCCTTTGATCTTCGCCTCCCCTCCGCCTGCCGCTCTGGCAGTCGGTGGCGGGAGGGTATTCCTGTTGCCTCGGCTTAGCTAGGTAGGGTTTTGGTTCCGGCATGGTCGGTGACCGGACGGATGGCGACGCTTCTTCTCCGAGTAAGTTTTCCAAGCTATGATCCTTCTCAAGTTCGTTCGTCAGGACGGATTAGACGGCACTCCGGCATAGATACCTGCCAGCTCCTCGAAGCGGCGAGGTTCTCTCGTCATTCATACGTAAAGGCGAGATTAAGTGTCAGGTTTTTCAGATCGATTTAAGGATTCAATGGTGATGACTGCGACTCCCGAATGCTTGTTGTTTTGTCACGTGGACGAAGACTTGCCGGCTGCCATCGACAAGGTCAGACCAGCTCCGGTGTGGGAGCGGTGACAACGGCGCGTCAGGGGCTCGTTCAGCCGGCGGCAATGGTTGTCCGGTTGTTCATGAACCTCGATGCAATTTTCGTGGTTTTATCTACTTCCAGTGAATCTTTATAATAGATTTGATATTTCGCAGAAAAGTGGCTATGGTATCTGTCAGGGATATGGTTAATAGGTATAAACCGGATATTGTAAACCGGCTTAGTTATATTGTACTTGGTTTATTATTAGTAGAGATTACGGCCCATAAGATTTCAGGGCCCATGTATAGAGATATGGTTTGTAAACCGCCAAAGAGATGTAACTTGAGAGATAAGAAAGGAAGAGCAGAGACCGAGGCGGACACGATTATGAGCCGGCCTCGGGACTCTGTAAACCGGACCAGGCGTCACCTCTATATAAAGGGACGACCCGGCACCGGTTCAGGGACAAGCAATAATCGATCCGTCGAGACGCAGGCAAGCGATTCCGCTCCCTGTAATCCGACGCCCAAGCAATACCAAACCAACTAGACGTAGGCTTTTACCTTCTCGAAGGGGCCGAACTAGTATAAAACCCTTTGTGTCCTTTGTGTGCCATGAACCCTTTCAAGCTAACCCGTGCGATGGTTCCATCATCAAGTCCGTTAAACCGGACATCTGCCGTGTTAATTCCACGACAGTTGGCGCCCACCGTGGGGCCTGCGCACGATGGTTTCGAGTTCTTGGAAGGCGGCCTCAAGGGGTTAAAAGGCTACGCAGTCGGCCGGATGACCAAGACTCGTCGCGGCCGGATCTACATCGACGACGCAGGTTGGGGACCGGAGGCCGATTCGATCGAATACGGGTACCGGGTCCCCTTCGGCAGCATCCAAGTCTTCATCGGCAAAATCGGTGAACCGGGACCTGAGCCGGACACCTTCCCCAACATCGTCGAGCCGGCTCAGCGTGCGAGGTCGACCCGGATTCAACCTGCCGTGAAGCATGTGTTCGTTGGAGCAATTCACGGAGGACAAGCTGAGGACGGGTTGGAATCTGACGGTGCAACCGTCGTCTATTCAGATGACGAATCTTCGTCCGGGGAAACTGAGTCTCTGTATCAGTTGCGGGACGGCCGGTCTGAGGGCGAGTCCGACGGAAAAAGTATTCCGGGCCCCTCCGACCCGCCAAACCGGGTGGCGGTTTTTATGGCCGGTTCACAACCCCCGACGAACGGAACAACAGCGGAGGCTGGCGCAGGGGGAAGCGGTTCAAATCCCTCCGTTACTGCGGTTCTATCCACCTTGATGGAGGAGTTCGCGGCTAAGGCAGTAGAGGTTGTAGCTCCAGCAGACAAGGCGCAACATGATGCAGTGCTTCTTCAGTTGAAGGCCCGGATCGATCAGTTAAAGGAGGATTTAAAGGCAGAAGGAGAGATGCTGGCGATAAGACAAGCGGAGTTGGATGAACAAGCTTTTCACTTAAGGATGGAACAGGCTTCCATGGAAGGGGTAAGAGGACGAAAATATCGATCCCGCCTGCCGCCGGGTTACGAATCTGCGAATTTGTTCAGAACACCGGGGGCGGGGGCCAGTAACAATCCGATCTTAACCCGGAGAAGCCCACCGGCTCGAGAGGAACCGGTTCAGCAACCCGCCGCAGAGCGGGAGCGACGGATTACATCGGTGCCTTATGTTCCGGTCCCCCCGGGGCACTATTCAAACCCTGTGGATAATATCGCTGCAGCGGCAGCACGGTTGGCCGCTTTACCTGTGGAAGAAACATCCCCTATAGCGATAGAGGCGCGCAGGGCCCAGAGGTTACTCAACACGGCGTTAATACAGCAGCAAGCGTACTCTCACAGCAGGGAAAGGTTGCATTCAACACCACGTCCCAACCGAAGTTACTCTAGACATTGGGAGGAGCCCGAAGTATCTAGCAGCGAACGGAGGAGACATCAGCACATGCAAGATAATCCGGCGAGGGCAGAGATGCCAGCCCCGGATCGAAACCGGCCTAGATCGGAGGCCAGGGAGGAGATCCGCCAGTCGACGCCGGTTCACACCGGCGCTACGGGGACAGGAGCGACAGCGAGCGGTTTTGGGATACAGTGCCTTGTCCCGGCCCTGCGGAGCGTTAAGCTGCCCAAGGATTTCAAAGGACCTCGCAAGGTGCCCAATTACACAACCGATTTACCGCCTGAGGCTTGGGTGGAAAGCTACGAGATGGCTATGGAGATGCTGGACGTGGATGAATCGGCTTGTGCCAAATATTTCACTATGATGCTTGAAGGAACGGCCCGGACTTGGCTAAAGGGACTTCCTCCGAATTCCATCGGATCATGGGGGGAGCTGCGTAGTCAGTTCATCAAAAATTTCAAAGATACATGCAAGCAACCTATGTCGGTGATAGATTTAGCAGCATGTGTGCAAGGAGAGCAGGAGTCTACAGCAGCTTGGGTACGCAGAGTGGCAGAGATCTTGCACTCCTCAAACGATATTAATCCGAGCACCGCAATTGTAACCTTGGAGAACAATTGCCGGTTTGAATCTTTGAAATTAAAACTCGGGCGGCTCAAACGGGAGTGCAATGACATGGGGACTTTGATGAGCGCCTTGGTGAAGTACGGAGACTCGGATAATACCAAGTATCCGGATCCAGAAGGAGATAAAGCGGGAAAGACCAGCAAGACTGGCAAACCGGCGACAACTAATCCGATTACTTCAGGTCTTTTGGGCAAACGGAAACCGGAAGGCAGCTCCGATTTTGTGGCTAATACACAAGTTCAAGGCGGTTTTCAGGGAAATCAGCAGGGTCCCCCTTGCCAAGCCGGTGGAGGAAATCCGGGTTGGGAGCAGGATTTGGATCAACCCTGTATAAAGCATAGCGGGAGTAAGGGGCCTGCACGGCACACTGCAAGAGAATGTCTGAACCCCACGATAGCAGGGAACGGCCGTTTTAATCCCCGTAGCCGGCCCCCGAATGCCGGTTCAGGGCCCGGGTTTTATGGCCCGAGTTACCAATGGAACAATTCCGGTTCAGGATATAGGGGCAACAGCGGTTATCAAGGGAACAACGGTGGTTATCAATCCC
The DNA here is from genome assembly GCA_902687465.1 of Secale cereale. Taxonomy (NCBI): domain Eukaryota; kingdom Viridiplantae; phylum Streptophyta; class Magnoliopsida; order Poales; family Poaceae; genus Secale; species Secale cereale. The sequence goes on along the minus strand of LR738715.1, from coordinate 889,783,586 downwards.
GGCCAGGCGGCCCAGGTGGTCAAGGAAACTATAATGGTCAAGGAAGCCAATCACATTATCAAGGTGGTTATCAGAGTCAGGGAAATCAGTCGTATCATCAAGGTGGTTACAACAATCAGAATAATCAGCAGCAGGGCCAAGGGAGTCACAATAACCAAGGAAATCAGCAGCAGCAGCGCCCACAGCAACAATAGCAATCCGGGTACCAGAGTAATCCAAAGGAGTTGAGCAGCGGTCAATATCATGTTTTCACCACAAGTTTATGCAAGAGAGACCAGAAGGTTTTAAAGCGGACTGTTAATGCGGTAGAACCGGCGACACCACAGTTTCTACGATGGTCAGAGCAGCCCATTGTTTGGAGCAGGGAGGACCACCCGTTACGGGTAGATAATCCGGGACATTTAGCCTTGGTAGTGGCACCTCAGGTGGGAGGATACCGGTTCACTAAAGTCCTCATGGATGGAGGTAGCAGTATCAATATATTATATTACGAGACTTTCCGTCGTATGGGTTTGACAGATAAACAGTTAAGGACATCAAACACAGTGTTTCACGGGGTGGTTCCAGGTAAGTCAGCTTATCCGGTTGGTAAGATTGACTTAGAAGTTACCTTTGGAGATGAGCATGATTCTAGATCGGAGGTGATCACCTTTGAAGTTGTCAAAATCAAAAGTCCATATCATGCTTTGTTTGGGAGGATGGTTTATGCTAAGTTTATGGCTAGGCCATGTTATGTTTATCTGCAGCTCAAGATGCCGGGTCATAAAGGCACGATTACGGTGCACGGCAGTCGTAAGATAGCAGTGGAATGTGAAGAAGGTGATGCAGCTTATGCAGAAGCGGTATGTTCCGCGGAAGAGTTAAAATTTTATAAAGATAATGTTGATCCGGCGGACATGACTCCGCTGAAGAAGCCAACCACTGAGCATGATCCGGCTTTGAAGTTCAAATCAGCGGAAGAAACTAAGCAGATCGATTTTGTGCCCGGAGATTCATCTAAGCAGTTCACCATCAGTGCTAACTTGGATCCTAAATAGGAAAGCGCGCTCATCGAGTTCATCCGTGAGAACCGGGATATCTTTGCATGGAAGCCCTCTGACATGCCTGGTATACCGAGGGAACTCGCTGAGCACAAGCTAAATATTGATCCGAAGTTTAAACCGGTAAAGCAGTATCTGCGCCGCTTCAACGAAGAGAGGCGCAAGGCTATAGGAGAAGAAGTGGCTAAGCTTTTGGCGGCAGGGTTCATAGTGGAAGTGTTTCATCCGGAATGGTTGGCCAACCCGGTTCTAGTTCTAAAGAAGAATGGGAAGTGGAGGATGTGCGTGGACTACACAGACCTCAATAAAGCTTGCCCAACTGATCCTTTTGCTCTACCTCGCATTGATCAGATTATTGATGCTACAGCAGGGTGTGAGCGGCTGAGTTTCCTGGATGCGTACTCAGGCTATCACCAGATCAGAATGGCAGTTGAAGACCAAGAGAAGACGGCATTCATAACCCCTTTTGGTGCTTTTTGCTATGTGTCTATGCCTTTTGGGCTCAAGTGTGCGCAGGCGACTTATCAGCGTTGTGTTCAGAATTGCTTGAAAGGGCAGATAGGAAGGAACATACATGCTTACGTGGATGACATTGTGGTTAAGTCAAAGGAGGAGAGGACAATGATAGAAGATCTCAGAGAAACCTTTGATAATCTTCGGGCTTACAAGATGATGCTCAATCCGGAGAAATGTGCTTTTGGTGTCCCGGTCGGTAAGCTTTTGGGATTCCTGCTTTCAAACCGGGGAATAGAAGCCAATCCGGAGAAGATCAAGGCCATCACATCTTTGACGAAACCGGCTTGCATTAACGATGTTCAGCGCATAGCTGGACGGATCACGGCTCTGAGCCGGTTCATCAGTCGCTTAGGAGAAAAGGCGATCCCGCTTTATCAAATGTTGAAGAAAACGGACCGGTTCATCTGGAGTGATGAAGCGAATACAGCGTTTGAGAATCTGAAACAGCAACTAGCGAAGCCGCCGGTTTTAGCCGCCCCTATTGACAAGGAGCCTTTGCTACTATATGTTGCTGCAAACACACGGGCAGTTAGCGTTGCAATTGTGGTTGAGCGCAAGGAAGCAGGGAAAGAACATCCGGTTCAGCGTCCGGTTTACTATGTGAGTGAAGTACTCATCGAGTCCAAGCAAAGATACCCTCATTGGCAGAAATTGGTATATGGGGTGTTCATGGCGAACCGGAAGTTGAAGCATTATTTCCAAGGGCATCCGATAACTGTGGTTAGCTCGGCTCCGTTGGGAGATATAATCCAGAATAGAGAAGCAACAGGCAGAATAGCCAAGTGGGCCATTGAGCTCAGTCCACATGAATTGAAATATGTACCACGTACTGCTATCAAATCTCAGGCACTGGTGGACTTCATTAACGACTGGACAGAATTGCAGACCCCGGAGGAAAAGCCGGATCTCACTTATTGGACGATTCACTTCGACGGTTCGAAACAGTTGGAGGGTTCAGGGGCCGGAGTGGTTTTAACTTCCCCCAGAGGTGATAAATTTTGTTATGTCCTCCGGTTGTTATTTCCTTGTACTAATAATGCAGCGGAATATGAAGCACTACTTCATGGTTTGCGGTTGGCAAAGGAGATGAATTTAAGCCGGGTTAAGTGCTTGGGCGATTCAGACCTAGTGGCACAGCAAGTTTCGGGCAAGTGGGATTCAAGGGATCCCCTCATGGCGGCTTATCGGCGAGAGGTTGAAGCGGTGGCAGGTTACTTCAAAGGGTATCAGGTGGAACACATAGACCGGCGGAAGAACGAAGCAGCTGATGCTTTAAGCCGGCTAGGGTCGCAACGTAAACCGGTACCACCGAACACCTTTTTGGATGAGTTGCACAATCCTTCGGTTCAAGTACCTTCAGAGGACGATCTAGCTGTTCCGGACCCAGAGGCACAGTTGGTTGCGGCAACCCATGTTATTCCAGATTGGACGATACCTTATTTGGTATATTTAAGCCGGGGAGAATTGCCAGAGGACGAAGGTGAAGCACGGCAGATAATCCGGCGTTCCAAGTCTATGACAATTGCCAATGGGGAGCTGCATCATCGTAGCACCTCTGGAGTATTTCAACGGTGTGTTTCAGCTGAGGAAGGTTGTGAGATTCTAAGGGAGATTCATGAAGGGGATTGCGGTCATCACGCCGGATCAAAATCTTTAGTGGCCAAGGCTTTCCGACATGGCTTTTATTGGTTAACCGCACATGCAGATGCAGCAGACCTGGTCCGCAAGTGTGACGCTTGTCAGAAGTTCTCAAGACGTGCCCTTGTTCCGGCACAAGAACTCCGAATGATACCAATAACTTGGCCTTTTGCAACTTGGGGGCTTGACATGGTGGGTCCTTTCAAGAGATCCCAAGATCAGAAAACTCATCTACTGGTGGCAGTCGATAAGTTTACAAAGTGGATTGAAGCGGAACCTATAAGCAAGTGTGATGCGGCAACGGCGGTTAAGTTTATCAAAAAAGTAATATTCCGGTTTGGTTTTCCACACAGCATCATAACAGATAACGGCACCAATTTATCTCAGGGTGAGATGGAAGAATTCTGTCAACGAGAGCATATTCGTTTGGATGTATCTTCTGTGGCTCACCCCCAATCCAATGGTCAAGCAGAAAGGGCAAATCAGGAGATTTTGCGTGGAATCAAGCCCAGGCTTATGACACCCCTGCAGAGAACCCCAGGGTGTTGGGTTGAAGAATTACCCTCCGTCCTTTGGAGCATTAACACTACACCAAACCGGTCTACAGGTTATACACCTTTCTTCATGGTTTACGGGGCAGAAGCAGTTCTTCCAAGTGACATACGCCATGATTCTCCAAGGGTAGCGGCCTATGTAGAAGCCATTAACGAAGAGTCAAGACAGGATAGTTTGGATCGGTTGGATGAAGAGCGTGACATAGCTGCAGCACGGTCGGCAATTTATCAGCAAGACCTGCGCAGATATCACAGCCGCCGGATCAGAACAAGGACATTCCAGGAGGGTGACTTGGTACTCCGGCTTATCCAAGATCAAACAGACATGCACAAGCTATCCCCGCCATGGGAAGGACCCTTTGTAATCAGCAAAAATTTACGCAACGGGTCATACTATTTGGTGGACATTCGAGAGCACAAAGATTCACGGACATCAGAAGAGGAGACGAAAAGGCCATGGAACATTGCTCATCTACGGCCATATTACACTTGAGCCATAGGCTCCCATGTATCCTATGTATATATTATGAATAATGAATAAACCGGCACCCTCGGTAAACCGGGGGCTCAGCCCTTTTTCCACATACATCAAATTTGCGGCAAATATCCATATCAGTTTGTCATCAAAGAAACATATTTCAATATT
>LR738715.1:889734946-889779000 GCA_902687465.1 Secale cereale | reverse complement strand
AATGGCTATGTTATGAATATTTGGGTTCCCTGAACAATGGTATCGCCCATGTTCAAATGATGACCCGGCCCCTGGGGACAGTGGTTCTCCCACACACCCCTTGAATGGCTATGTTATGAATATTTGGGTTCCCTGAACAATGGTATCGCCCATGTTCAAATGATGACCCGGCCCCTGGGGACAGTGGTTCACCCACACACCCCTTGAATGGCTATGTTATGAATTTTTGGGCTCCCCGAACAGTGGTATCGCCCACGTTCAAATGATGACCCAGCTCCCTGAACAGTTTTTGAGCCTGGCAGCTCTTTGAAAAAGCCTCGATTGCATAGTTTGATTTACAATAATTATGTGTTTCTTGATGATTTCTGTGTTTCATAACCTTTCTAGCCAAGGGGAACAGCTCTAGAAGTTGACCGTATATCTAGTGTTATAAGTCTGGATCATGAACACCAGAGAAAGTTAAACCGGCGTTCATCGTAACCCGGTTCGACTTCATGATGAGCTGACAATTGGCAGCACGAGGTCAGATACAAGTTACAAATTGCTGAACCAAGAAAAGAAAAATTCATGGACAAGTTAAGACTGAAGAGTTTCAAGGGCTTATTAGAATAAATGAAGGCTGATTAAGGTAACTTTAAAAACATCTTGCCGGTTTAAGGTATTTTGGCTACATGCAATTAATGTATCACAGTTATTTATCAAAGATATGCTTGTTTATTATACCAAGAGAGCAAGTTAATCCGTCCAGTGGTCAAACCACTAGGACATATTTTTTCATCTTTTTTATGGACAGGGCAAGAAATCCGCATCAATCAACAAGTCAGCGAAAGAGTACTTTATAAAGACCAAAAGCCGGATCACAGTGCATTAAATTTCAGCTAAAGCCTATTACAAGGCATGAAAGCCAAATAGTTGGAAGCATTGTTTATGGAATAGCAATTGTGATTACAGCAATAACACTTAAGATTCCGTTCCTCCCTGCCGGGATGATTGCCACCATCTGGTTCCGGAACATCTTCCTCCTCGTGAAGCGGCGGGAAATCTGGTGCACGCCAATCAATCTTGGCCAAGGCACGGAAATACACTTCATCGTTGATCAACTCAGCAGGATCAATATCAGGAGCAAAAGTGTGAGGACGAACCGGCGGAGTTAAATTTGCAACATCGTAAACCGGTCGTTCCACACGCTCGTTTTGCAGATCATAGGCTGGGTGGTATCGAGACAAATCAGTTTCCACCGCAATCTTGCTAGAAAGTGGACGCATTTCCTTCGTCAGAGCGTACAGATCTCTCTCACCAAATGCTGAACCGTCTTCCTTGGTGTCAGGAAACCCGGTTAACACTTCTGCCGGATCAATGTCTGGAACCCAAGCTTTAGCCCTTGTCAGGGCCAGAAGAGCACCTCCTCGGGCAGCCGATTTCTTCACCTCTTCAAGACGAGTTGGCAGAATCGACAAGCTGTTCAAAGTAGCCTTGATGGTTGAAGGAGCCGGTTTACCAAAGGAGGTAGCGCTGATAATCCTTTGCGCTCCAGAGTATAGTTGCTCCACCAAAGTATAGCAGGCCTTCAGTTTCTTCCGTACATCATCCCCAAGATGGGAGACACGGCGTCCTACATGCAACAAGAAAAGTTAAACCAATACAAATCACAGATCGCAAAGATAACAGACAAGAATTCAGATTATGTTTACCAAAGATAGCAGAGGTCATCAAATCAATCTGGCATTTTAACCCGGTCAGTTCTTCAGTAACCGGGTTAAGTGCTCCTTCGGCATCCTGAATACGTTTTTCAAGATCCTTCTTCTGGACTTCAAAAGCAGTCCGTTCCTCATCAAAGAACTTCTTCAAGTCTTCGGCAGTTTTTAAACTGACTTGAAGTTCTTTCTTCGCCTTTGAAGCGGCTGCTTCAGTCTCTATAAGCCGGCTTCGAAGCTCACTGTTTTCCACAGCATTCCGGTTCAGCTCAGCCTGTAGACAAAAATTCAAAGGTAAGATTAGAAATTACAAGTCTCAAGCACACAACCAAGTTGTATACTTGACACTTGGGGGCTAATGGCAGTTGAAGCAATGCATCAGAGATAATTTTTACAAGTCTCAAGCATACAACCAAGTTGTATACTTGACACTTGGGGGCTAATGGCAGTTGAAGTAAAGCATCAGAGACAATTTTTACAAGTATCAACTACATAACCAAGTTATCTACTTGATACTTGGGGGCTAATGTATGGATCAGCAGTTAAAAACTACAAAGTTCCGGATTACCTTCAATGAAGAAGATAAACCGGAACTTGGGGGCTGTTAGAAGATAAAGATGCGTCAAAACAAAGCAAAGTCAGAACAGGAAAACTTACTTCATACTTCTCTCTCATCAAGTTCACTAAGCTGGCTTCATAGTCCCGGCTGCTGTGGAGCCGGCTCAAATATCCGGAATAAATGTCTTGAGCACTCATACTCGAAAGACTGGATATGTCCGTACTCCACTTCCCCTTTTCCTGAGTTACTTTCTCCGCTTTAGCAGTATGTTTTGCTAAAACGGTGGGTTTGGCTGGCGCAACATAAGCAGCGCCAGTAACCACAACGTCAGGGGAAGTGGGTACATTGGGAGGTGTAACTTCAGTTTGAGCCGGATCAGGAGACCCCGGGTTAACTTGAGGAGAGCTAACCCGGGCCGGACTTGGTGGATCTTGGGCAGCATCAGTAGCAGGAGTATCAAGAACAGGTTCTTGAACCGGAGTGACAGGAGTACCTTCAGGAGGGATAGCTGTTGACGGCTCAATTACTGGTTCATCAGTAGAAGGATCAGCAACAGGCTTCTTACCCTTAGCTCTTTTGCTGGGTTTCGGTTTGCTGGAAAACAAGCAAAGATAAGTCAGTATTATAAAGAAAAAGAAGATTATAAACCGGAAGAAGTATAGAGAATTACCCTGGGACAGTCTTCAAAGGTGGAAGCTGTGTAGCGGTTGATTCGCCAGATGAAGACAGTGGAGTTTCCTGATAATCAGGATCAGTCGGTTTAAGTGGTTTTCTGATAAGACCGGCCTTGGGGTGAAGAAGAGTTGGAGAGAGCATCACCTCAGCGCGGCGTTTTCGAGCCGGAGTTAACGAAATTCCAGAGGACTCCACTGCCAAGCCGCTATGGCGAGTGGTCCGGCGCAAGGCTTCGTGCTGTTGTTTCTTCAAAGTAAAATTGGGATCCAACTTAGCATAAGGATGAGAAAATTGATACTTTCTAACAGTCCGACGGCTCTTTTGAGGAGGGGGTTCTGAATCGGAAGAAATAAGGGTTACCTCAATCTCCGCCGGGTTATCACCTTCGAGTGGATCCTGTGAAAAGGGCATCATTAGAGATATGAACAAGTATATAAAGACAAAATGTAAACCGGAGTAAGGCGTACCTCGGAGTCCGGATCATCATCTTCAGAAGGAGAACCGGCGTCAACGGCTGCTTTCCTTTTCTTATTTGCAGGAGTCTTTCGGCGAGCTTGCCTTGCAGGTTTTTCCTGAGGTTTCCTCCTCCAGAAAGGATCATCAGCCTAAATGAAAAAAGGGAAGGCAAGTAAAAGACGGTTCAAAAAGGACGGTTTATAAAGTACAAGTTAAAGACACTTACCTCAGGCAGCTTATTTTTCTTGAAGTATGGGGCCAAGCCAACTCTAGTGCAGTCTGTTAGAGCAGGATTGACAATCTTCTTGGCCAATTCAATTACCTCCGATTCAGACAACTTCTCCTTAGAAAACCTCTGAGGGTCATCCGATTTACCGGAGTAATTGCACATCAAATCAGGACGCCGGCTTAAGGGAAGGATACTCCATGATAACCAGCAGCGAAGGAAATCTGTGCCGATCAGGCCATTCGCCATGAAAGCTCTCAGCTTGGAAAGTTGAGGAGAAAACTGGATCCGTTCAGCAGCGCTTAATCGTTGCGGCAAGGGGTGATTTGCCGGGATACGAGTTTCACGATAACCCGGCAAAGGGTTTTCACCTTCAGGGGATGTGTCTATACAATAAAACCAAGACTTATTCCAGTCCTTGGGGTGAGTGTGTAAAGAGGCGTGAGGGAAAACTGCATCCCTCCTTTTCTGAATACTGATACCACCAAGCTCTTGGTGAGGCCCGCTGGTGAACTCAGTACGCCGGTTTGCATGGAAGAAATCCCGAAAAAGATCAACCGAAGGCTCTTCTTGCAGATACGCTTCAGAAAAAACTTGGAAATCACAAATATTGGAAACGGAGTTTGGCCCGATGTCCTGTGGGTGCAGTTGGAAGGTGGCAAGGACGTCCCGGAAAAATTTTGAACCGGGGGGAGAGAAACCCCTGGAGATGTGATCCAGAAATACGATCACTTCCTCGGACCTAGGAGCGGGAGGACACTCATTACCCGGAGCGCGCCATTTCAATTCGGCCCGAGGACCTAACGAGCCAATGCTTGATAATTTGACTAAATCTTCTTCAGTCACGACAGAACGAACCCAGTCGCACGAAACATACTGCTTAGCCATTTGAGCAAAGTGCTGAAGAAGAGAAAGTGCAAAGACGGATTATGAAAAAGCAACGATCCGGGATCTATTCATGATATGCAATGGTTAAAACGGAAATTATTTGGCAAGATTAAACCGGCAATTATGAAACAGAGTTTTGTCATTTCCGGTTTAAATGGCAGTTGAAGAGGAATAGTTTAAAGTTATTGCATCAGGTTACATCATTTCCGGTTTATGACATGACGATCTAAACCGGAGCATACTTAGCAGATCTATTGAAGAGAAAAACAGGTTTCCAACGCATTACTAAGAAGGAATAGATCTGAGCATAAGGAGATAAAGAAACGAAAATTGCACGAGAAATCTACAGAGGTCCAATCCAGAGCAGATGAGTTTACAGGAGGTGCATAAAAAAGGAGACCTAAAGCAGGCAAACGGCGGAAATAAAAACAACAAGATCTAAAGGGCAAGGTGCAATAGCTAAATCCACGGAACTAGTACAAAAAAGTTCTAATGGTGGAGTTCTAAATGGCGGAGTTCTAAAAGGCAGAAGCTCTAATGGTGGAATGGATAAAATTACATGGTTATTATGGTGAGATCTAATCTGGTGCCGAGCGGGAGACCTATAGATTGGGGCCTAAAGATTACAAGGTTTTTATGAGAAAAAGATCTACGAAGGAACAGAGCTTCATCGGCAGCCCTAATGGCGGAAGAACACAGGCGAAGCAATGGCGGACACAGATCTACAGAGAGGTTGATAAACGTACCAGGGACAGCGAGAATCGGCGGCGGAGATAATCTGGTCAAGGCTCAGGTTGATGCAGCGGCCGGTCGAAGGCTGAAGATCCTGCGGTCGTCGGCGGCGTTCTTGAGCTCAAGCAGCAATGGAGTTCTTGCGGGTCAGGAAGCGGAAGGAGGAAGAAGACGCGAGAAGGAAGAATGAGGAGGGGCGGCATTATTTATAGACAGAGAGGTGGATATGAAGCGACAGGTGCGGTAATCAAGGGAGAAAAATCAGATAAAGATCCGTTGAACGCCTCGATTCTCGGGATAACCATTAAAAACAAACTACAGTACAGCTCGCGGCGTTAAATGCGGAGATGATGTCATTACCAGACTTTAATGATTTTGGAGGATGACGTCAGAGCCGGTTTACAAAAAATGAAGACAGAAGAGAAATTGCAGGAAACGATGGAGACTGATATGAACAAGTTCAAATCATTCTGGGGCCTAATGTCAGGGATATGGTTAATAGGTATAAACCGGATATTGTAAACCGGCTTAGTTATATTGTACTTGGTTTATTATTAGTAGAGATTACGGCCCATAAGATTTCAGGGCCCATGTATAGAGATACGGTTTGTAAACCGCCAAAGAGATGTAACTTGAGAGATAAGAAAGGAAGAGCAGAGACCGAGGCGGACACGATTATGAGCCGGCCTCGGGACTCTGTAAACCGGACCAGGCGTCACCTCTATATAAAGGGACGACCCGGCACCGGTTCAGGGACAAGCAATAATCGATCCGTCGAGACGCAGGCAAGCGATTCCGCTCCCTGTAATCCGACGCCCAAGCAATACCAAACCAACTAGACGTAGGCTTTTACCTTCTCGAAGGGGCCGAACTAGTATAAAACCCTTTGTGTCCTTTGTGTGCCATGAACCCTTTCAAGCTAACCCGTGCGATGGTTCCATCATCAAGTCCGTTAAACCGGACATCTGCCGTGTTAATTCCACGACAGTATCTCTCATGAAATATTGTGCTTTAACAATGTTGCTAGAGAGTAAAAAAATGTTCAAGTTTCCACCACCACTTGTCTATATGACAAAAGATTTATTATTTATAGTGGATGTAATTTTTATATTTATAATAGATTTGATATTTCGCAGAAAAGTGGCTATGGTATCTGGATGTAATTTTTATTATTTATAGTGTTTGTTGTACTACCATGATTGAAGATGAATAGATTTGAAAGATTTTCCCGCAAAAAAAAAAGATGGTGTCTGAAGTTTGCAGGGGCACACACCTGCCAAGCCTTGTCTAGTTTCTCGATTGCCTCATGATTTGCAGAGTAGTTGAATCCCGCACGAGGGCACAATGTGCTTTAAGTTTTAGCCGTTGAATCTTTACTTCTTTTTATCTAAACTTGGCTATTTTCTCGCTCGTTTCTACAAGGTTTCATAGATAAATTTCAAAGACATTTCTTTTGCCGTATGTAGGCACAAAAACCATGACTTTATCTGTTGCTCGTAATAAGTTTTAATAGTTGGAACTTAACATTTATATTTGAAAGTCATCAAAGTATATTCAAAATGAATCTTATTTGAAAGCCCTTGTCACGGGAAATACGAATATGGAGCCATAACTTCATTTGGACTGTTCGTTCGAAAGATATAAATGTTTGAAGATCGGAAGCCAAAAATAAAAGCACGCACGGGAGGACACGTTCCCCAGTACTTACGTGCACCAAATCCGCACCCAATATAGCATCCAAAATCGAGACCAAAAGAGTGTTTAGCAAGGCTATGTGCCGCCAAGTTGGTATCCCTTTCTTCAAAGATGAAGGGGCGATCGTCGGTTGGTGGACTGGATTATGTCATGTGTCACCTCCGTGAGATACGCGTAAAATTCAATGGTACCCTCTTGGATTTGTTTGCACCGTCTCATGGGCTAGGGCAAGGTGATCCTCTATCCCCGTTCTTGTTTTTATTGGTGCCTGATGGCTTGTCTGCTTTGCTGAAGAAAGGTGTACAAAAGGGTGAAATCAACCCGCTAAAAGTGTGTCGCAGAGCTCCTGGTGTTTCCCATCTACTAGTTGCAGATGATTCCCTACTCTTCTTCGAGGCCAAAGAGGAGCAAGCTAATAGTGTGAAGCATATCCTGCATACATATGAGGGCCACGGGCCAAAGTATAAACCCGACTAACTGCAGCGCCCTGTCTGAGGATGCATGACCAAGTGAAGAGCAACAGAAGGTGCGAGCCGCCCTAAATATCGTGTCAACCCTGTTTGAGGACAAATATCTGGGGTTCCCTATGCCGGAGGGGCGTATGTCGCTGATGTCTACACACGCTTCTACTCTTCTAGACTATGTTGGGCCTCCAAGCGTAGAGGTTTGTAGGACAGCAGCAATTTTCCTCAAGTGGATGACCTAAGGTTTATTGAACTCAGGGAAGTAGAGGTTGAAGATGGTCTCTCTCAAGCAACCCTGCAACTAAGATACAAGAAGTCTCTTGTGTCCCCAACACACCTCATACACTTGTTAGATGTATAGGTGCACTAGTTCGGCGAAGAGATGTTAAATGGCAAGTGATATGGATGGCAAAACAAAGTAATATAAATCTGTAATAAAAAGTGCAGCAAGCAAACAAGTGGTAAACGCGAGCACAAATGGTATTGCAATGGTGGAAACAAGGCCTAGGCTTCATACTTTCACTAGTGGCAACTCCCAACAACATTAACATAATCGAATCACATGATATTTCCCATAAAACATGCAAAGGGGACGTACTCGGAGGTCATTCCTTCATGGTCAAGAGAGGAAGAGAATTATGTAGGGCTACAAAAGCACACCTCAAAGTTCGTAGTTCTCAATCTAAGGATTTCCCAATGTCACCGCGGCCATCCAAAGAGAGTCCCACAATCACCACAACATATCTAAAGGATAGTCAAAGACAAGCACCAAGAGACTGTCAATCTTCAATCAACACACAAGAGAGGAAATCACTCATGAAAATATTGTTCTAATCCATGTCCAATAGACCGCTGTCACCTTGGTCTCGGGGATTATACTGGATAAAGACAAGTGAGTACATCAATCCAATACATAGAGGAAGGGGAAATATCATGGGATCACCCTAGATTAACATAGCCTATGATCACAACGAAGATCACATCATGGGAGAGAGAATTGACCACATAGCTAGTGGTAAGAACCTCAGCCCCGAGGAGGAACTACACCCGCATCCTGGAGGGAGGAAGCAACGTCGATGGAGATCAATCCGGGGGCACTTCCCCGTCCCGGCAAGGTGCGGGCGCAGGAATTCTGGTCCCCCGAAGCTTGATGGCGATGGCGGCGGAGATCGGAATCGCGTCTGGAATCAGGGTTTCTGCGAGACGCTTTAAATATATGCCAAAGGGGGGCATCGGGGGAGCCTCGGGGGGCCCAGGCGCCCCCCCGGCGCGGCCCAGGGGGGGCGCCGGCAGGGCGCTTGGAGCCCTGGTGGCCCCCCCACCCGGCTGTCCTTCGGGCGCACGGTAGTTTTTTATATAATTTTTCTGGATTTTTCCTGGCAGTTCTCGTAATGTGAAAACCTGAAATACAAAAACAGCCGAAAACACAAACTGGCACTGGGGTGCACTAAGTTAATAGGTTAGTCCAAATATGATCAAAAGTGTATGGAAGTGTATAAATATCATAGCAATATCACCCAAAAGAGGCATGGAGCAAGCAGAAATTATAGAAACTGGCACTGAGTTTTGCAATGAACAAGATTTGCAAATATGATAAAGTGATATCTAGCTTGCCCCCTTTAGTGACGCAAAACATAAATGCAGGGGCACCTCCAAGGTTTAAGTGATGACTAGATACAATGATTTCAGAATAAACGATATCACAATCATGCAAAAGACAATGCTACTTTGGGACAATGCACATTACACTCAGAATGACAATCATGCTCTCAGTAGTTGGTGCTTTTAAAAGAAGGTGGAGACTCTCGAACCGTGGCTTTTGTTGGCAAGGTTGAAAACCCGCAATTGGAAACAAAGACAAAACATGTACCAGAGCTCTTGGTCTTAAAATAGAGGTAATAATTTTTTAGGTCATGCATGTTTCGTCAACGAATGCTAGCAGACAACTCAATCACTTCTTGAGATGGACAAGTTTCGAGGAACGGCTCCCGAATGAGGACGATCACATCCTCTTAATCTCCTTTGTTTATCACTGCCAAAGTTTTCTGATTTCTCATGAACAAAGCGTGAAGGAGGGTTTGTTTGTTATATTATCTTTTTGAGCCGGGCGCAATCAATGCCAGTTCCTTCTCGTATTATGGGTTTGCACATTATACATGCAATCCCGGGGTGAAGCTTGTCCAACTTAAAAAGATTATGAATTAACTACTACTTCCTCATGGACTTACAACAGAGGCACAAAATAAGAATGCTTTTTCTTTGAATAATTTCGAGATGGCACATGCAAGTCTCCGTTAGGAATGGCAGGTAAATACCATGTAGGAAGGTATGGTGGACTCATATGGCATAACTGGATTAAAGGATTTGGATGCACAAGCAGTCAGTCCGCTTAGTACAGGCGAAGGTTAGCAAAAGACTGGGAGCGACCAACTAAGAGAGCAATGACGGTCATAATCATGCAGAGCGACAAAGCAACATTGAATCAGGCATGGAAGTTATATCGCTACTCAGAAACAAAAGATCATCAAGGCTTGTCAGACTTTCTTTACAGTCTTAAATATGCGTGAGCATAAGCCAAGTCAATCAAAATAAATTCTTTGAAGGAAGATATTACTAAACCATACCACATCATAGGCAAACAAATCATGTTGGTACTCCAATAACACATTGGGAACCCCCCAGCTATTTGAGACTAACCATAAGAAAACATGAACTACTAAGCGCCATTATGCACGTAGCATCTTTATCATAGACATATCAACCAATGCAACGGAAGCAAACTCTCTTAATAAGATAAACATGATAACTAAAGAGAGTTCAAGCAACCAACTAAACAAAAGCTCTTTAAAAGATAAGCATGAAAGTTAAGAGCTAAGCATGATAGTAGCTATTAAAAGACAAAGAACAGACACAGCAAAGATAGACATGCAAACTCTATGTTATGTTCTAGGTAGAAGTGGAGCGTCTTTCTCTCCCACATAAAGAAAGCTGAGTTCCAACTCGTTATGAAAAGCTAAAGAAAACTAAAAGGAAAACTAAAACAAGACGCTCCAAGCATAGCACATAACCCATGAAGTGATTCAAATATAGTGGAACGAAGGACGAACTGATAATGTTGATGGAGAAGGGGATGCACGGGGGCATCCCCAAGCTTAGACGCTTGAGTCTCCTTGAATATTTCTTGGGGATGCACGGGGGCATCACCAGTTCTCTACAAGTGTAATATTTTGATCCTTCACCCCTTGATCCAACATTACATTTTCTTTGCTTGCGAGAGGCAAAGAATATTAAGGACATAGAGGAGGAGGGTGAGGAGTGGGTGTGGAGTGTAGGAAGGATGATTTTACATTTCAGATAGTAGCATCAATAATAAAGGCCCACACAGGGCATTTCACGTACCTAGATATCTGCTTCGGCTTCAATTCAGATACTCCTCTCACTTCCTCCCTTGCTCAGAGATGATTTTTTTTCTTCATGGTTTCTTATTAGTAACGTAATATTTAATTTTAAATTTTAGAACTAATCACTCAACAGGTGGTGCAATACACTGCATTTTCTTAATTCTGCCTTTAGGTCCTATTTGGATTGAATGCAACATGTTTATTCTCTCTTGTGTTTAGTTCAAACATGGCCGTAGTGACGTTGTCTGGTCTAGCGACACTACATTTTCTTAATTCTACTTTTAGGTCCTATTTGGATTGAATGCAACTTGCTTGTTCTCTCTTCTGTTTAGTTCAAACATGGCCGTAGTGATGTTGTCTGGTCTAGCGGAGTTGTTTAGTTCATAGTAACTCAATACAAAAGTTGCCTGGAATGCATACTGGTATACAAAATAGCTGTTAGGGATAAGAATCCATTCCGAAGCGTTTTTTTGCTTGTAGACAATGATGCTTTGATGAAGAGATACAACACTCTGTGCATGTCACAATCTGACTTGGGACTAGTGAATGATCAGTTCAGCAATAGTTCTAAACAAAACAATTGTTGATTCTATGTTCATTTATTAGTGTGCATTGTCATCAAGGAAGAACTCACTTAATTATATAATGTTGTTTCCTCAAATATTAGAAGAGGGAGATTTTTTTGGATCTAGCTCTTTTGGTGTGGTACTCATTCGGCACAATTGGCGCATTGGTCCAGGTATGTCAGAATCATTTGCTTCTTCTATATTTATGAATTTAGTGTGATCATGCATGCGTGAAAACACAAAGAACAAGGTTTTGAAACTTCTATCCTGCTTACTAAAAAATAGTTTGACATGGTATTTGGTCCTTCTTGGTCATATTCAGTCTAGCATATGTCGCTGGGATATTATAGTCTACTCCTTTAAATATTCAACTCCGGAGATCTTTAGTAGGAGACCGATGGGGAGCATGGCTACATCTAGTGAGAAGGGTGATTGATGTTCGTCTTTCTGATGAGCCACATCGCATTCACTAGAGATTAACTATGAACAGTGTCTACTCGGTGAAATCTACGATTGTTGATCTATTTGACTTTGGGCCGATCCTGAAATCTATACATATTTTGAGGATCAAAGTTGTATTAAGAATCAAAGTCTTCTTGTGGTTAGTTCACACGGAGGTGATTCTTACTAAGGATAACTTGGCAAAGCGTAACTGGGAGGGTAGTCAAAAATGTTGCTTTTGTGATCAAGATGAAACTATCAAACAACTCTTTCCCAACTGCTGGCTGGCCAATTTATTATGATGTTCAATTCATATAGCCTTTAATATCAACCCTCCAAATAGTATCCACAGGTTATTTCGACCGTGGCTACATGGAGTACAGCCAAATAGTGTGAGACATATTTGGATTGTAGTATGCGTATTACTCTGTGGTATATGGAACTGCGGAAATGACATGGTTTTTAATAGGTAGACACGTATAAGTGTTTTGCAGGTTATCTACACGGCCACGGCTTGGATCCGTACGTGGTTGTTACTCACTCCGTCAGAAGCCAATGATCCTTTGGTTACTGTGTCTACCCGATGGAAGATGTAGCTCGAGATATCTACAACTGGTTTGGATGGTGGTCCAGTAATAGTCTAGGTGTTTAGCCATCTCGTCCTATTTTTACCTTTTTATTACTTGCTCAACTCTGAGAGAGCTTGTACTGGACCATAGACTTTTTGGATACTTCACTTAATGACGGGGCTGCATGCATCATTCTGATGCAGAGGCCGGGGGTGATCCTCTTTTTGTGAAAAAATCTCCCGTTCTAGAACAAACATTTGTCTTCATCATGTAAAAAACTCTTTTCTTTGTCGGGATCATGTTAAAAAAACTCTTTAACTCTATGATTTTCCTTCCAGAATGGGAAAACTCCTCTTTAAGTACAGGTTTTCTTTCCCCTCTCGTAAGGTGACCAGAGAAAGCCTTCTTCCCTTCGATCTTCGCTTCCCCTCCGCCTGCCGCTCTGGCGTTCAGTGGTGGGAGGGTATTCCTGGTGCCTCGGCATAACTAGGTAGTGTTTTGGTTCCCGCAAGGTCGACGACCGAATGGATGGCGATGCTTCTTCTTCGAGTCGGTTTTCCAGGCTTTGATCCTTCTCAAGTTCGTTTGTCTGCACAGACTAGACAGCTCTCCGGCATAGATTCCTGCTAGTTCCTCGGAGCAGTGAGGTTAGGGTTTCTCGTCGTTCATGCGGAAAGGTGAGATTTTCTATCAGGTCTTTCAGATCGATTTAAGGATTCAATGGTGACGACGGTGGCACCCAAATGCTGGTCCTTTTGGGAATGTGCACGAAGACTTCTCGGCTGTCATCGACAAGGTGAGGACGGCTCCGGTGTGGGAGCGGTGACAGCGGCGCCTCGGGGGCTCGTTCAGCCGGCGACAATGGTTCCTATTGCAAAATAACTTTAGATAAATGTGATTTTTTGTAGAATCAATTTTATTTTACTTGTTTAGTAATACAAATATATAGTGGACCCACATTTAGCAACATATGTTTTTTAATTACTTTCCCTATCATGTTCTCATACTATTCACCTAGGAGGTCACATGGACTGGTGGATACATGACCGTCGCCACAGGTGTTTGAGGGCGACTTGCTTAAAGAGTAACCAAATTCTTGCTTTAAACTATCAACGAAATACTATATTTATGGATAAATATGATTGTCATTTCCATGTGGAAGAAGAAGATTTATACCATTGAATACATACGATGCAATCTAATACTTAATCACAAAATAAAATAGATGGGACAAATATCTGGACACTTTACAAACTAAGCATCGATTACAGTGCAATGATATCCTATTTTCACCGATTTCGGCCAATTCTTCCCACCAAAGCATGAGGATCAACACATCCGACCCCTCTTGCAAAAATAAGACATAACTAAAGCCCTATTTTGAGTGGAATTAATGTGAACAAATAATAGAGATCCCAACAAACTTAAATCAATGAAAATAGGGCCCAAAAGCACATTTTTAACACACTTTTGGGCCACAATTCAAAACGAACTTCACTTATGCTTTAGGAAGGTCAAATGTTGTTGTATAAGGAGTACATTATCTCTACATGTATTTTTGACGATGCTTAGGGTTGCAAGTATTGATCACTAGTTCTCCACAAGTGTCATATTTCTATCCTTCACCCCTTGCTCCAACTTTACATTCTCTTTGCCTACGAGAGGCAGAGAAAAATAGGGACATAGAGGATGAGGGGGAGGAGTGGGTGTGGAGATGTAGGAAGGATCTTTTTACATTTTAGGTAGTAGCGCTAATAATCAAGGCCCACACAGGGCATTTCATGTACCTAGATGTCTGCTCCGGATTCTATTTACATACTCCTCTAACTTCCTTCCTTGCTCAGAGATGATTTTTATTCATCATCGTTACATTTTAGGTAGTAACGCTAATAATCAAGGCCCACACAGGGCATTTCATGTACCTAGATGTCTGCTCCGGGTTCTATTTACATACTCCTCTAACTTCCTTCCTTGCTCTATAGGATAGGCCCTGAAAGGAGAAGAAAGGCTGAAATGCCAACGGACCTCTGTCTATTCTCTACCGCAAGGCCGGCTAATCATACGCAGCAGGAGCAAAGGAACTCCCCTAGTTCAGGAAGGCACATGAGTCTGAACGCTATTATGAATGTGGGACCGACACTACACTACGTAGGTACCTGTGCATGTAGGTGAGGCGTCGGTCAGTCCTAGAAACGGCGGCAGCTAGCGAGGAGTTAACGAACGGAAACATGGCCTTAGTGATATTGTCTGGTCCAACGGAGTTGTTTAGTTCATAGTAACTCAATCCAAATGTGGCTCGGAATGCATACTAGTATACATAATAGTTTTCTAGGATATGGATATATTCCAAAGCGGATTTTTTTTGCTTGTAGACGATGCTTCTTTGATTAAGAGATACAACACTCCGTGTATGTCACAATCTGATTTGTCACTAGTGAATGATCAATTCAGCAATGGTTCAAAACCAAACAACGGTTGATTCTTTGTTCGTTTATTAGTGTGCATTATCATCAAGGAAGATCCCATTTTATTATATAAAGTTGTTTCATAAAATTTTATAAGAGGGAGATTTCTCCGGATTTAGCTCTTTTGTTGTGGTACTCATTCATCACAATTGTCACGTTGGTCCAGGTCTGTCATAATCATTTGCTCCTTCTATATTTACGAATTTAGTGTGATCATCCGTGAACCCACAAAACACAAGGTTTTGAAACATTTATCATGTTTATTAAAAAAACAGTTTGACATGGTATTTGGTCATTCTTGGTCATACTCAGTCTTCTTGTAGTAAATGATAGTATCATTTATTATTAAGCTCTGTATTTCCAAACTTAGTTTATATCACTGGTCTATTTGGCTACTTGAAACGTAAACATGAGATTGTAAGAATCTACCCTGCACTTTCGCCTCCAAACGTTGGTTGCATCAACCCGACTCTCCAATGTGCTTGCACTTTTTCAGGTATGCACCTCGGAAAAATAAAGAATATTTCAAGAATATTTGATTTCTTGTTGTTGTCATATCATGAATTAATGTTCGAAAAAGTAGTTTTTAATGTATATTTGTTCTTAATTACCTTGAACTTTAAACAATAATTTTGTAACATATTTCATTGTCCTTGTCTATACCTATTTGTTATTGCAGTGCATCGCATCACAACCTGAGACTAGAATCCCTTCAATAAAGCAACATGAATAAACAAAGCTGCAATAGCAGGTTAAGTTTCGATACTCCTCCCATTCTCTCTATTACTCATAGCTTATACTTTCTCCATTGTTTCTTATGAGTAAAGTAATAATTTGTTATATCTTTTAGAAGAATTTGGGGAATGTGCGGTGCTGCATACTAGCTTTCCTTAATTCTGTTATGTCTATTGTAGTTGTTTTGTTAGTGTAACAAACATGGTTCGTGTAGCGAAAGAACTATAGATAAATGTGATTTTGTGAGGAATCAGTTTTATGTCAGTTACACTTTTGATGACATTTTACTTGTTTCTGAATACAAATATAAAGTGGGATCCACATTTAGTAACAAATGTTTTTTATAATTACTTTCCCAACATAACTTTCATGTCCATGTGGAACAACAAGATTTATACTATTTATAATTACTTAATCCCAACATAAAATAGATGGGATAAATATCTGCACTCTTTATAGACTAAGCATAGATTATAGTGCAATGCTACCCTATTCTCACCGATTTTGGCTAATTCTTTCCACAAAATCATGAGGATCGACAAATCCAACACCGCTTGCAAAAAGAAGACATAACTAAATCGCTATTTTGAGTGCAATCAATGTGAACAAATAACAGAGATCCCACAAAATTTAATTCAACGAAAACAGTGCCCAAAAGCACATTTTTAACACACTTTTGGGCCACAATCTAAAATGAACTTCACTTATTCCCTAGGAAGGTCAAATGCTGTTGTATAAGGAGTACCAGCACTCTACAAGTATTGTTCACGTTGCTTAGGGTTGCATGTATTGATCACTAGTTCTCTTCAAATGTAATATTTTGATGCTTCACCCCTTGCTCCAACTATACATTTCTTTGCTTGCGAAAGTCAGAGAAAATTAGGGACATAGAGGAGGAGGAGGAGGAGGAGGAGGAGGAGGAGGAGGAGTGGGTGTGGAGATGTTGGAAGCATGCTTTTACATTTCAGGTAGTAGCGTAAATAATCAAGGCTTACACAGGGCATTTCATGTACCTATATGTCTGCTCCAGGTTCAATTTACATACTCCTCTAACTTCCTCCCTTGCTCAGAGATTTTTTTTTTCTTCCATGTTTCTTATGAGTAATGAAACAATTAATTTTAAATTTTAGAACTAATCACCCAACATGTGATGCCATACACTGCATTTTCTTAATTATGCATTTACCTCTTATTTGGATTAAATGCAACATTATTGTTCTCTCTTGTGTTTAGTTCAAAGTAAACTACGAAACATGCCCTTAGTGGTGTTGTCTGGTCCAGTGGATTTGTTTAGTTCATAGTAAACTCAATCCAAACGTGGCCCGGAATGCATACTAGTATACAAAATAGTTTTCATCGATATGAATACATTCCAAAACAAATTTTTTTTGCTTGTAGACCAAGCTATTTTGATGAAGATATACAACACTCTGTGTATGTCACAATCTTATTTTTCATTAGTGAATCATCAATTCAGCAATGGTTCTAAACAAAACAATGGTTGACTCTATGTTCATTTATTAGTGTGCATTGTCATCAAGGAAGACCCCATTTTATTAAATAATGTTGTTTCATCAAATTTTCGAAGAGGGAGATTTTTCCGGATATAGCTATTTTTCTTTGGTACTCATTCGTCACAATTGCCGCATTGGTCGAGGTATGTCATAATCATTGGGTCCTTTTGTATTTATGAATTTAGTGTGATCATGTGTGAACCCACAAAATATAATGTTTTGAAACTTGTATCATGTTTATTAAAAAACAGTTTGACATGGTATTTGGACATAGTCAGTCTTCTTGTAGTAACTGATAGTATCATTTATTATTTAGCTCTGCATTTCCGAACTTAGTTTATCTCACTAGTCTACTTGGCTACTTGAAACATAAACATGAGATTGTAAGAATTTACCATGCACTTTCGCCTCCAAACGTTGGTTGCCTCAACCCGAGTCTACAATGTGCTTGCACTTTTCAGGTATGCACCTCAGAAAAATAAAAGCATAATTGAAGAATATTTGATTTCTTGTTGTTGTCATATCATGGATTAATGTTCGAAAATGGAGTTTTAATGCATATTTTCTCTTAATTACCTTAAACTCTAAACAATAATTTTGTAACATATTTCTTTATCCTCGTCTATACCTATTTGTTATTGCAGTGCATAGCATCACAGCCTAAGACTAGAAGCCCTACCATAAAGCAACATGAAAAAACGTAGCCGTAATAGCAGGTTAAGTTTCCGTACTCCTCCCCTTCTCTCTATTGCTCATAGGTTATACTTTCTCCATTGTTTCTTATGAGTAAAGTAATACTACCTCCGTTCCAAAATACATGACCCAACATTGTACTAACTATAGTACAAAGTTAGTACAAAGTTGGATTTTAGAAGAATTTGGGGGATGTGCATTGTTGCATACTAGCTTTTCTTAATCCTGTTATGTATATTGTAATTATTTTGGTTGTGTCACAAACATGGTTCGTTTAGTGAAAGAACTTTAGATAAATGTGATTTTGTGTGGAATCACTTTTATGTCAGTTACACTATTGACGATATTTTACTTGTTTCTTAATACAAATATACAGTGGGACCCACATTTAGCAACATATGTTTTTTTATAATTACTTTCCCGATTATATTCTCATACTATTCACCTAGGAGGTCCCATGGAGTGGTGGATGCATGACCGTTGCCACAGGTGATTTGAGGGCGAGTTCTCCGATCATGTTTTCTCGGATCGGGTGGTGTCGTTTTCCACCAAATCATCTCCTAATAGGAAATGATCGCAAGGGACTTGCTTAACTAGTAGCTAAATTCTCTCTATAAACTATCAATGAAATGCTATATTTAAGGATAGATATGATTGTCATGTCCATGTGGAACAACAATATTTATACCATTTAATATATACCATGCAATCTAATACTTAATCCCAAAAAAATCGATGGGAGAAATATCTGGAGTCTTTATAGACTAAGCATAGATTATAGTGCAATGCTACCCTATTCTCTCAGATTTTAGCCAATTATTTCCGCAAAATCATGAGGATCGACACATCCAACCTCGCTTGCAAAAAGAAGACATAACTAAAGCCCTATTTTGAGTGGAATCAAATGTGAACAAAAAACAAAGATCTCACAAAATTTAATTCAATGAAAACAGGGCCCAAAAGCATATTTTTAAGACACTTTTGGGCCACAATCGAAAATGAACTTCACTTATTCCCTAGGAAGGTCAAATTTTGTTGTATAAGGAGTACCAGTTCTCTACAAGTATTGTTTGCGTTGCTTAGGGTTGCAAGTATTGATCACTAGTTCTCTACAAGTGTAATATTTTGATCCTTCACCCCTTGCTCCAACTTTACATTGTCTTTGCTTGCGAGAGGCAGAGAAAATTAGGGACATAGAGGAGTAGGAGGAGGAGTGGGTGTGGAGATGTAGGAAGGATGCTTTTACATTTCAGGTAGTAGCGTAAATAATCAAGGCCCACATAGGCCATTTCATGTACCTAGATGTCTGCTTTGGGTTCAATTTACCTACTCTAAATTCCTCCCTTTCCGAGAGATGATTTTTTCTTCATGGTTTATTATGAGTAACATAATAATTTCTTTTAAATTTTAGAACTGATCACCCAACATGTGGTGTCATACACTACGTTTGGTTAATTATTCCTTTACGTCCTATTTGGATTGAATACAACATTATTGTTCTCTCTCGTGTTTAGTTCAAAGTAAACTATCAAACATGGTCTTAGTGATGTTGTCTGGTCAAGTGGAGTTCTTTAGTTCATTGTAACTCAATCCAAACGTGGCCCGAAATGCATACTAGTATACAAAATAGTTTTCTGGGATATGATTACATTCCAAAGCAGATTTGTTTTGCTTGTAGACAATGCTGCTTTGATGAAGAGATACAACACTCTGTGTATGTTACAATCTGATTACATTATCTCTACATGTATATTTGACGGTGCTTAGGGTTGCAAGTATTGATCACTAGTTCTCCACAAGTGTCATATTTCGATCCTTCACCCATTGCTCCAACTTTACATTCTCTTTGGTTGCGAGAGGCAGAGAAAAATAGGGACATAGAGGATGAGGGGGAGGAGTGGGTGTGGAGATGTAGGAAGGATGCTTTAACATTTTAGGTAGTAGCGCTAATAATCAAGGCGCACACAGGGCATTTCATGTACCTAGATGTCTGCTCCGGATTCTATTTACATACTCCTCTAACTTCCTTCCTTGCTCAGAGATGATTTTTATTCATCATCGTTTCTTATGAGTAATGTAATAATTAATTTTAAATTTGAGAACTAATCACCCAGCATGTGGTGCCATACACTGAATTTTCTTAATTATGCCTTTAGGTCCTATTTGGATTGAATGCAACATTATTGTTCTCTGTCGTGTTTAGTTCAAAGTAAACTATCTTGCTTCCTATCCGATGAGGCCGGTTCGTTCGTCGTATTCTGATATTCAGGACCAAGAGGTACTGGATTCTCTTTAGGATAGGCCCTGAAAGGAGAAGAAAGGCTGAAATGCCAACGGACCTCTGTCTATTCTCTACCGCAAGGCCGGCTAATTATACGCAGCAGGAGCAAAGGAACTCCCCTGGTTCAGGAAGGCACATGAGTCTGAACGCTATTATGAATGTGGGACCGACACTACACTACGTAGGTACCTGTGCATGTAGGTGAGGCGTCGGTCAGTCCTAGAAACGGCGGCAGCTAGCAAGGAGTTAACGAACGGAAACATGGCCTTAGTGATATTGTCTGGTCCAACGGAGTTGTTTAGTTCATAGTAACTCAATCCAAATGTGGCTCGGAATGCATACTAGTATACAAAATAGTTTTCTAGGATATGAATATATTCCAAAGCGGATTTTTTTGCTTGTAGACGATGCTTCTTTGATTAAGAGATACAACACTCCGTGTATGTCACAATCTGATTTGTCACTAGTGAATGATCAATTCAGCAATGGTTCAAAACCAAACAACGGTTGATTCTTTGTTCGTTTATTAGTGTGCATTCTCATCAAGGAAGATCCCATTTTATTATATAAAGTTGTTTCATAAAATTTTATAAGAGGGAGATTTCTCCGGATTTAGCTCTTTTGTTGTGGTACTCATTCATCAAAATTGTCACGTTGGTCCAGGTCTGTCATAATCATTTGCTCCTTCTATATTTATGAATTTAGTGTGATCATGCGTGAACCCACAAAACACAAGGTTTTGAAACATTTATCATGATTATTAAAAAAACAGTTTGACATGGTATTTGGTCATTCTTGGTCATACTCAGTCTTCTTGTAGTAATTGATAGTATCATTTATTATTAAGCTCTGTATTTCCAAACTTAGTTTATATCACTGGTCTATTTGGCTACTTGAAACATAAACATGAGATTGTAAGAATCTACCCTGCACTTTCGCCTCCAAACGTTGGTTGCATCAACCCGACTCTCCAATGTGCTTGCACTTTTTCAGGTATGCACCTCGGAAAAATAAAGAATATTTCAAGAATATTTGATTTCTTGTTGTTGTCATATCATGAATTAATGTTCGAAAAAGTAGTTTTTAATGTATATTTGTTCTTAATTACCTTGAACTTTAAACAATAATTTTGTAACATATTTCATTGTCCTTGTCTATACCTATTTGTTATTGCAGTGCATCGCATCACAACCTGAGACTAGAATCCCTTCAATAAAGCAACATGAATAAACAAAGCTGCAATAGCAGGTTAAGTTTCGATACTCCTCCCATTCTCTCTATTACTCATAGCTTATACTTTCTCCATTGTTTCTTATGAGTAAAGTAATAATTTGTTATATCTTTTAGAAGAATTTGGGGAATGTGTGGTGCTGCATACTAGCTTTTCTTAATTCTGTTATGTCTATTGTAGTTGTTTTGTTAGTGTAACAAACATGGTTCGTGTAGCGAAAGAACTATAAATAAATGTGATTTTGTGAGGAATCAGTTTTATGTCAGTTACACTTTTGATGACATTTTACTTGTTTCTGAATACAAATATAAAGTGGGATCCACATTTAGTAACAAATGTTTTTTATAATTACTTTCCCAACATAACTTTCATGTCCATGTGGAACAACAAGATTTATACTATTTATAATTACTTAATCCCAACATAAAATAGATGGGATAAATATCTGCACTCTTTATAGACTAAGCATAGATTATAGTGCAATGCTACCCTATTCACACCGATTTTGGCTAATTCTTTCCACAAAATCATGAGGATCGACAAATCCAACACCGCTTGCAAAAAGAAGACATAACTAAATCGCTATTTTGAGTGCAATCAATGTGAACAAATAACAGAGATCCCACAAAATTTAATTCAACGAAAGCAGTGCCCAAAAGCACATTTTTAACACACTTTTGGGCCACAATCTAAAACGAACTTCACTTATTCCCTAGGAAGGTCAAATGCTATTGTATAAGGAGTACCAGCTCTCTACAAGTATTGTTCACGTTGCTTAGGGTTGCATGTATTGATCACTAGTTCTCTTCAAATGTAATATTTTGATGCTTCACCCCTTGCTCCAACTATACATTTCTGTGCTTGCGAAAGTCAGAGAAAATTAGGGACATAGAGGAGGAGGAGGAGGAGGAGTGGGTGTGGAGATGTTGGAAGCATGCTTTTACATTTCAGGTAGTAGCGTAAATAATCAAGGCTTACACAGGGCATTTCATGTACCTATATGTCTGCTCCAGGTTCAATTTACATACTCCTCTAACTTCCTCCCTTGCTCAGAGATTATTTTTTTCTTCCATGTTTCTTATGAGTAACGTAACAATTAATTTTAAATTTTAGAACTAATCACCCAACATGTGATGCCATACACTGCATTTTCTTAATTATGCCTTTACGTCTTATTTGGATTAAATGCAACATTATTGTTCTCTCTTGTGTTTAGTTCAAAGTAAACTACGAAACATGCCCTTAGTGGTGTAGTCTGGTCCAGTGGATTTGTTTAGTTCATAGTAAACTCAATCCAAACGTGGCCCGGAATGCATACTAGTATACAAAATAGTTTTCATCGATATGAATACATTCCAAAACGAATTTTTTTTGCTTGTAGACCAAGCTATTTTGATGAAGATATACAACACTCTGTGTATGTCACAATCTTATTTTTCATTAGTGAATCATCAATTCAGCAATGGTTCTAAACAAAACAAAGGTTGACCCTATGTTCATTTATTAGTGTGCATTGTCATCAAGGAAGACCCCATTTTATTATAAAATGTTGTTTCATCAAATTTTCGAAGAGGGAGATTTTTCCGGATATAGCTATTTTTCTTTGGTACTCATTCGTCACAATTGCCGCATTGGTCGAGGTATTTCATAATCATTGGGTCCTTTTGTATTTATGAATTTAGTGTGATCATGTGTGAACCCACAAAAAATAATGTTTTGAAACTTGTATCATGTTTATTAAAAAACAGTTTGACATGGTATTTGGACATAGTCAGTCTTCTTGTAGTAACTGATAGTATCATTTATTATTTAGCTCTGCATTTCCGAACTTAGTTTATCTCACTAGTCTACTTGGCTACTTGAAACATAAACATGAGATTGTAAGAATTTACCATGCACTTTCGCCTCCAAACGTTGGTTGCCTCAACCCGAGTCTACAATGTGCTTGCACTTTTCAGGTATGCACCTCAGAAAAATAAAAGCATAATTGAAGAATATTTGATTTCTTGTTGTTGTCATATCATGGATTAATGTTCGAAAATGGAGTTTTAATGCATATTTTCTCTTAATTACCTTAAACTCTAAACAATAATTTTGTAACATATTTCTTTATCCTCGTCTATACCTATTTGTTATTGCAGTGCATAGCATCACAGCCTAAGACTAGAAGCCCTACCATAAAGCAACATGAAAAAACGTAGCCGTAATAGCAGGTTAAGTTTCCGTACTCCTCCCCTTCTCTCTATTGCTCATAGGTTATACTTTCTCCATTGTTTCTTATGAGTAAAGTAATACTACCTCCGTTCCAAAATACATGACCCAACATTGTACTAACTATAGTACAAAGTTAGTACAAAGTTGGATTTTAGAAGAATTTGGGGGATGTGCATTGTTGCATACTAGCTTTTCTTAATCCTGTTATGTATATTGTAATTATTTTGGTTGTGTCACAAACATGGTTCGTTTAGTGAAAGAACTTTAGATAAATGTGATTTTGTGTGGAATCACTTTTATGTCAGTTACACTATTGACGACATTTTACTTGTTTCTTAATACAAATATACAGTGGGACCCACATTTAGCAACATATGTTTTTTTATAATTACTTTCCCGATTATATTCTCATACTATTCACCTAGGAGGTCCCATGGAGTGGTGGATGCATGACCGTTGCCACAGGTGATTTGAGGGCGAGTTCTCCGATCATGTTTTCTCGGATCGGGTGGTGTCGTTTTCCACCAAATCATCTCCTAATAGGAAATGATCGCAAGGGACTTGCTTAACTAGTAGCTAAATTCTCTCTATAAACTATCAATGAAATGTTATATTTAAGGATAGATATGATTGTCATGTCCATGTGGAACAACAATATTTATACCATTTAATATATACCATGCAATCTAATACTTAATCCCAAAAAAATCGATGGGAGAAATATCTGGAGTCTTTATAGACTAAGCATAGATTATAGTGCAATGCTACCCTATTCTCTCAGATTTTAGCCAATTCTTTCCGCAAAATCATGAGGATCGACACATCCAACCTCGCTTGCAAAAAGAAGACATAACTAAAGCCCTATTTTGAGTGGAATCAAATGTGAACAAATAACAAAGATCTCACAAAATTTAATTCAATGAAAACAGGGCCCAAAAGCATATTTTTAAGACACTTTTGGGCCACAATCGAAAATGAACTTCACTTATTCCCTAGGAAGGTCAAATTTTGTTGTATAAGGAGTACCAGTTCTCTACAAGTATTGTTTGCGTTGCTTAGGGTTGCAAGTATTGATCACTAGTTCTCTACAAGTGTAATATTTTGATCCTTCACCCCTTGCTCCAACTTTACATTGTCTTTGCTTGCGAGAGGCATAGAAAATTAGGGACATAGAGGAGTAGGAGGAGGAGTGGGTGTGGAGATGTAGGAAGGATGCTTTTACATTTCAGGTAGTAGCGTAAATAATCAAGGCCCACATAGGCCATTTCATGTACCTAGATGTCTGCTTTGGGTTCAATTTACCTACTCTAAATTCCTCCCTTTCCGAGAGATGATTTTTTCTTCATGGTTTATTATGAGTAACATAATAATTTCTTTTAAATTTTAGAACTGATCACCCAACATGTGGTGTCATACACTACGTTTGGTTAATTATTCCTTTACGTCCTATTTGGAATGAATACAACATTATTGTTCTCTCTCGTGTTTAGTTCAAAGTAAACTATCAAACATGGTCTTAGTGATGTTGTCTGGTCAAGTGGAGTTCTTTAGTTCATTGTAACTCAATCCAAACGTGGCCCGAAATGCATACTAGTATACAAAATAGTTTTCTGGGATATGATTACATTCCAAAGCAGATTTGTTTTGCTTGTAGACAATGCTGCTTTGATGAAGAGATACAACACTCTGTGTATGTTACAATCTGATGACATTATCTCTACATGTATTTTTGACGATGCTGAGGGTTGCAAGTATTGATCACTAGTTCTCCACAAGTGTCATATTTCGATCCTTCACCCCTTGCTCCAACTTTACATTCTCTTTGCTTGCGAGAGGCAGAGAAAAATAGGGACATAGAGGATGAGGGGGAGGAGTGGGTGTGGAGATGTAGGAAGGATGCTTTTACATTTTAGGTAGTAGCGCTAATAATCAAGGCCCACACAGGGCATTTCATGTACCTAGATGTCTGCTCCGGATTCTATTTACATACTCCTCTAACTTCCTTCCTTGCTCAAAGATGATTTTTATTCATCATCGTTTCTTATGAGTAATGTAATAATTAATTTTAAATTTGAGAACTAATCACCCAGCATGTGGTGCCATACACTGAATTTTCTTAATTATGCCTTTAGGTCCTATTTGGATTGAATGCAACATTATTGTTCTCTGTCGTGTTTAGTTCAAAGTAAACTATCTTGCTTCCTATCCGATGAGGCCGGTTCGTTCGTCGTATTATGATATTCAGGACCAAGAGGTACTGGATTCTCTTTAGGATAGGCCTTGAAAGGAGAAGAAAGGCTGAAATGCCAACGGACCTCTGTCTATTCTCTACCTCAAGGCCGGCTAATCATACGCAGCAGGAGCAAAGGAACTCCCCTGGTTCAGGAAGGCACATGAGTCTGAACGCTATTATGAATGTGGGACCGACACTACACTACGTAGGTACCTATGCATGTAGGTGAGGCGTCGGTCAGTCCTAGAAACGGCGGCAGCTAGCGAGGAATTAACGAACGGAAACATGGCCTTAGTGATATTGTCTGGTCCAACGGAGTTGTTTAGTTCATAGTAACTCAATCCAAATGTGGCTCGGAATGCAAGATAGTATACAAAATAGTTTTCTAGGATATGAATATATTCCAAAGCGGATTTTTTTGCTTGTAGACGATGCTTCTTTGATTAAGAGATACAACACTCCGTGTATGTCACAATCTGATTTGTCACTAGTGAATGATCAATTCAGCAATGGTTCAAAACCAAACAACGATTTATTCTTTGTTCGTTTATTAGTGTGCATTCTCATCAAGGAAGATCCCATTTTATTATATAAAGTTGTTTCATAAAATTTTATAAGAGGGAGATTTCTCTGGATTTAGCTCTTTTGTTGTGGTACTCATTCATCACAATTGTCACGTTGGTCCAGGTCTGTCATAATCACTTGCTCCTTCTATATTTATGAATTTAGTGTGATCATGCGTGAACCCACAAAACACAAGGTTTTGAAACATTTATCATGTTTATAAAAAAAAACAGTTTGACATGGTATTTGGTCATTCTTGGTCATACTCAGTCTTCTTGTAGTAATTGATAGTATCATTTATTATTAAGCTCTGTATTTCCAAACTTAGTTTATATCACTGGTCTATTTGGCTACTTGAAACATAAACATGAGATTGTAAGAATCTACCCTGCACTTTCGCCTCCAAACGTTGGTTGCATCAACCTGACTCTCCAATGTGCTTGCACTTTTTCAGGTATGCACCTCGGAAAAATAAAGATTATTTCAAGAATATTTGATTTCTTGTTGTTGTCATATCATGAATTAATGTTCGAAAAAGTAGTTTTTAATGTATATTTGTTCTTAATTACCTTGAACTTTAAACAATAATTTTGTAACATATTTCATTGTCCTTGTCTATACCTATTTGTTATTGCAGTGCATCGCATCACAACCTGAGACTAGAATCCCTTCAATAAAGCAACATGAATAAACAAAGCTGCAATAGCAGGTTAAGTTTCGATACTCCTCCCATTCTCTCTATTACTCATAGCTTATACTTTCTCCATTGTTTCTTATGAGTAAAGTAATAATTTGTTATATCTTTTAGAAGAATTTGGGGAATGTGCGGTGCTGCATACTAGCTTTTCTTAATTCTGTTATGTCTATTGTAGTTGTTTTGTTAGTGTAACAAACATGGTTCGTGTAGCGAAAGAACTATAGATAAATGTGATTTTGTGAGGAATCAGTTTTATGTCAGTTACACTTTTGATGACATTTTACTAGTTTCTGAATACAAATATAAAGTGGGATCCACATTTAGTAACAAATGTTTTTTATAATTACTTTCCCAACATAACTTTCATGTCCATGTGGAACAACAAGATTTATACTATTTATAATTACTTAATCCCAACATAAAATAGATGGGATAAATATCTGCACTCTTTATAGACTAAGCATAGATTATAGTGCAATGCTACCCTATTCTCACCGATTTTGGCTAATTCTTTCCACAAAATCATGAGGATCGACAAATCCAACACCGCTTGCAAAAAGAAGACATAACTAAATCGCTATTTTGAGTGCAATCAATGTGAACAAATAACAGAGATCCCACAAAATTTAATTCAACGAAAACAGTGCCCAAAAGCACATTTTTAACACACTTTTGGGCCACAATCTAAAACGAACTTCACTTATTCCCTAGGAAGGTCAAATGATGTTGTATAAGGAGTACCAGCTCTCTACAAGTATTGTTCACGTTGCTTAGGGTTGCATGTATTGATCACTAGTTCTCTTCAAATGTAATATTTTGATGCTTCACCCCTTGCTCCAACTATACATTTCTTTGCTTGCGAAAGTCAGAGAAAATTAGGGACATAGAGGAGGAGGAGGAGGAGGAGGAGGAGTGGGTGTGGAGATGTTGGAAGCATGCTTTTACATTTCAGGTAGTAGCGTAAATAATCAAGGCTCACACAGGGCATTTCATGTACCTATATGTCTGCTCCAGGTTCAATTTACATACTCCTCTAACTTCCTCCCTTGCTTAGAGATTATTTTTTTTCTTCCATGTTTCTTATGAGTAACGTAACAATTAATTTTAAATTTTAGAACTAATCACCCAACATGTGATGCCATACACTGCATTTTCTTAATTAGGCCTTTACGTCTTATTTGGATTAAATGCAACATTATTGTTCTCTCTTGTGTTTAGTTCAAAGTAAACTACGAAACATGCCCTTAGTGGTGTTGTCTGGTCCAGTGGATTTGTTTAGTTCATAGTAAACTCAATCCAAACGTGGCCCGGAATGCATACTAGTATACAAAATATTTTTCATCGATATGAATACATTCCAAAACGATTTTTGTAGACCAAGCTATTTTGATGAAGATAAACAACACTGTGTGTATGTCACAATCTGATTTTTCATTAGTGAATCATCAATTCAGCAATGGTTCTAAACAAAAAAATGGTTGACCCTATGTTCATTTATTAGTGTGCATTGTCATCAAGGAAGACCCCATTTTATTAGATAATGTTGTTTCATCAAATTTTCGAAGAGGGAGATTTTTCCGGATATAGCTATTTTTCTTTGGTACTCATTCGTCACAATTGCCGCATTGGTCGAGGTATGTCATAATCATTGGGTCCTTTTGTATTTATGAATTTAGTGTGATCATGTGTGAACCCACAAAATATAATGTTTTGAAACTTGTATCATGTTTATTAAAAAACAGTTTGACATGGTATTTGGACATAGTCAGTCTTCTTGTAGTAACTGATAGTATCATTTATTATTTAGCTCTGCATTTCCGAACTTAGTTTATCTCACTAGTCTACTTGGCTACTTGAAACATAAACATGAGATTGTAAGAATTTACCATGCACTTTCGCCTCCAAACGTTGGTTGCCTCAACCCGAGTCTACAATGTGCTTGCACTTTTCAGGTATGCACCTCAGAAAAATAAAAGCATAATTGAAGAATATTTGATTTCTTGTTGTTGTCATATCATGGATTAATGTTCGAAAATGGAGTTTTAATGCATATTTTCTCTTAATTACCTTAAACTCTAAACAATAATTTTGTAACATATTTCTTTATCCTCGTCTATACCTATTTGTTATTGCAGTGCATAGCATCACAGCCTAAGACTAGAAGCCCTACCATAAAGCAACATGAAAAAACGTAGCCGTAATAGCAGGTTAAGTTTCCGTACTCCTCCCCTTCTCTCTATTGCTCATAGGTTATACTTTCTCCATTGTTTCTTATGAGTAAAGTAATACTACCTCCGTTCCAAAATACATGACCCAACATTGTACTAACTATAGTACAAAGTTAGTACAAAGTTGGATTTTAGAAGAATTTGGGGGATGTGCATTGTTGCATACTAGCTTTTCTTAATCCTGTTATGTATATTGTAATTATTTTGGTTGTGTCACAAACATGGTTCGTTTAGTGAAAGAACTTTAGATAAATGTGATTTTGTGTGGAATCACTTTTATGTCAGTTACACTATTGTCGACATTTTACTTGTTTCTTAATACAAATATACAGTGGGACCCACATTTAGCAACATATGTTTTTTTATAATTACTTTCCCGATTATATTCTCATACTATTCACCTAGGAGGTCCCATGGAGTGGTGGATGCATGACCGTTGCCACAGGTGATTTGAGGGCGAGTTCTCCGATCATGTTTTCTCGGATCGGGTGGTGTCGTTTTCCACCAAATCATCTCCTAATAGGAAATGATCGCAAGGGACTTGCTTAACTAGTAGCTAAATTCTCTCTATAAACTATCAATGAAATGCTATATTTAAGGATAGATATGATTGTCATGTCCATGTGGAACAACAATATTTATACCATTTAATATATACCATGCAATCTAATACTTAATCCCAAAAAAATCGATGGGAGAAATATCTGGAGTCTTTATAGACTAAGCATATATTATAGTGCAATGCTACCCTATTCTCTCAGATTTTAGCCAATTCTTTCCGCAAAATCATGAGGATCGACACATCCAACCTCGCTTGCAAAAAGAAGACATAACTAAAGCCCTATTTTGAGTGGAATCAAATGTGAACAAATAACAAAGATCTCACAAAATTTAATTCAATGAAAACAGGGCCCAAAAGCATATTTTTAAGACACTTTTGGGCCACAATCGAAAATGAACTTCACTTATTCCCTAGGAAGGTCAAATTTTGTTGTATAAGGAGTACCAGTTTTCTACAAGTATTGTTTGCGTTGCTTAGGGTTGCAAGTATTGATCACTAGTTCTCTACAAGTGTAATATTTTGATCCTTCACCCCTTGCTCCAACTTTACATTGTCTTTGCTTGCGAGAGGCAGAGAAAATTAGGGACATAGAGGAGTAGGAGGAGGAGTGGGTGTGGAGATGTAGGAAGGATGCTTTTACATTTCAGGTAGTAGCGTAAATAATCAAGGCCCACATAGGCCATTTCATGTACCTAGATGTCTGCTTTGGGTTCAATTTACCCTAAATTCCTCCCTTTCCGAGAGATGATTTTTTCTTCATGGTTTATTAAGAGTAACATAATAATTTCTTTTAAATTTTAGAACTGATCACCCAACATGTGGTGTCATACACTACGTTTGGTTAATTATTCCTTTACGTCCTATTTGGATTGAATACAACATTATTGTTCTCTCTCGTGTTTAGTTCAAAGTAAACTATCAAACATGGTCTTAGTGATGTTGTCTGGTCAAGTGGAGTTCTTTAGTTCATTGTAACTCAATCCAAACGTGGCCCGAAATGCATACTAGTATACAAAATAGTTTTCTGGGATATGATTACATTCCAAAGCAGATTTGTTTTGCTTGTAGACAATGCTGCTTTGATGAAGAGATACAACACTCTGTGTAAGTTCAATCTGATTTTTCACCAGTGAATGATCAATTCAGCAATGGTTCTAAACCAAACAATGGTTGATTCTATGTTCATTTATTAGTGTGCATTGTCATGAAGGAAGACCCCATTTTATTATATAATGTTGTTTCATCAATTTTTAGAAGAGGGAAATATTTCCGGATCTAGCTCTTTTGCCGTGCTACTCATTCGTCACAATTGTTGCATTCGTCCAGGTATGTCATAATCATTTGCTCATTCTATATTTATGAATTTAGTGTGATCATGCGTGAACCCACAAAAAACAATGTTTTGAAACTCTTTAACTCTATGATTTTCTTTCCAGAATGGGAAAACTCCTCTTTAAGTACAGGTTTTCTTTCCCCTCTCATAAGGCGACCAGAGAAAACCTTCTTCCCTTCGATCTTCGCTTCCCCTCCGCCTGCCGCTCTGGCGGTCAGTGGTGGGAGGTTATTCCTGGTGCCTCGGCATAACTAGGTAGTGTTTTGGTTCCCGCAAGGTCGACGACCGAATGGATGGCGAAGCTTCTTCTTCGATTCGGTTTTCCAGGCTTTGATCCTTCTCAAGTTCGTTTGTCTGCACAGACTAGACAGCTCTCCGGCATAGATTCCTGCCAGTTCCTCGGAGCAGTGAGGTTAGGGTTTCTCGTCGTTCATGCGTAAAGGTGAGATTTTCTATCATGTCTTTCAGATCAATTTAAGGATACAATGGTGACGACGGCGGCACCCAAATGCTGGTCCTTTTGGGAACGTGCACGAAGACTTCTCGGCTGTCATCGACAAGGTGAGGACGGCTCCGGTGTGGGAGCAGTGACAGCAGCGCGTCTGGGGCTCGTTCAGCCGGCGACAATGGTTCCTATTGCAAAATAACTTTAGATAAATGTGATTTTGTGTAGAATCAATTTTATTTTACTTGTTTAGTAATACAAATATATAGTGGAACCCACATTTAGCAACATATGTTTTTTAATTACTTTCCCTATCATGTTCTCATACTATTCACCTAGGAGGTCACATGGAGTGGTGGAGGCATGACCGTCACCACAGGTGTTTGAGGGCGACTTGCTTAAATAGTAACCAAATTCTTGCTTTAAACTATCAACGAAATACTATATTTAAGGGTAAATATGATTGTCATTTCCATGTGTAAGAAGAAGATTTATACCATTGAATACATATGATGCAATCTAATACTTAATCCCAAAAGAAAATAGACGGGACAAATATCTGGACACTTTACAGACTAATCATCGATTACAGTGCAATGATATCCTATTTTCACCGATATCGGCCAATTCTTCCCACCAAGTCATGAGGACCAACATACAACCCCTCTTGCAAAAAGAAGACATAACTAAAGCTCTATTTTGAGTGGAATTAATGTGAACAAATAATAGAGATCCCAACAAACTTAAATCAATGAAAATAGGGCCCAAAAGCACATTCTTAACACACTTTTGGGCCACAATTCAAAACGAACTTCACTTATGCTTTAGGAAGGTCAAATGTTATTGTATAAGGAGTACAGTATCTCTACATGTATTTTTGACGATGCTTAGGGTTGCAAGTATTCATCACCAGTTCTCCACAAGTGTCATATTTCGATCCTTCACCCCTTGCTCCAACTTTACATTCTCTTTGCTTGCGAGAGGCACAGAAAAATAGGAACATAGAGGATGAGGGGGAGGAGTGGGTGTGGAGATGTAGGAAGGATGCTTTTACATTTTAGGTAGTAGCGCTAATGATCAAGGCCCACACAGGGCATTTCATGTACCTAGATGTCTGCTCCGGATTCAATTTACATACTCCTCTAACTTCCTTCCTTGCTCAGAGATGATTTTTATTCATCATCGTTTCTTATGAGTAATGTAATAATTAATTTTAAATTTGAGAACTAATCACCCAGCATGTGGTGCCATACACTGAATTTTCTTAATTATGCCTTTATGTCCTATTTGGATTGAATGCAACATTATTGTTCTCTCTCATGTTTAGTTCAAAGTATACTATCAAACATGGCCTTAGTGATATTGTCTGGTCCAACGGAGTTGTTTAGTTCTGAGTAACTCAATCCAAATGTGGCTCGGAATGCATACTAGTATACAATATAGTTTTCTGGGATATGAATATATTCCAAAGCGGATTTTTTTGCTTGTAGACGATGTTTTTGATTAAGAGATACAACACTCTGTGTATGTCACAATCTGATTTGTCACTAGCGAATGATCAATTCGGCAATCGTTCTAAACCAAACAACGGTTGATTCTTTGTTCGTTTATTAGTGTGCATTGTCATCAAGGAAGACCCCATTTTATTATATAATGTTGTTTCATAAAATTTTATAAGAGGGAGATTTCTCCGGATTTAGCTCTTTTGCTATGGTACTCATCCATCACAATTGTCGCGTTGGTCCAGGTCTGTCATAATCATTTGCTCCTTCTATATTTATGAATTTAGTGTGATCATGCGTGAACCCACAAAACACATGGTTTTGAAACATTTATCATGTTTATTAGAAAAACAGTTTGACATGGTATTTGGTCATTCTTGGTCATACTCAGTATTCTTGTAGTAACTGATAGTATCATTTATTATTAAGCTATGTATTTCCAAACTTAGTTTATATCACTGGTCTATTTGGCTACTTGAAACATAAACATGAGATTGTAAGAATCTACCCTGCATTTTCGCCTCCAAACGTTGGTTGCA
Source organism: Secale cereale (assembly GCA_902687465.1). NCBI lineage: Eukaryota > Viridiplantae > Streptophyta > Magnoliopsida > Poales > Poaceae > Secale > Secale cereale. The sequence goes on along the minus strand of LR738715.1, from coordinate 889,745,398 downwards.
TCAACCCGACTCTCCAATGTGCTTGCACTTTTTCAGGTATGCACCTCAGAAAAATAAAAGAATATTTCAAGAATATTTGATTTCTTGTTGTTGTCATATCATGAATTAATGTTCGAAAAAGGAGTTTTTAATGTATATTTGTTCTTAATTACCTTGAACTTTAAACAATAATTTTGTAACATATTTCATTGTCCTTATCTATACCTATTTGTTATTGCAGTGCATCGCATCACAACCTGAGACTAGAAGCCCTTCAATAAAGCAACATGAATAAACAAAGCTGCAATAGCAGGTTAAGTTTCGATACTCCTCCCATTCTCTCTATTACTCATAGATTATACTTTCTCCATTGTTTCTTATGCGTAAAGTAATAATTTGTTATAGCTTTTAGAAGAATTTGGGGAATGTGTGGTGCTGCATACTAGCTTTTCTTAATTCTGTTATGTCTATTATAGTTGTTTTGTAAGTGTAACAAACATGGTTCGTGTAGCGAAAGAACTTTAGATAAATGTGATTTTGTGAGGAATCAGTTTTATGTCAGTTACACTTTTGATGACATTTTACTTGTTTCTGAATACAAATATAAAGTGGGATCCACATTTAGTAACAAATGTTTTTTATAATTACTTTCCCAACATAATTTTCATGTCCATGTGGAACAACAAGATTTATATTATTTAATATATACCAAGCAATCTAATACTTAATCCCAACAATAAATAGATGGGATAAATATCTGCCCTCTTTATAGACTAAGCATAGATTATAGTGCAATGCTACCCTATTCTCACCGATTTTGGCTAATTCTTTCCACAAAATCATGAGGATCGACAAATCCAACACCGCTTCCAAAAAGAAGACATAACTAAAGCCCTATTTTGAGTGCAATTAATGTGAACAAATAACAGAGATCCCACAAAATTTAATTCAACGAAAACAGCGCCCAAAAGCACATTTTTAACACACTTTTGGGCCACAATCTAAAACAAACTTCACTTATTCCCTAGGAAGGTCAAATGTTGTTGTATAAGGAGTACCAGCACTCTACAAGTATTGTTCACGTTGCTTAGGGTTCCATGTATTGATCACTACTTCTCTTCAAATGTTATATTTTCATGCTTCACCCCTTGCTCCAACTATACATTTCTTTGCTTGCGAGAGTCAGAGAAAATTAGGGACATAGAGGAGGAGGAGGAGGAGGAGGAGGAGTGGGTGTGGAGATGTTGGAATGATGCTTTTATATATCAGGTACTAGCGTAAATAATCAAGGCTCACACAGGGCATTTCATGTACCTATATGTCTGCTCCAGGTTCAATTTACATACTCCTCTAACTTCATCCCTTGCTCAGATATTATTTTTTTCTTCCATGTTTCTTATGAGTAACGTAACAATTAATTTTAAATTTTAGAACTAATCACCCAACATGTGATGACATACATTGCATTTTCTTAATGATGCCTGTACGTCCTATTTGGATTGAATGCAACATTATTGTTCTCTCTTGTGTTTAGTTCAAAGTAAACTACGAAACATGCCCTTAGTGGTGTTGTCTGGTCCAGTGGATTTGTTTAGTTCATAGTAACTTAATCCAAACGTGGCCCGGAATGCATACTAGTATACAAAATAGTTTTCACGGATATGAATACATTCCAAAGCGGAATTTTTTTGCTTGTAGACCAAGCTATTTTGATGAAGAGATACAACACTCTGTGTATGTCACAATCTTATTTTTCATTAGTGAATGATCAATTCAGCAATGGTTCTAAACAAGACAATGGTTGATCCTATGTTCATTTATTAGTGTGCATTGTCATCAAGGAAGACCCCATTTTATTATATAATGTTGTTTCATCAAATTTTCGAAGAGGGAGATTTTTCCGGATATAGCTATTTTTCTTTGGTACTCATTCGTCACAATTGCCGCATTGGTCGAGGTATGTCATAATCATTGGGTCCTTCTGTATTTATGAATTTAGTGTGAGCATGTGTGAACCCACAAAAAATAATGTTTTGAAACTTGTATCATGTTTATTAAAAAAACAGTTTGACAAGGTATTTGGTCATAGTCAGTCTTCTTGTAGTAACTGATAGTACCATTTATTATTTAGCTCTGTATTTCCGAACTTAGTTTATCTCACTAGTCTACTTGGCTACTTGAAACATAAACATGAGATTGTAAGAATTTACCCTGCACTTTCGCCTCCAAATGTTGGTTGCCTCAACCCGAGTCTACAATGTGCTTGCACTTTTTAGGTATGCACCTCAGAAAAATAAAAGCATAATTGAAGAATATTTGATTTCTTGTTGTTGTCATATCATGGATTAATGTTCGAAAAAGGGGTTTTTAATGCATATTTTCTCTTAATTACCTTGAACTCTAAACAATAATTTTGTAACATATTTCTTTATCCTCGTCTATACCTATTTGTTATTGCAGTGCATAGCATCACAGCCTAAGACTAGAAGCTCTTCCATAAAGCAACATGAAACGTAGCCATAATAGCAGGTTAAGTTTCCGTACTCCTCCCATTCTCTCTATTGCTCATAGGTTATACTTTCTCCATTGTTTCTTATGAGTAAAGTAATACTACCTCCGTTCCAAAATAGATGACCCAACATTGTACTAACTATAGTACAAAGTTAGTACAAAGTTGGGTTTTAGAAGAATTTGGGGGATGTGCATTGTTGCATACTAGCTTTTCTTAATCATGTTATGTATATTGTAATTATTTGGGACAATGACGTTTGAGCCCCTAGTTGTGTCACACCCGTGTGTTTTGCCCCTAAATTCAAAAAACCCTCGTTTTTGTCCAAGCTTGTTTGCTCCTCTTATGCTTTTGCCCTTTGACCGTTTGACCGCAACTTTGAAAACTTCAGAACGAATTCATACTAACTCGGAAAAATGCAAATAAGATATCAAAATGTTCGAAATAACATCACCCATACGTGCATGTCATTTGCATTCATGACAACAGTGCTGGAAAGTCTATACCTTAGTTTGAGCTCATATGATTTTTTTTGGATTTTCAACACTTTTTTCATGAATGCAAATGATGTGCACATATAGGTGATGTTTTTTTGAACATTTTGATATATTATATGCATTTTTCTGAGTTAGCATGAATTCGTTATGATGTTTTCAAAGTTACGGTCAAACGGTCAAAGGGCAAAAGCATAAGAAGAGCAAACGAACTTGGGCAGAAATGAGGGTTTTTTGAATTTAGGGGCAAAACACACGGGTGTGACACAACTAGGGGCTCAAATGTCATTGTCCCTAATTATTTTGGTTGTGTCACAAACATGGTTCGTTTAGTGAAAGAACTTTAGATAAATGTGATTTTGTGTGGAATCAGTTTTATGTCGGTTACACTATTGACGACATTTTACTAGTTTCTTAATACAAATATATAGTGGGACCCACATGTAGCAACATATGTTTTTTTATAATTACTTTCCCGATTATGTTCTCATACTATTCACCTAGGAGGTCCCATGGAGTGGTGGATGCATGACCGTTGCCACAGGTGATTTGAGGGCGAGTTCTTCGATCATGTTTTCTCGGATCGGGTGGTGTCGTTTTCCACCAAATCATCTCCTAATAGGAAATGATCGCTAGCGACTTGCTTAACTAGTAGCTAAATTCTCTCTAGAAACTATCAATGAAATGCTATATTTAAGGATAGATATGATTGTCATGTCCATGTGGAACAACAAGATTTATACCATTTAATATATACCATGCAATCTAATACTTAATCCCAAAAAAATAGATGGCAGAAATAACTGGAGTCTTTATAGACTAAGCATAGATTACAGTGCAATGCTACCCTATTCTCACAGATTTTAGCCAATTCTTTCCGCAAAATCATGAGGATCGACACATCCAACCCCGCTTGCAAAAAGAAGACATAACCAAAGCCCTATTTTGAGTGGAATCAAATGTGAACAAATAACAAAGATCTCACAAAATTTAATTCAATGAAAACAGGGCCCAAAAGCATATTTTTAAGACACTTTTGGGCCACAATTGAAAATGAACTTCACTTATTCCCTAGGAAGGTCAAATTTTGTTGTATAAGGAGTACCAGTTCTCTACAAGTATTGTTTGCGTTGCTTAGGGTTGCATGTATTGATCACTAGTTCTCTACAAGTGTAATATTTTGATCGTTCACCCCTTGCTCCAACTTTACATTGTCTTTGCTTGCGAGTGGCAGAGAAAATTAGGGACATAGAGGAGTAGGAGTAGGAGTGGGTGTGGAGATGTAGGAAGGATGCTTTTACATTTCAGGTAGTAGCGTAAATAAGCAAGGCCCACATAGGCCATTTCATGTACCTAGATGTCTGCTCTGGGTTCAATTTACCTACTCTAAATTCCTCCCTTGCCGAGAGATGATTTTTTCTTCATGGTTTATTATGAGTAACATAATAACTTCTTTTAAATTTTAGAACTGATCACCCAACATGTGGTGTCATACACTACGTTTGGTTAATTATTCCTTTACGTCCTATTTGGATTGAATGCAACATTATTGTTCTCTCTCCTGTTTAGTTCAAAGTAAACTATCAAACATGGTCTTAGTGATGTTGTCTGGTCAAGTGGAGTTCTTTAGTTCATTGTAACTCAATCCAAACGTGGTCCGGAATGCATACTAGTATACAAAATAGTTTTCTGGGATATGATTACATTCCAAAGCAGATTTGTTTTGCTTGTAGACAATGCTGCTTTCATGAAGAGATACAACACTCTATGTATGTTACAATCTGATTTTTCACCAGTGAATGATCAATTCAGCAATGGTTCTAAACCAAACAATGGTTGATTCTATGTTCATTTATTAGTGTGCATTGTCATGAAGGAAGACCCCATTTTATTATATAATGTTGTTTCATCAAATTTTAGAAGAGGGAGATATTTCCAGATCTAGCTCTTTTGCTGTGCTACTCATTCGTCACAATTGTTGCATTGGTCCAGGTATGTCATAATAATTTGCTCATTCTATATTTATGAATTTAGTGTGATCATGCGTGAACCTACAAAAAACAATGTTTTGAAACTTGCATCTTGTTTATTAAAATACAGTTTGACATGGTATTTGGTCATTCTTGGTCATACCCAGTCTTCTTGTAGTAACTGAAAGTAGCCTTTATTATTAAGATTTGTATTTCCAATCTTAGTTATCTCACTGGTCTATTTGGCAACTTGAAACATGAACATGATATTGTAAGAATCTACCCTGCAATTTCGCCTCCAAACAGTGGCTGCATCAAACCGAGTCTCCAATGTGCTTGCACTTTTTCACGTACGCACCTCAGAAAAATAAAAGAATAATTGATGAATATTTGATTTCTTGTTGTTGTCATATCATGGATTAATGTTCGAAAAAGGAGTTTTTAATCCATATTTGTTCTTAATTACCTTGAACTTTAAATAATAATTTCATAACATATTTCATTGTCCTCGTCTATACCTAGTTGTTATTGCAGTGCATCGCATCACTACGTGAGACTAGAAGCCCTACAATAAAGCAACATGAATAAACAAAGCCACAATAGCATGTTAAGTTTCGGTACTCCTCCCCTTCTACCTATTGCTCATAGATTATACTTTCTCCATTGTTTCTTTTGAGTAAAGTAATAATTTGTTATAGCTTTTAGAAGAATTTGGGGAATGTGCAGTGATGCATACTAGCTTTTCTTAATTCTGTTATGTCTATTGTAGTTGTTCTGTTAGTGTAACAAACATGGTTCGTGTAGCGAAAGAACTTTAGATAAATGTAATTTTGTGTGGAATCTGTTTGATGTCAGTTACACTTTTGATGACATTTTACTTGTTTCTTAATACAAATATAAAGTGGGATCCACATTTAGTAACATTTGTTTTTATTATTACTTTCACTATTATGTTCTCGTACTATTCACCTAGGAGGTCCCATGGAGTGGTGGATGCATGACCGTCGCCATAGGTGATTTGAGAGCGAGTTCTCCAATCATGTTTTCTCGGATCGGGTGATGTTGTTTTCCACCCCAATCTTCTCCTAAATGATCGCTAGCGACTTGCTTAATTAGTAGCCAATTTTTTGTTATAAAATTTCAATGAAATGCTATATCTAAGAATAGATATTATTGTCAAGTCCATGTGGAACAACAAGATTTATACCATTTAATATATACCAAGCAATCTAATACTTAATCCCAAAGTAAAATAGAAGGGATAAATATCTGCACTCTTTACAGACTAAGCATAGATTATAGTGCAATGCTACCCCATTCTCACCGATTTCGGTCAATTCTTTCCACAAAATCACGAGGATCGACAAATCCAACCCCGCTTGCAAAAAGAAGACATAACTAAAGCCCTATTTTGAGTGTAATCGATGTGAAAAAATAACAGAGATCCAACAAAATTTAATTCAATGAAAACACAGCCCAAAACCACATTTTTAACACACTTTCGGGCCACAATCTAAAATGAACTTAACTTATTCCCTAGGAAGGTCAAATGTTGTTGTATATGGAGTACCAGCTCTCTACAAGTATTGTTCACGTTGCTTAGGGTTGCAAGTATTGATCACCGGTTCTCTTCAAATGTAATATTTTGATCCTTCCCCCCTTGCTCCAACTTTACATATCATTGCTTGCGAGAGGCAGAGTAAATTAGCAACATAGAGGAGGGGGAGGAGGAGTGGGTGTGGAGATGTTGGAAGGATGCTTTTACATTTCAGGTAGTAGCGTAAATAATCAAGGCCCACACAGGGCATTTCATGTACCTATATGTCTGCTCCGGGTTCATTTTACATACTCCTCTAACTTCCTCCCTTGCTCAGAGATGATTTTTTTCTTCCAGGTTTCCTATGAGTAACGTAATAATTAATTTTAAATTTTAGAACTAATCACCCAACACGTGGTACCATACACTGCATTTTCTTAATTATGCCTTTACGTCCTATTTGGATTGAATGCAACATTATTGTTCTCTCTCGTGTTTAGTTCAAAGTAAAATATGAAACATGCCCTTAGTGGTGTTCTCTGGTCCAGTGGATTTGTTTAGTTCATAGTAACTCAATCCAAACGTGGCCCGGAATGCATACTAGTATACAAAATCATTTTTAGGAATATGAATACATTCCAAAGCGGTTTTTTTGCTTTTAGACAAAGTTGCGCTACTTGGGAAAGGCCTAGTAGTAGCGAGGGTTTTAGGTGTGCAAGTAGCGCGGGCACCCATGCTACTACTATACATGGGCAGCAGTAGCAAGCTTTGTAGAAACACGTTGCTGATAATAGATGCATCACTTTTAGTAAAGCAACGTTGCTGCTAATCTAACTAGTAGTAGCGTGCTTTCTGTCCAGCGCTACTAGTAGAGTGTATTTCATTTTTTAGTGTATTTATACTCCGTTATACAAATTTTGATACAGTACCAATTAAGAGGTTGTTATGTCATTATCTCCATGATGAATTAATATATCATTGTGAAGAAGAAACATGGATTGGATTCATTTGGATGAATCAAAAGTTGAATTAGGACGACAATCCTACTAATTCAACTTTTGGTCACTTTTGAGCCATCTAGATGAATATAATCCGCGTTCCTTCCACTAACACTAGCTAATAACAAATCATCATGATAATCATGATCGACATCATCATCATATTAATATAAAAACTCTTGCATCATATCATCACCAAAAGCACTAGCTAATAATCATCACAGTCATTTCAACCAACACTATTTAATCATCATAATCGTAGTGTAGCTATCTAATCACCACCTACACTAGCTAATAATCATCATAGTAATTACCACCAACACTAGCTATTCAATCATCATAGTCATAGTGTAGCATATCATCATCTACTTCAAACTAATTCTAGCTATCTAATCACTCGTACTGCTCTCTCTCAGGTAAAATGGTATAAAACATGTGTAGCACTCCTTCTTCATCATATTGGAGAATGCAGATGGATCTCTCTCCTAATTGTGGGTTGCGCTTCTGATTGCTGCCCCCTAGTACTTCTCTATTGCGATCCTTCACAATTTTGCTCCAATCTTTGACTATTAAGACTTGCTCTCTTCGAGAAATCATGAATGCACTCATGTGCAATACAGGATATCTTGGCCATAAGCTAACCATTGTCATACGACCTTTAGTCTCGATCCAACGAGACACAACATTCATCGGGAGTCCCAGTTGAAGAACATCGTAGTAACATACTTAACAGTGAAGTTTAACTTAAAAATAATGTATGCAAAAGATGCACTGAGGACAAATAGTAAAAATCTTACCATGTTTCCTAAATAGATGTGACCGTAGTTCAATACGCACACAAGCAGTCGCACGTGTTGAGTACTAATATTTCGAAGTCCAGGAAAATAATCTGTCTTGACAGTATCAAGATCCTCAAGCCATGAAACATAATGACTTATCTCCTCGTAGTTTAGTTCAGCCACGGGATAGTAGTAGGTGCTGTCTACCAAGCGCCGGACATGTTTGCTTGAATGGAAATAAGCTGTCAATAGAAATTAGTTGTCAACTATATTTAAATAAACAATATAAATTACTTAATAAATATGCTTGAGAAACTCACATAATGGTAGAACTGGAGGCGTTTGAACATCGAATCAGATGTTGATATTACCTTCAATTTATCTTCCGGACAAATATCAAAGGTGATAAGCATATTAGGCTCAAATGCATAAGCCTGGCATAGTGCTCTCCATTTTTTGCATTCCAAATAGGAGTAGGTGTCTGCATAGTATAATCTTACGGCAAAAGTATTACCATGCTCGGTCCTCAAGTGAACTATCTTTACCTCCATACTTTCCATAGTACCGAAAACAATCTTGTCCAAGACATACATTCTTGCATGGCAGGGGATACGCTGGTAGAATTGTAAAAACAATATAGTTGAAGCAAAAGAAGCACAAGTCATGCTTAATTGCAAAAAAGGACTTGTCGTTGTGACTTACTGTTCTACTTCGAAGGTCTCATCCAGCATGATGCTCAAGTGCCTACCACCAACTAGGTGAGGCATGTCGCACAGGCTGCGCTTGTCTTCGCAGTATTCGCACATAACGAATTCCCTTACGTCGTTAGAAATTTCCTATGTTCATAGTTGAAACAATAATTGAAAATCGATCGAAGGCAACTACCAGAAACTCAACACACAGATCACTATGCAACGGGTTGACTAGTGGTCTGTCGAGTCTTCCTTCCTCAACTCTTATCTCATGTATATAGTCAGGATTCTTCCACTCTCATATTTTGACCGTCAGTGATGGTCGCTACTCCTCCTTTTCCCTAGTGCATTGCAAATATCTAGCACAAGGAAAATAAGGAGAAGCGACCCGCATGACACTCTCCCTCGCTGAAAGACACACAAGGAGCCGAAACAAACCTAAAGTCAACCCATTCCATATATGGAGCAATGACATAGAAAAAATGCCCTATGTTTTGCCGAAATATCAGTGAATTCCCGTCTGGCAAATCACAAGCACTCAATCGGCATGACCTTTGCTAAAGACATCACATATCGAGCGCCTGAAATTTGCCAGAACGGAAACGAATCAACATTCTGGCCAAACATAGGCCACTCAGAGGTGTTCCCTGCAAACATGGCCACTTTGGCAATCACTAGTTATATAGAACATTGTCACAACTACTCATGTAGCTACTACTCTACTACAACTATCAAAACATCTACATCATCATCAACATGGAGATTTGGCTGGTCTCACCTCGAGGTCGGAGTGGGTCGGTGACGGGGATGATAGCGGGGATGATGCGGGGGCTCCTTAATTTGTACAAAAACAAATATAAACAAAACATTATTAATTATCCTCATCTTAGGACTTAGTGAAACCCTATAAGCTATCAACTATACCTTATAATGTTGATTCAAAAGACCTACATTTAGTATATAAAATATAAAACCTAGGTCTAACCCTACAAATTTGTCCCTATAGTTCTAGCCCTATCATCTATCCATCCATCCATCTATCTATATATCCATCAATATAACCATCCATCCATCTATCCATCCATTTGTCTATCTATGAAATATATCAAACATCAGCATCATCATCTATTCAAAATGTTCTATATATATATATACCTAAAACATCTACATCATCATCCACTATTACTATTTTTTACTAAACCCTAAAAATACGCCGTAAGTTCAGAATATAACAAGTACATGACATTTTTTCAAATTCTACCAACTAAAATTTCCATTACTAAAATTTCTAATCAAAAGACCTAAAATTTCCTATTCTATTCAAAACACCTTAAATAGTCTAAAAAGTATTCTATTACAAAACCTACATTCTGAAATCTACATTTAAATTACCTACATTCTACAAGAACAGAGAGAAGGGCGGGAGGGAGGGAGGAGGGGGAGAAAGGACGGAGGAGGCGGGAAGGAGGAGAGAGGGAGGAGTAGGGAGGTAGG